>CM073126.1:26262962-26677962 GCA_037039145.1 Fundulus diaphanus
GTCAGACAAAACACACGAACGTGCAGCGAGCACTTGATAGATCTTGTTTTAATAAATTTGCTCTTTCGTGGGAAAGACGAGTGCCTCGGAAGACAGCCTTTTGTGACCTGTTCTGTTCTGGGAAGTGGTTTTATCGAACCGGAGAGGCTCTCACTTTTGACAGCAGGAGCGTCTCCCGGCGGAGAGGCGAGCAAGTGAGGAGTGGAGGAAAGCCTCTCGGTTCTGTGTTTTCATGTTACTGAATGACCCTCCTCCTCCTCCTCCTCCTTGTGAAGAGCTTTCGAGTGGCCTTCATTGAGATTGAGAGTCTGGCCATGCTGTTTACTACTGTTTCAGCAAGTCTAGAGTCCCTGAAAGCCGGCCGATTGCAACGCTACGCCGCGCCGTCCACCTAGGCTCCCTGCGGAAGGACAGCGGCGCCTGCGGCCGGCGCAAAGCGAAGGAGCGGTGTTTGTGTGTAGAGTTTTCTTGCATTGGGAGTTCTCAAGAGGAAGGGCCTCTGCGTTTAGGGCCAGACACTTCACACGGCAGACAGCGCATCAGCGGCTGGAGAGGAGAGGAAAGCTCGAGTTCAAACTTTAGTCGATTCCTTAAAATCTGGTTCATGCACTTAAAGCTGCGGGCGAAAGCGAGGCTGTCAGAAACTGCTGCTGGATCTCGCCTCCCGACGGCACGCCGGCCCCTGGAGGGGCGGCCGGGGGGTCCGAGCAGGGGGCCGCGGCTCGGTCTCCCTGTGTGGTTCTGGAGCGGAGGGGATGAAACGCCTCTGGCTGTGCTGCAGGTCTCCACGGGTAACGTATGGAGAGGGCCTTAAGGCAGCGGCCGGGTACGTATCAGTGTTAAGTCACTGTGGACATGTTGTGGCCTATTTAAAACCTGCTACGTCAGGGGGGATTTACCAAGAGACAAAACCAGCATATACTTTCTTATTTCATATAGATTATTATGTAAAGGAAAAAAGTTGCTTTGATGTAAATCCCCAAAAAAAGTTAAAAAAAACCGAAACAACTGGACCTTTTTCTAAATTTTGAAGACGTTCCGCTTCCTGTCCAGAAAGCTTTCTCAATTCAAAATGTCTGGAGTAATGCGGAGTAGCAAGCTTTATAGTACTGCCCAACAAAGGTCTTGTAATGGCTTAGATAACATGCAAATTGAACCAAAACAGGTTCATCTAAATCGTTTAGCTGAATCAGCTTTTCTGCTTTGTGCTGAAGACTTGCAGGACAGCTGCGACCAAGTCAGCACCACAAGCTTTCTGTTCAAAATAATAGTCTTAGGTTTTATTTAAGGCCCTAAACGCCTTAAATACGCCCCATAATGAGAATTAAGAAAGAGCTAATTCAAATAATGATTGAAAATATAGTAGAAAAACAAGTTCAAATGTGTATGTAGGAAAACTGTAAGGGAGGGGGGTGAAAAAAGTTAAAAGCGCATGACTTGAGAATTAAATTAAAAGGTGGGTGAGAAGGTGACGGTAAAATCTCAGGATTAGACTGATATAAATAAACGCTTTGCCCAAAAACTCAGCAGCACTCATCTGATCTTCAGGGGGTCCATCCTAGAGGCGAGAACTGTTATTAAATGTCAATTTTGTCATTTGGGATTTTTAAAACCCTCTCAACCGAAGACCACGCAAATAAAATTAAAACTTTTAAATACCACGGACCAGAGCCATGAGAGCTTTATAAATAAGTAGAAAAATCTGCCCTGAAGGCCACAGGTAGCCATTGTTTAGCCCTTTTTTAAATTTTATTTCCCACGCAGCTCAGAGCAGCAGCAGCTGTAGACGAGACGTTCTTGTTTTAGGGGGCAGCAGATAACAGAGCCTTGCAGGATGAAGGAAATAAAAGCAGGGCTTAAAGTTTCACACCTTCCACACAAACCTGCGAAACTGGCCTGTTTCGTGTTCAGGCCATTAAAATCTAAAGTTCTTGTTTCCTGATCGACTATCAGCTCTCTCATCCTGATCACCATTTCAAATTGACCAAATGCAGCTTCCTTAAGTTTAAACAGCAAGAAATATTGGGTTTCAAACCCTGTAAAAAAAGGTTAATGTAAAAAAAATTGTCTTTTTTTTTCATTTAGAGACTTGATGTTATTGGATAACCTAAAACCTAAAATCAAAACATCAAGCAATTTCCAGCTGTTCAATGATGGCGTCCTGGAACAAGTTTGCTGCTTTAAATGTCATTGAATCATTAACGGCAAAAACTGCCGACTCGGTTTACTCAGCTTGTCAAAGGTGAACAGTATGCAGCTTTTATAGAGCTCTGATAACCAGGCGGCGCGTTGAAAAGGCAGCTCACACAGACACGCTTATTGACGCTGTAAACGCTTAAAAATTTCCTGGGAGAAATCCTCGTTTCATTTAACAAACGTGGAGAGCAGCGGCATCAGAGCCAGCCAGGCTATCTAGATGCAGATCTTTAAGCTGTCAATGCCGGGCTTTCCTTTAAGTGAAGGCGGATGTTGATGGTGTAAATTGGGGTTCTCCGCACTGAGCTGGGTGTGATTTAGATGATGATGGATCAGCAGCTGACGGACGTGTGGGAGACTGAAGGCCCTGCCCACACTGTGTGCAGGTAGCAGCGGTATGCCAGGTATGTAAACAGTGTTGCTGCAGAGCTGCAGGAAACGGAGCTCTAACCCCATTAGGAGTTTTCCTGTCATCATCGTGAACTACAGGCTGCACTAAAATGTGGTTGAACCGCTGTTATCTCCGCATACGTGGTTTCTGCAAACTTTCGCTGCATTAATTAAAAAAGCTGCATGAAGTCTTTTCTTTGACTTCCTAAATAAGCACTTTGGGGTCTAAACTGGCGCTCGGAAACCTTTTCAATGTAAACTGCTGTTTTTTTGTGAGGGTTATATTTCTTCTTTTTCTGGATTCCTATAATACAGGGTTACTGTGGGGTCAAAAATCTTTTATCCCTGAAAAGGTTTAAATGGGTGCTGATTCATTGTAAGCCATGCAAACAATTATATAGCAATTTAAGCTTACACGCTCATTCGTTGCCTCTGCTGTGGATATTTCTTATGTTGAGTTTTTAGGAAAAGCTGATTGCATTTTTTTCTCTAACTGCACAGGTGGGAGGCATTCGCTCCGTTTGTTGTCCTCCATGTTGAATTCAGGCGTTGATTAATTTTTGTAATAAAACTACAATGACTAGAAAGGAAACTACAATAACCAGAAATAAAGCTACAATGACCAGAAATAAAGCTACAATGACCAGAAATAAAGCTACATTGACCAGAAAGGAAACTACAGTGACCAGAAATAAAGCTACAATGATCAGAAATAAAACTACAATAACCAGAAATAAAGCTACAATGACCAGAAAGGAAACTACAATGGCCAGAAGTAAAACTACAATAACCAGAAATAAAGCTACAATGACCAGAAAGGAAACTACAATGGCCAGAAGTAAAACTACAATAACCAGAAATAAAGCTACAATGACCAGAAATAAAGCTACAATGACCAGAAGTAAAACTACAATGACCAGAAATAAAGCTACAATGATCAGAAATAAAACTACAATGATCAGAAATAAAACTACAGTGATCAGAAAGGAAACTACAGTGATCAGACACATTTTCAAAAAAACCCTCCCAACAATGCAATCAAAACTGTCTTTTGTACTCAGTATAGGGAGTTAAAATCAAAATGCTTTAGCTATGTTATCTAAAGTTTTATAGTTTTTAATATTTGTCATTCACATGTCTTATAAGGTCTTAAATTTGCATCTATGAGTCCTGTTGAAGCGACGCAGTTACAAGAAACAAACAGTTCCTAGCACCAATAATGTCATTCGTCATGCACATTTGTTGTAGATATTTCATGAAAATTTGACAAAACATCTGCTGAAGGTTTTGCTTTTGAATTATTTCTAGTTTTTTTTACTTTTTAAAACTCTTTTCAGGTCTTTGTGTGTTTTTGTTTTTGTCCAAGAGGATGATGCAGGCCTACGGAACAACACGAGGCTTCTGTGGTGGAGGCTGCGGAGACTCGGCTGTTTGTGGAGGACTAAACTGACCAAATTCAAGAGAGAATACAGAAATAAATAATGAACATGAGGTCTGTGGCAGATTCTGCCTTAATACCAAAATTTATTGAGAATCCCAAAGCTTTGTCGCTATGAATTGAAAAACTTGGAGGACCAAATCTGCCAAAACTAATAATAAATGAAAAAATAAATGTGTAGCTCACTTAGATAACTATTATAATTCACTTCAATGCTAATATAGATAATTATTTTCTGCCATTTAATAATCTTTAATCAACTGTCTTTTTTTATTACTGTATTTCAGTCATCTGCTTTTTCTTGTTTTGCTTTCCTATCTGTTAGTGATATTTATGCATCACATTATCATTATGCAATTATTAATTTGAAATGAATTTTATACGTCCACAATCATTTCAACTTATTCTTCTATCTGGATTTCACTTTTTGGCTGAATTCTTTTATGAAACTTGTTATTTATTTGTGTATTTCGTTTTTATTTGGGGCAGATCTGGTGCTGCACAGTAATTATCAGTCCAGTTATTCCTGTCATCTAACATCCCTCCATTTGATCCTGAAGCAGTAAAATTATTGCAGTTTTTTCATCGAGTACCACTAACTGATAAATCTTTTAATTTTTTTTTAACCCACCATAAATGTTCATGATCTTTTTTATTTAGTTAACCCCTCTTTCTGTATTTTTCCCTCTGTGGCTTCTCTTTCAGAGTATCCTGCCGACTGGGACTAACCATTAATTAAATTCCTGAGTGTTTCAGGTCAAGAAAGATTAAAACATCTCCACTTATGAGAAGAACAAATAAATTCACACATGCCTTCAGTTCGAGGAACTCCTAAAATGGCGACCAGCTGCACCGGTGAGTACAAGGCAAGTACCGTTTAAATCTTCACACTCTTTATGTATCCACATTAATTATATTTACCTTTCATTGTTGTGCATAAGCTGTGATTTGTGCTTGAATAAAGGCCGTTTTGTTGGGAAAACGTTGATATTCTTGTCTTTTTTTCCCTCACAATGATCCAATTGATTGAAAATAGAAGGTAATCTGTAACTCGTCCTAAAAGCGGGTAGTTTGAGTTGTTGAGCTTTCTCAGTTTTAATGTTGATACCCAATGGAAATACAACTGTATTTAATGAGATTCAGCCAATCACTGATTCATTTATTAGTGTAGAGCGGCCGTAATCCGTGTAAAAGTATTTATACTCCTTGAACCTTTTCATATTTTGTCACATTACAACCACAAACTTCAAGATTGTTTATAAAAGATTGAGGAGCCAAAGCAAAACCATGCACTGGTTTAAACGTTTCTTACTGGTACGTGAGTGAATCCAGTTAATTATAGCTCTATTTACCTCCATATGCTAATAACTGACACTTATTTTGGGGGTGCATCGTATTAATAAGACTGGGGGCGGTGTAAAAGCCGTGTTTGGGCTGCAGCATACTGTAAAACAAAAAGAGCATTAATACTTTTATAACATACTAGATATAGCCATTTAATATGGGGTTGTCTTAGGGGCCCTTTTTCAACCTGTTTACTACCTGTATGGGTCCCATTTTTAAACAAATAGGCACCCAAGTGATTAAAAGTTGCATCCTACCTTCTTTATAAGTGATATCCTTAAATCTCCAGTCGAGATGTGAATTTCTGCCTCTGTTCCTTCTCCCTCTTCTTGTTTGAGTATCTGATGAGGATTAATTGAGACTGGATCAGGACATCTAGAAGCGGATCAATAACTTCAGCATCATTTCAGCCGAGGCTGTAAAATCTTAAGTCTTGGTTTCCCTCCCCCCCAGACAACGTGAGGTGTTGTTTGGTGGCCACTAGATGGCAGAGGCGTCTCTGAGCTGCGCTTTGATGCACTGCACAGTCGCTTCATCATTCATGTGCGTCTCCTGGGAGGGGCCTGAGGAGAAGATGACTCATCTCACTCAGCATTCAGTCCTCAAAACTCAGCCATTCACTGTCAGCAGGCGCCGTCTTGCACTGCTGCCATCTGCGTCTGGTGATGTGTGCTGGGCTCAGACTTTCTTCAGGCGGCTGCATTTGTTCTAATTATAATCTGTGATTTTATTTCTAAAAAGGTGCAGCATCCGTCTCTCTTGTTTTACAACCGACAACCCTCCAATAAACATTTCTATTAGTTTGCATTAATTAACTGTTTCAGTCATGCATCCTTCGTGCCGAGCATCCCATGCAGGCTCGGTACGAGGGATTGCTGCAAAGTGGCAATACAATGCAAGCAACTGTCCGCTGCTGCTACAAGCTCATCCTTGAGGAGTGAATGACTGGATGCAATCTTCTAGGTTCCCTTAGATCAGTGGCGTCCAGTAAGAGTAAAAGTGACTTGATAGATGTGATCTTGAAACTATGAAATTAAAGAGAATGCAAAACGCCTGGTTTAATAGACAAATACTGTGTTTTATAAATAGCATTTTACATTGTAAGGTTTTAATATATCAGGAATAATTTTGCATCAACCGCCTGTGCTGGGGGGCAAAATTTGTGTCATTCTTGAAATGCTGTTGAGGGCCGCACAAAATTAGCCAAATCATACAGAAAACCTGTATGATTTGAGTGAATTAACTTTGTATAGTGCCTTGAGATGAGGTGTTGTGAATTGGTGCTATATAAAGAAAATTAATTGAATTAATTGAGGATCTACTTTAAATTCATTATTGCACCATGCGTCTGCACAGCTGGCCTATTTTACATGCAGTAAACACGGTAACATGAGGAACATCCTTGCAGACTGCATCAATCATTCATCCAGCAGAGCAGCAGGTGAGGCTCTGAGGATCTTCTATCATGACTACTGTAATTAAAAATGAGCTCTTATATTTAAAAGTTTCTTTGACAACTTTGCAGCAGTGGCTGATTCTGTTAAACACAGTTAGCTCTTTTAATATGAGCGTGTAAGATGGGACATTTAGATAATGTCAGAAAGACTGATTAAAAGAAGGAATAGGAGGATGCAGAGTGCTCCATCTTTTCAGTGAGAGCTCATGATCAACCAAATAAGGGTAAAAATCCAGCAAGATGCGAATGTTGCCAGAAGTACGTACAGTCAAGGGGCAACAAATACGACTCCCGGTTTCCGCTCCAGTAATCTGTGTGGTCTCCTGTTTCACCCTCAAGTGAGCAAGACTGTCATTGTTGTAACAGAGAAATATGAAACCAGCACGCTGAGGAAAGCCTGGCAGCTTGCTAAATGGACACAAGCCTACGTTATGAAGCACATACAACAACTGTAGTTTATACTCCAGCTATTTAAATTACCTAACACCCCAACCTGAAGTGGTGACAAATCATCATCATTAAACAGAAGAGTTGGGATCTGATGACTTATTACAAGAGTAAAGCTACATGTGGCTACAACATAGACTGATTATAAAGTTTCTGCTGCTTGCAAATAAAAAGCAGAATATGGATGGTAAATATTAGATTCAGAAATCAAGTAATATCAATAAATAAAATGGAATAAAACATCTGTTAACCTATTTCTGTAAAACGTGATCATGTCCCATTAAAGAACAGAATATTCAAAGGGGTGTCCTAACTTTTTCATACGACCGTACAAGTGTGTAGTCAGGAACAATAGGACACCAAATAGACTCAAGTCCACTTCAAAACCGATTTATTGCTCTTGAAGAAGGGCAATCTGGTTCAGATCCTCATGTTCTTTTATTCAGGGTGGATGGAGTTGTTTAGAACATCCAGAGCCGGACCAAGATTGTTTCAGGCTCTGAGCAGAATTAAATTTGAGGGTCCAGTTCAAGTGAAAACTCCACCCAATCATCAATTATTTATTGAATTATTTTGCCGTTACAGTGTGCAAAAACAAGACTTCAGCACAAAAGAAATTAAATAAATTAGCTCCGTTAAATTATTATTGTCAACATAGTTATCAAATTATAACGTTTTTGGCTGTATGATTACAACTAGTACATTAACCAATTCTTTAAATATATAAAATAATGATAATTTGTAAATATTTTAAACTTTGAAGGAAATTGAAAGTAGCTTTATTCTTGATTAAAAAATGTCAAGTTTTGAAATTTATATATATTTTTACCACCTTCATGCACTGCAGCTGGGCCTCGCTATTGTTGAGCACATGCTCTTCTTCATAGAAGGGCTGCAGGCGCTGGCTACTTTCAGCATACTGCAACACCCAGGAACGCTGGATAAATGATTAAAAGATGAACTGAAGGAAAACAACAAGTTCAATGTTTTGATTCAGGCACTACATTCATCAGACTTCCCTCCACTCCAGCATCTGTGCTATTGGCTGGCCAGGCAGGAGCAACACATGAAAGCTCCACCCTGCGAGTCTCAGGGCTCAAAGGATCTGCAGCTTATGGCCTGGTGCCACAGACTGCAGCAGACCTTCGGGGGTCGAGGGAGGTATATGCTCCAATGGATCAGGGTCATTTAAGCTGGAAATAAGGACAACTTGATCAATACAAATCAGATGGTCTGATTGCTGCGGTCGATCTGTGTAGATTGAAATTTATTAGTCATTAAAAACTTGATGAGATCCCAACAAGATGTCTTTCAGATAATGCTTAGAAAATATTTTGGTGCTTAAATTCCATAAGTGGATGCAAAAGTTGTGTAAATATGATGTAAATATCATAAATATTATTACTAAAAGCATCACAATTAGTAGCGTTTAAAAAATATATCTTGTTATTGGTTTACTTTATTGTAAATTTGTTCCGTAGTTAAAATATGTGAGCAGCCAAAACATTACTGAAAACTTCTACTGATTTACAACAATCAATCATTCTTTTAAGCAGTAATATTCTTTTCGGTATCTATTTTGGCTGGCTGTTGACAAGGTAACTAAATATAACTCAAATCTAGGCATCTTTTAAATAAAAGCAACTTGTGCACTTAGCTGTGAGATGTGTGTGTGTGTGTGTGTGTGTGTGTGTGTGTGTGTGTGTGTGTGTGTGTGTTGCGGTCCGCTAGCTGCTATTTCTGACGGTGTTTATGAGGCTTCTGGCTGGCTGGATTGGATGGTTTGCTCAGGGCGGGGCACTAATGGCCGAAAGCATTCAGTGAATGGAACTCACTTTCGGTTGTTCTCCCTGGGCAACGAGTTGCTCTGGAGGGTGAGAGGTACATTTGTGTTTTCCAGTTTGAAAATCCCACTGAACAAAACATTACTGCGCTTTGATGAAAAGAAACTATGCTCTGATTAAACTGCTCTCGTTTCCCTGATTAATGGACGTAAATGTTTCCTTTTATTAACCAACACACTTTACATGACAAAATCTGCTCATGTTTCTTGGCCGCTTTAATGTTTTGCCAACAAGCAGAAGCTTTTAGGCATTTTATTGGTATATGTCAGGTGATGTGGTGTCTGGAAAGTGTGGAGTGCATTTCTTTTCAGCTCCGCTTCACATCAACTCTGACCAGCTTCCCTGTCCGTGCCGAAGAAAAGCATTCCCACATCATGCCTCTGCCACCACTATGCTTTGCGGTTTGGAGGGAGGGTTCATGGTTACTTGCGTTGTTAGCTCTCCACCACATGGTATGCTGCAAATCACACCAACATACGTGCACCGGTCTCACTTGCGTGGCTTGTGGCAAACAGAAAACAGGACTTCTTATGGCTTTCTTTCAAGAAAGGGTTTCTTCTTTTCACCCTTTTAAAAAAAACTGATTTATGGAGTGCAGGCCACACAGTCATCCCGTCAACAGATGCTCAATACTGAAATATTGAATGTTAATCTTATGATGTCAAAGTCAGTTTTGAAGAACATGTGAAATAAAGACTAAAGCTGAAGCTCAGTAGATTCTGTGAGAAAAGTGCCTTCTATTTGGGTGATTATGTTCGTAAAGCTGCGTTCCCTTTTACTTAATCTTCTCTTTTTGCTGTAAATGAGACAGGTCATCAACTTTGATGAATTATAATAGTCTTTAATAGAAAATGAAAAGCACAAGTGTTATAATGGTTCGGTTGTACAAGTCAGTTCACTGAAACCTTCAAAAAATCGTTAAATTAGTGTTTCACAAAAGCAAAGTCGACTGCAAAAAGGCACATTTATGCTTGAGATTTAATCAATATAGTATAACATTAGTCAAGTTATTTAAATTGCATAAGAGTAGTACTGCATACTTAATGTAAAGGCAAAAATAAATGCATCAAATCTGAACCCCTTACAACAATAATATTTGAGCTTTGCATGTTTTGCACAATACGAGCATCTTAGTCTTAGCCCTATGAACAGCACAGCAGGAGATCTCTCCTTTCTTTTCTGGACATTTAGAAGCTATGACTCCCAAATATTTCCTGCCATTTGCTGTTATGCGGTGTGTCTGTCAGTGGTTTGCGTTTCACAGCATTTGTGATTCCATAAGCGTTTCCAAGTACCTAAATTATAAATGTAAACAGTAATTCAAATACTAATTTTCTTAAGTGCGCAGGAAATAGACTTGGTTTTCATGAGCTTTTAAGCATTTATTAGTAATATAATTAAATCAAAGCCATGTCCTCCACGAAGATGTGTAACTAGCCTTAGAATCGGCTTCGACACGTTTGTTCCTCTGCTGCCTTAAATGCTTTTTTCAAACCCCTTTTGCCAATAGAACAGCACTCATGTAACATTTTACATGGTTGTAAGGAGGGAGGATTCATTGACCGAGTCCTGGGTCCTCTCTACTGCTGTCTTCTCTACGGCTCATCAGACAGGGTTTTCTGTGGGATTTAGTTTCTGGCTACTGGAATAACCATGGAAGAGGTTGATTTTATGTCAGGTGAATGGTTTTCGGGTTGATTTGGCCACATGTTCAGCATCATTATCTCGCTGAAAGACCCAGTGATGACCAAATTTAAATTTTCTGGCATAGGCCACCAGATATGGCTTTGGACATCTCCTGGTATTTCAGGGTGATGATGAGTCCACAGCACATTGCCAAGGTTCCCAGGGTCTATTGATGAGCAGTAGGCCCACAGCACCACACATCCTGGACACGAGGTCCACATTTTCATCTTTCAGTTCATGCCAGCCCCACCTGCCATGTTTGCTGTCAAATCTCCTCCTTTGTCTCATCTGAGCACAGCACAAGCTCCCAGTTTAGGTCTCGCTGGTATTGATCAAACTTCACACTTTTACATTTTGTGAGGGTAGGATAGAAGAAGACTCATACAGGTCAGCATGTAGACAACATCTAAGGGTTGTTGTGGAGACATGATGCCACCTTTTGCTATAGTTCACTATCTTTGGAGGATTTTCCCCCTTATTCACCGTCCTCCTTGCTGTACTGGTTTCAAATGTTTACTCATTGTCATTACTTTTCTAACTGTAAATATAGTAAAAATGTAGTCATTTTCTGTCTTATAAAGGCACCTCTGCCCTGTTTGAATTGCATGTTTTCTTGTTTTTCCCATTTTGATGAGGGACCTCAAGAAAGTGTCCTCTGTGCTCCATCAAACGTCCCAGGGAAACAGGAAGTCGTGGATTAGTAATCAAACGGCCCTAGATAAACTGGAAAAGTGATGTATTGCTTAAAGAATGCTTCATTTACATTTATTTTATAGGATGTGTTATGAAGGTCTATGAGTATAGTATTGGTGATGTTCTTAAGGAACAACTATTTATTATCATGGATTTTGTTTCCCATCATCGCAATGTTCTCAAATCAAAATTTGGATAAAAAAAACCAAGTGTGGTATTGTTTCAATTTAATTCAATTCAATTCAATTTTATTTATATAGCGCCCATTCATGAAACATGTCATCTCAAGGCACTTTACAAAGTCAAATTGTTTTCCTGCAATATTATGAGAAATGATTTTAGTTATTCTAAGGGCTTTTTGCACATCTTTACCAGCAGGGACACTGGATGTGGAGAGCAGTGTATCACTGAAACAGAGCCGCTAACCCAAAGTTGACTTTTAAAGAAATCTTATTCACACATTCAGTTAATACACAGCAACACATTGATCATTGATCTAGATTTTTTTGTCACCATGGGTGTTGCTCCCTGAGCTGGGCAGAGCCTTAGACCTTTAGGTCTTCCTGCTCTCCTTTGGCCACTCCTCATCTTCCTCCCCTATTGGATTTAGTCTCCCGTTCTGCTCCTGCAGATCCTTAATGTCCTGCGAGGCCCCGTGTCTGAAGACGAAGGCCCCGGCCTCCGCTCCTCGGTCTCCGTGTGACATGGGGAGGCTCACGGTCGAGGAGTGGAGGCTCTCTCCGGGGTCGTCCTTCTCCATGGTCCCACTGGAGCAATAAGCGCAGCAACGAGGCGTGACGTAGAGGTAGGCAAGGATCAAAACTACGCTAATCACGCATGCTCCCAGGGTGGTGTATGCTGTTTTTAAATCATCCAGTCCACCCCGCTTTGTGTAATTGTACACGACCAGACTAATGTGCAGCGTGTCACTGAAGGAGCCATTGGTAGCATAGCAGGTGTAAACCCCGGAGTCTTCCACCTTCAGGGGTCCGACGCTCAGGTAATTACCACCATCCTTAACATCGGAGCGGTTTGTTGGAAATTCTGTGATGTTTCCTGGCAGTACCCAACTCTTATTCATGTACTTCTGTCTGGTGTCGCAGTCTAGAAACAGGGTCTGCTCCAGGTAGGCCTCTTTCTTCAGAATATTGACCTGAGTGCAGTTCAGATCCAGTATTTTTTCATTTTTCTTACCCGATTCACTACACGTGTGGTTGCCTGCAAAGTCGGAGGCAGACCCTAGCCCTCTGAGGTGCCAGATGGCAACCAGGTTATACAGCTCGCAGCTGCACGTCAGAGGATTGTTGTGGAAGTAGACACTGTTCTTGATCCAGGCACGCATGCCCTGGAGCTCCTGCACTGGCAAGACTTTGATTTTGTTTGACGAAACATCCAGCAGTTTGAAAGAATCCTGCTTGCTTCGCTCCTTCAGCACCTCCAAGGGTAAGCGCGAGATCTGATTGTGGCTCAGGTAGAGCTTCTGCAGAGCGCCCATGGTAGAGAAGGCAGTGCGATCGATTTGAGATATGCGGTTCTTGAACAGCAGAAGCACCTCCAGGTGTTCTAGCGGCTCAAAAATGAACTCATCCAGGAGCTTAAGGTCATTATAGGACAGGTCCAGGTAACGAAGCTGTGGCACATGCACAAACGCCTCAGAGGAGAGGAAGGTGAGGCCGTTGTTGTTCAGCAGCATCTTCTCTAGACTTTTGAGATCCTTTATGGTCCATGCAGCACGGAGTTCACTGATGGAGTTAAAGCTGAGATCCAGAACAGCTGTATATTCAGGAAGATCGAAGGTAACGTTGGTCAGACCCACATTAGAGCAGCTGATGATGTTACCAGCACACACACACAACCTTTTGTAGTCCAGGAGCTTTCCTTTTCGCAGCTTGTTAACTCTAACCCCAGGAAATAGTAAAGCCAGATGCAGAAGTAGGATGAAACATCCTCTTGAGGCCCCCAACATGTTGCGATTTTTTTCTGCAACGTCCTGAATATAGTGTGACAGGGTCCAGAGTGGATTCTGGATGCGCTGAAGACACAAAATAAACACACATTACAAGTCACTTACTTAAAGTTGGGATTAACTCTAAAGTAGAAGAAAATTGATGGAGAGTGATGATTTTTTTTAAAAGAAATTTTTATCATTTGCTCCTCCTCCTGCCTCTTTACCTATAGATTCTAGAGAGAAACAAGAAAGCAGAAGTGCAGACTCCCTACGCTGAGCAGTAAACACAGGACTCCTAGTCAACACAAGGGGGTACAACTTCCCATTGCCTGCAAATACATTAAAGCAATAGAAAAAAACTCCTTGTAGGTAAAAATCACACTTTGCCTGATTAGTGTTTGTTCGCCCTCATTTTTAATGCTGCCCTGGGCAACTGCCCACATGGCCCACATCAATAAAGGCCACTAGACAGGACAATGACCCTAAACATACAGCAAGAGCTGCAGTATAACAGCTTAGATTAAAAGCTTAGATTGTTAGAATGAACCAGTCAAAGTCCCGACCTAATATACAGCTAAGAAACTGAGGGAATATGTGAAAATAGAGGTTCTGTAACCAGTCTGACTGAGTGGGGACTATTTTACAGAAGAATAGGCGCATTTTGTACCCAGTAATAGTAATAGTAATAATAGTAATATAGTAATGTGGTAACCCCTACAGATTTGCTGTCAGAATTTCAGCAAATGGTGGTTAAAGAAAGTTAAAAAGCTGTGATTTTTCAAACACTTTCTGTTCGTAAAATAAAATCCAAATAACATAGATTTAAGTTTGTGGTCGTAACGTGACAAAAATCTGAAAAGTTTAGGAGTTAAAAATACTTTAGGCACTAAACTATTTCGGGTTGCTGTTAGAAAAATTATTTTTAAAGGAATGGAAATCCTCTGCTGGCCCCTCCTTTCTGATGTGGATCATGGACATTATGTCATCAATACAAATGGAGAAACTCAGAGCCTTAAGGAATCGTTCAATGAGAGCTTTTGTAAGTGCTTGGATCATTTTGTAGCGCTTCTTGATTAGGTTAGAGTAGACTGACGTACTAGCCAAGCTTTTGCCTCGGTTTATTATTTCTTCCTTTGTCTCCGTTCCTTTTTTTAAAAAAATCTAACCAGGAAAGTGTTTAGTTGTCTGAGCCACTGTTTGTTTATGTAAATATGAAAATCATAAATGAAATGAAAACAATAATTAACATCTTAAGCTTTTTTTTATTGAAGATTTTACCAAAACAAAGGAAGTGATGTCAGCTAAGTGAGTTATTTTGAAGCTGAATGCAAAACTGCTCTGCAGGCCTGGTGCAGTGGTAGAGAGACAGCACAAAAAAAAGAGAGAGAGAAAAGTTGTGTGTAGTCTGCATAAATCAAATCATTAATACATTAGAGAGGTTTAAAATTACAGCTTTGTCATCATGTCAAACAAATAAAAAGGATTAAAATATGCAGGTTGTACTCAGTCCCTGGCCACTATCCCATCATTGATTTCCTCTGCAGAGTAATAAACATTTGTCCCATCAGGCAGGGTCCCGGCTGCCTCTCCTTTACCTTGAGTCGGTGTTATCAGGAGTCTGCGCTGCAGGACGGTCTCATCTTCTTCCTCTCCAGCAGTGAGCAACAGTGATCAGCAGTCCCATCTGCCAGTTCGGCAGCACACAGAGCAGCTGAGTTTACGGAGCAGACCAGACCTCCGAGGGGGGAAATGCAACTGGCTGCTATCTGATCCAAGGGGCGTTAACAGCAGGGGAGGGGCTGGGTTTCCTCTCTCCTCTGCTCCGCTCTAATGTCTCAGTCACATTACTTAAAGATTAAAATTACACAATATCAGACTACAGCGTTGAAGAAAGGACTAAGGTATAAAAAACAATGTATACCAATATCTGTATGGGAAAATGTACTTATATGCACAACCATGACCTGCCAGCTTTAATATATCAGAGCATTTTTACATGTACAAGTGAATCAGAAAAGTATTTATTACATGAACTGAAATGATCCGAAAGGAATGTTTCTTTCTTAAAGACTGGTCAGACAGTTGAATTCTCTTGCACTTTAAATGAACACTTGATTTTTCTTCAATATTTCTTTGCCTTGGACCCGCTCATAACAGTACAGAAGGTCAAGACAAAGACGCTGTGCACAACCTGCAGCAGTCATTAAAACAAGACGTGATGAGCATGCAGAGTCTGACGGGATTCCAGCATTAGAACATTACGGGCTTCATAAATGTGATTGAATCTGATACAGGCCAATGCAGAGTCGAAAATATGATCAGCTATTCAAATTACAAGAAATAAATGAACAATGTTCATCGGAACCGAAGAAAAGATGCAGGGAAATTTGCCAGTGAGCTTCACAAAAACGAGTCAAGTGCCGCTATATCTGTTGATTGATTTCTACAGAATATTAAGTTAGAAATTGGCTTACCTTAAGAAAGAAAAGGCAGGGAATGCAGTATATGTCTCTGTCTAAAGGGACGTGCATGATGCACAATTTTTATAGACTGAACATATAACTGATATGAATTAAATAAAGATACAGGAGTGTCATTTTTTGGGGTTTTAAAAGACTCAAGTACAGAGACTGACTTGGCAAAAGCAAAGTTGTTTAAAGTGTAACTCTCCCCAAAATCAACTATTGTTGCAGATAAACTATAAACTGGTCTAAAGGTGCTACTTCAATGTTACTGTACAATTTTGTACATTTTCATATGAACTTGTTTATTCTGCAAAATTTATGTTAACACCATCTAGTGCTGCCCCTTAAGGTTGAACGGTGACTATTGCATTTGAATCTGCATGCTTTCGTCATCATAGCTCCAGGTTGGGGTTTAAAAACATCTACGTCAGACACACGAGTCAGACCCAGGAGTTGAAAACAGGAGCGTTGATTAATAGTGCTTAGGATTTGTTACTGCTTTGAACGTTAGCCTATGTTAGAAATGATAATGCTAACATCCCTTTACCACTAAGAAACTGCACTCATCCTGTCCTCCGCTGTCTTGGCGGCGCCGGCTTCGGGTATTGCTGATTCAGCGCTCTGAGCCAACAGCTCGAACTGATAATGCTCAGACCTGCTGGGCTCCACAAAGCCTCCCCTCACCCTCCGGTGACGAAGGGGTAAAAAAAATCCTCCACCTCAAAAGATTGATCCGTGGAAAACCACCAGATGTCGCCTTGGTCACACTTCATGTTTCAACATGTCACTTTCCCTCATCCTGACCACAGCACCGTTTAACCCCACACAGCTCATCCCCACACTTAGCCCCGCCCCTCAGGGTGTTTTGGGACGGCCGACTTTGGTGGCATTTTTCTAAATTTGTCTGTGGTGGGGTTATGCTTTTACATCAGGGCGAGTTACACTTTAATACTAAAGTAATATGGAGAACGTACAAGGTAATCACAGGAAGAGCAGGACAAGAAGCTCAGGTAGTGTAACGGGAAGAACCAGTTATGAACAATAACAACCAGTGATACAGTGAGGGAGGAGCGGAGAATGAGATTGGACCCAAGTGACCCAAGATCAAGGGAATATGGGCCAGCTGGGAGAGGAGAGTGCTGAGCAGGGAAACTGAAGGTCAATTATGAGCCCTTGCCATGAGCAAGAGGCAACACAGAGACACACAGGACAAACAACCATGTGCACACATATCCGCATGCATAAGGCTAATTTGGAGAGAACAATTAACCAAATCGTTTTTTTTGTGGCAAGACAACATTGCTTACAAATGCGCCACTGTGCAGTCACACTATATGACCATATAGGTAAAAAATAAATATCACCATCCTCCAGGATATTGGGGACAATATGTCCTTTATTAGATTTCTTGCACAGGATTAACACAAAAAGACAAGTTCATGGATAAAAAAGAAAAAAAATTTACATATTGAAACAGCTGTTAATTGAAGCATCACAACTAGATAAGTCCCCACGTAGACTTTAAAAAATGTGGACAAAGTTTGTCACAACCTCGACAATAACTAAAGATTTGGCGCAGTAAAAACAACAGAAACCTAAAATGTTTTGCTGTCGGACTTGGTTAATAGTTGCTGTGGAGTCCAAGGCCACTTCCTGGTTGCCTTGGTAGAATAATAAACCTGTTAAGAAGCATTTATGAACTTTTTAAGTTATTAATTACAAAATGAGTAATTAAATTAATCAAATAAAGAGTTGAAATTCGAAATTTAGGATTTGGAAAATCTTTACCGTGAACTGGACGTGGAGCCTGCACCTCTTGAGCCGGGACTTTTTAATTAAGTGCAATTACTTGAGACTCTATACATGGACATGCTTTTCATAAGCTAAAATTTCTTTATTAAAATTACTGTTTTATTGGTGTTGAATAAATGCTTGATCTTATTTTAAACCGGAACTTGGATTTTTATACCTGTAGGCAAAAACCATATAATCATATTTCTAGTTGAATTACTGAAAACATTTTTTTATTCTGATATTTAGTCCAGTTGCTTCCCATTTAAGCCTATTTGCTGTTGCATTGACCCGGATAACTGAGTATTTGCTCAGGCATATATTCAATTACTTCAAATAAATTAGCTTTATAATGATACTCTGTTGTATCGAACAGAAATTATGCTAAACAAATCAAAGATTAGTACAGAAGTTTTCAGGCTTCAGTCGTTTGTTTTTAAACTCTGGAGACACTGACGCTGGAGTTTGTTGTCAGTAAACAATGTCATATGCAGCTTGTCATAACCTGTGGGAAAAAAAACAAAAATGAAAGACAGTTATGGTGTCTTTAAACCAGCCGGATCATAATTGCTCCTGCAGCGTCTGACTCGTTTGAATGAGAGCAATGTTTTGCCATAACGCAGTCACGATCACAATGTGGTATTGTCTCCTGGGAGTTGTGATTTTTAGCTCAGCAGCTGTCACAACAGCCTTTTCACTGAGCTGATGTGCTTTGATCAGCACTAAGTTGGGAAGGATCAGATCATGAGAGGGAGATCTGTCAAAATGGTTGTCAATGATTTCATTTAAATTCAATTCTGTTTGTTTGTGTAGGGCTGATTTACAGCAAATACTGTCCCATTAAAAAGTTAATGATGAAAACAGACGTTACCTGTGTTTTAAATACACGTGCACCAGGTTAAATGGTTTTATATTCTAAGAATCACAGAATATATTTTGAACAACGAAAAAAGACACCCATTCAGTTTAACAATAATCTGAATTATCTCCTGCTCAAGAGAAATGGCCGATTCAAAAACCTGCTGGATTTTACTTTTTAATCCATGTCTGAGTAACATGATGATGATTTATCAGAGCAGCTCACCAAACTGATTACTGCAAACTCTTGTCACTTTTATTCAATTGGACAGCAGTTGCAGCACATTGTGAAATAAAATGGACACACTGCCACCATCTGGCATAACCTGTATGTTCAAGTGCCTGATCCATGGACTAAACTCTGGCTGCCTTTTGCATTGTGATTCAACACAGACTATTATAAGACCAAATAAAAAGAAGAAAATCATGTTGCATCACATGCAAAGCATTCACACAAAAGTAAAACTTAGTACTTTAATGACATAAGTGCAGGGAAATATTATTTGCAATGTTAAAAATATTAATTGGATGCATTCTTACTAAATAAAATCATCTGATTATGGATTTGCATTAGCATCATGTTTGTAGGTGGAGTTGATTTTACCTAGTAATAGTTTCCTGCCAAGGCAGATAGCTGTGATTGGCCCTCGGTGCTCTGGCTATATTTGGCCTTTTGTTGGTCTTCAGAAATGTTACGTCTTCAAAGCAAGACACGGATGGACCAAGTTGTTCAGTTCTTAAATGTGTCAGCAAAATTGCTTTGTACCCACCTAAGTTTATATTTTATGACTGACCACTGTTAGATCTCCAATACTAATGGGGTTTTATAATAAATAGATATTTACCCTACATTTAAAACAGCAGTATATATAATTCGTCTCAATTCATTGTTAAATCACAAAGCGGCTCCAATTCAGGTCCATATAAAATGAAATCCAATTTGGTCCAAATTCCTTTCACTCGACTTAAGTCAGAAGCACTGGCACAAAAGTACTTTCTTTGGGAAAGATTAGCAGACAAAGTTATTTAAAGCAAAACACATTACTGGCTTCATGTTGTAAAGACGCTCAGCAAAACAAAGAAGCACCACTATAAAAATAACTCATTTCTATAGGAAAGAAAAACAACTATTGCAACTAAGCGTTATTGTTACCAAATGATATTAATGGTATCATTTAGTGAAGAAATTCAGCTAAACATTGAAACCCTGAGCCTGCAGTACTTTCCATATGAAAAAGCATAAATATTACATGGCAACCGATAGCCATAGGTGAATTTGTCCAGGAGATAGAAACAGCCAAACAAACACCAGGCCAGTGCTACTGTATATGAGGGGGAACACAAAAAACAAACATACACAAAATTAACAGAAGCTACAGCTCCATCAATTGCCTCGGCCAAACACAGAAGACCGACCCGGGAGTGCTACAATGGAAGAGAGAAACAAGACACACACAAAGTGACACCCCCAAACATAGAAGCACTGAGCCAGGAGCACTTTCTATGTGAACAAAAAACAGAGGCATGTCTGGGTAAGTAAAACTTTAGATTTGACAAAGTACATATAAGGCACTCCATGTTACCAATTAGTAATGTGCTCAAATACAATGAAAACTGAATGACTCACGGGGGCCAAATGTCGGGCTTAGCTTTCAAAGACAAAAAAAAGGACAAAATAATGGATCACAGCAATATTAACCAGACCGATGTGACATGAATTGGGAAAGTTCACTAAGATGGCAGGGAGTGACTCATTTCCATGGATCACTTGTTGCTGTTTATCTTTTTTTTTTTCAAGCTGTTTCCAAGGTGTTTAGAAGGGGAAAAAAAGCACCATATCCTAATTTATTTGACTTTCCACTGTGATAAAGCCCTTTCTCTCTAAGAGTCTCCAAGGCAACATTCACCACTTTATCACCTGTACCATCACTCTAACACATTTTTCTTACTTTTAGAAGCCGTCTGATAGTGAGACGTGAAAGATTCCTCTCAGGCATTTGTAAATATTCTCCCCTTCACTGGTGTTGGCGGCTGAGCAGCTTGACTGAGCAACCTCTCTGTGCCTTTTGCTTTTATGTTATTAAACACAAAGCCGATTTAATGTTTGCCCTAATGTTTAGCACACCCCATACTGTAAGTGCGTTTGAATTGGAGCTGATTGTTTGTGTAGGAGGCCGTAATTATGTTTTGGTAGATGTAATGGCATGACTTAATTTCTGAGTGCTGCTGTTGTTTTGCGTGTCCATATCTGTGGGTAGTTATTATTGGCAGTGGGGGCTCTCTGGGGTTTTTGCAGCGTCCTTTTGCTATTTCTGAGTGCAAACGTTGGAGTCTATTTTCAAGGGTGCCATGGAAACCATTGTATTTGTGGTGGCAGTGATTGGTGCTGCCGGCCGAGCAAGACTGTGCTATTTTTGTCGCGAGTCAACACCTGATACACACACACACACACACACACACACACACACACACACACACACACACACACACACACACACACACACACACACACACTCTCTCTCTCGCACATTTGCACACATGCAACGCACGCAAACCTGGATACTGATGCTAGCTTAGAGTTTGACTCACACAACGCACAAAAATTACACCGCATGGCTGCAGTGGGGTCTTTTTTTCACTCAAACCTGGCGTTTCGAAGGCTTAGTGCATGTTTCTAATTTTTCCTTGCCGTTACGAGACATCTTGATACATCTTCACCATGACAACAGTAGTAAGTGAGCGTTGCCTCTTTAACCCACCCAACCAAGATGCAGCATGTTTTCCTATATTATGAAGTTTCATAGTTAAACCATCTGCAGGAAAAGCAGACGAGCTTTGGTTGAATGTGTCAAATGTTCAGAAAATACCTCATGATATGAGGTCAGCTTTAATTGTGGGACTGAAAGGCTCAGAGAGACAATAGTTTTAGCAGTATTTTTTTTTGTCATTTAATGTGTAGAGTTGTCAGAAAAAAGGAAACATAACATATAGATTTTGCATAGACGATTGTTCTTTTACTGTACAGTCACGCTAATATAATAACTGTTTTATTAAACATGGTTGTGCAAATAAAAATCCATGGCTATTCATGAGGAACATCATTTCAGTTCATCATGTGAAACATGAATTGCTCAATAGAACCAGAGGGAGTGACAGTGGCTTGGAAAAGTATTCCCTCCCCTTGAATTTCTTTCTCCCATTGTGTCAAATTACATCAAGTACTCTGTGTTGGTCTATAACAACAAATTCAAAGCTAAATGTTTTCAAGTCTCTGGTAGTAATGTGACAAACGTACATGGTTGTCCTCTTTGTTTTTGTTTTTTACAGGTAAAAGACAACATCCATCAAACATCAGGCGGTGTGAGCAATGTCTGACTCTTATTCTCATTTGCTCATCCATGAGGGCTTCTACCAGCCCCCTCTTTTTTTATTATCTGACTCCTATGTTACTAGCTGTGCTGTCCATGTAAAAATGGACTGATATGTTTGTTGGATCTGTCCGATCCACTTGTCTGGCAGCTACAAGTTGTACAGTCTAGGGTCCTCCATACCCCCAGGAGTAGTTGTCATACCGAGCTCACACAGGTTGACATCTGACTGTGCTCAATCTCCAAAACCTTAGAGTGGGCATTAGTGACCAAAATAGGTTTGATCTTGTAATGGAAGTTAAACTTCAGCAGTCATTTTCTGGTAGTACAGACTTACACTTTCCCATCAATATAGGCAAGAGACTGCTTTAGGTTGGAAATTATGTCATGTTAGGGTTTTTGGAGACTCCTTTTAGCATCTTATCACCTGTTTTCAGCGAGAACTTGCTGGGACAATCAGATACTGTTATAGTTTGTGGAGGTGAAGGACCGAAGCAGCAACAGGAATTCAGCAAACGTGTATTGATGGAAATAATTTTACTGGGCAGGTTTACAAAATTAAGGAAAACACGGGCACAGGAACACGAACAGAGTGCAGAAAGCAGAGCAATTTTATAGTCCAAGCTGCAGGATGCCGAAGCTACAAGTAGATAAGTGTCTGTGGTTCATTACACAATCCCCCTGCATACTACAAAAATGGCTGAACGGGGTGGAGTGAAATGCTCAGTGACCTGGAGGGGGGCGGGGTGTGAAGTGACTCCTTTAGACTCCTTGGTGCAGCGCACCAAACTAAACATCTGCTGTTTAAACGGGACAGACCGCCTTCAAAACACTAACCTGTGACGTTCCCACCATGTCCACCTGATGTAATACGCTCTTGTGTAATTTCAGCCACTTTAAGTGTCCAAGAAAAACCGGATAAGGTCCTTGTCTAGTTACAGTAACTGTAATTCTTCATATAGTTAGATTTAATTTCAAATATGCGTTCAAATATGTTACAAAAACACACAGGGTGCTGAAGGGTGTTGCAACATTTTCAAGTTAATAACATAATCAACATTTTTTAACCAGTAGGAATAATTTGATCCTTTCCTGTTTTAAATAAAAACAATAAGATGGTGTGCAAGATTTTCTATAAAATACATTGAAACCGTTTTCATATTTAATATACTATTAGAATTTCAAACACTTGTATGCATACTCTCGAGTCACAACTAACTTCTCTTTATCCAAACAGAAGATGTTCGGACAGCTCTCTCCTGGAGGCAAGACACTGAATGCTCAAAATCGCAAAATCATTACATTTACCAGCATATTGAACCAGTTAATGTCATCGCATACCTTTCTCAGTGCGTTGAACACAAAGTGCAAATTGTTTCACCCAGAAAATATATAATTCCCTTTACGACTTCATATCATCATATTCAGTCTCTGACAAGAAAAGATTAGATCAATGCATGAAAGGTACAGCGACTTAAAACACATTTTTTAAACATTGATGCAAGATGTGGTTTCCAAGAGATGCAAATGTTGTGCGTATGTCTGTGGGGGACCTTGCAAATGCAAATCAAAAACACCCAGGACTCAGGAGCTCCATGCCCACTCCTTCTCTGGAGTAGTCTTATCCATAATAAGCCAGATTTTATTGTTCTCTACAAACCGAGCAATGAGATTGACCATATGTTAAAAAGGTCACTGTGGCAACAAGGAGGAGGCTGAGGTCTGTTCTAATCAATGCTTCACAAATACTGCAAACCTTTAACTGATAGAAAGTTCAAATGTGTGTAAACTGTTATTGATTTAATGTGTAACAAAGTTGTGAAAGTAGATTTTAAGAAAATAGATCATCCAAATTGTAACATGCATATTTTTATAATCACAAATGAGTCATGTGGAGGGATCGTGTTCAAACATATCAAGGACTCTCAGAGGTTGTAATAAGGCCTTTATTCAGGGCACATTTGCCTGTTAAGAACATTGCTAAGAGTGTTCAAAATAAATTTGGTGGAGTCTGAAAGAGGGGACCAGGTTTAACTGGCTGAGCTTAAATGCCATCACGCATTTTTGGTTATTATTTGCTGAGATGTACAGTATTTGTGAACAAACTGAGCTCAAGCACAAGTAAAAGTCTAAAGTGGTGGCAATAGATTGTAACTAAGTTAACACAACAATCATCCATCCAACCATTGTCTCTGCCCACTTATCTGTGCAGGGCTGCGGGGGCGCTGGTGCCCATCTTCAGCTGCCATTGGGAGAGAGGCAGCGTACTCCCTGGACAGGTCGCCAGTCTCACAGACACAACAATCAAGCAATTAACATTATTCTTGGCACTTTTACAAGTGAGCTTGCTCGTTCTTTTAAATCTTCAGTTTAAATTTTTAAGCAATTTAAAATACATTAATTTATCTATGTTAAACGTTTAAGTCAAATTTCTATTCAATTCAATTAAAAATACTTTTTTTTAATCCCAAAGGGAAATTAAATGAAATAATTAAATAATCAATGATAATTACATTAATAAGGATTCTCATTCTCAATAAACAAAATAAAGGTTATAGATCTATTGTCACCATGAGCAGGTCACAGGTTGGAGTGGACCAGCAACAAACTCTGACACTACTGCTCTTTGCTGCTCATATTCATCCTCCTGATAACAGGGATGGTTACATGGTGCTTTAACTACACAAGCAGCAGATGATGACAGACAAAACTTTCTGCCGGAAAATTAAGTAGAGGGTGTGCTTGAAACCTTCATCCTGATGTGGGGATTATCTGAGGAAAAGCAGTCGAGGACAGGTGGGTAGACATCGCTGATTGGGGAGCAGCCCTGAACTCTTGTTTGGACGTCAGTAGATAGACAAGTGCTGCTCCTCTCCCAGGGGGGACACAATAAACTTTTATAAAATGACAAAAAATACTAATATTTTTTTCTTACTGTGCACAAAAACCTCAAGTTAGACCTTTCAGTTACACAATTCAGGACCTCAGATCTCTTTCTAGCAATTACCATCTAGGCAGGTAGGATCCCAAGATCTCAAAG
Organism: Fundulus diaphanus; assembly: GCA_037039145.1. NCBI lineage: Eukaryota > Metazoa > Chordata > Actinopteri > Cyprinodontiformes > Fundulidae > Fundulus > Fundulus diaphanus. The sequence goes on from CM073126.1 coordinate 26,287,927, forward strand.
CACGAGCGTTAGATGGTTCTTATACTGTGATTTTTTGAGTGCCTATGAACACATGTTAAACTCATTTTATATGAAATATAAGAGGCTGCAGAGAGGCTGACCTTCCCTCCGTCCAGGACTTCTACCAGTCTAGGGTCAGGAAAAGGGAAACTAACATCTCTGCAGGCCCCACACAGCCTGGACAAAAACTGTTTAGACTTTTACTTTTGGGTCTGCTCTACTAAAGGCTATTTTCAAAAGCCTGCCCCCACAGAGACTGTTTCTTCCCCAGGCTCTCTCTTTGAAACCAGGTGCATCTGCACCAATCCAACCACACCTTCCTCTTTTGTAAAAACATTGTATAAGTACAAACCTTCTTAAAAAATATCACTCTGTATTTATATTTAAAGAGCTTTCAATGAGAGCAAAGTGGAACCACAGCAAATTCCTTGTTTATGTGCACAAGCTTGGCAATTAAAACTAATACGGTTTTGTATTATTATTATTATTATTATTTGCTTCCACAACTCCATTAAAGAATGCTTCAGCTTAATTTTAGCAGGTGTTTTGTTGAGCTTCTCTTTTGACATATTACATATTTTTCTCTTAACCCCTGAGCCATGTAAGACTCACCACAACTGGCAGCCTGGTCCCTCAGAGAAACCTCTGGCTCAGGGGGTCAGAACCAGTTATTGTAGCAGGTTCACATTCAGAATCAGCACACAAAGGTGTGACTAATCTTAACTTAATTCAAAGCTTTCTGGATTTATAAATTAGAACATTAAGATGATTTACTTAAAATGAGTTTAGCAACCATTTACTGCTCATGCTTTTTTCCGCTTCCTTCTTAGATTGAAGAGATATTAGTGCAATTACGTCCTAAGGTACTTTTCTTTAGACATCTGAAACGGAAAACCTGCTTGATAAAAACCTATCAAGCAGTTTGTCTGAGACTTGTAACCGGTTAATTATTTGTGTTATATTGTTCATTTCTGAGGTTGTTGTGTCAGTGCCAAAAGATTAGAAATGACATTGTTCCTCGTTTTTTTGTTCATTAATAGGAGAACGTACACAGAGATGAATTAATAATAAATGAAATAATTTTTTTCAATAAGTGGTTATCTCCGTTCAGTCTATTTTCTGTATTTGTTTACATTTTTCTTGTTCTAAATAAATTAATTCATCCTGAGAAGTGTTCAGAAATCTTCTTGTGTGTCTTTTTAACATAACAGAGATTTTCCCGAAAATATGTAGAATTAACCTTTCAAACTGACTCTGATGTTTAAGAAACTGGTGTAGGAAGATTAGTTTAACACAGCTTGGTGTTACTATAATTTTAAGTGACTTATATTTTACAGTGCAAGTTTTGTTCTTTCTTTGAAACACACAATTTCACATTAGTTTATCAGAAAAGTCTAAATTTGGGGGGAGGGATGTTAGATTTTGTTGCTATTTGGTCTCAAGACCATGTTGTCTAACATTTCTCTGGCTCCTCCGAAAAAAAAAAATCATGACACAAATGACTATGAAAATATAATAAACAATAAAAACCCCTCCAACACTCCTTCAGCCACGAAGGGGATATATCAAGGTATATTTCTGTTACTTTCATATTCACTTACTATTTTTATCTGAAACGTCAACAAAAACACGAGGACACTAGGACCCAGTGGAGGCAGCATCTCTGGTCCTGTTTCTCTCAGCCTCCTGCTCCATCTCTGCGGTCACTGTGTGTGGAGCGGTGGGGGAAAGCAGAGAGAGGGAGAGAGAGGGGGTGAGCTGGTGCCTTCTCCGCCAGCATTTGCATCAGCTGCCTTTCAGAGGAAGAATCCCCGTGCAGTCATCCAGGGAGCAGGAGGTTCAAGGCAGATGAAGGAATGGGAAAAGAGACTGCTTTGCACCGTGGGAAGTGCCTCAGCAGCATTCACAAGGTACAGTGATTGATTTCCAGTATGAAGCTCAGCAGTGGGAGCAAAATCATTTCCATCTTCAAAGACAGAAGCAGCAGCAGCAGCAGCAGCAGCAGCAGACGGAAATATTCGGGTTCAGGTACACAGTGCTCTCTTCCCTGCTCTGTTCCCCATCACTGTCTCTGGTTCTCCACATATTCTCCTGCATGCTTCCCCCCTTTTCCATCCCGTCTGCCGATTAAACTAAAACAGATACATCTTCATTAACCGTGATTTAAATAGTTAAAGACATTTGAATAATCTGGGCCTTCCCTCGTTATGTTTATTTTTCAACATTAGTGATTAGTAAGCGGTGAGACCGGACCACGTCAGGTAAGAGGGCTCGGCTGAGCTGGGAGTAGCTCTCTGTGTGTGATATTCAGACGATGCTCTGGGAGGACAGTGAATCAGAGCTCATAACACAGGTTAGGGCTGGATTTCTTTACTCAGATTTGTTGTAGCTTCTGTCCTTGCAGACAGGACACAGAGAACCCCTGAATTTAGCGACATCGTTGACAGACACAATGTAAAACAAGACGACCACGTATGTTTGCGGTCTGTGCAAATGTACTCTGCAAGCTTTAGACTGAATTTAGTCCAATTAAGTGTCTACAGCGGCTGACATCCTATTCTGACGAACATGCACTAGGAGAAACATCAGTCCATTTAGAGCTAGATGCTGTTCTTGGGCTTCTGTAAATCGGTGACTGCATTTCATTGTACGAGGTCAAGTTATACAACGGGAACAGGAGTAGATGTGGTGGAAGGAGGCTGTTTGGTGGCAGGATTAGTTTTGGTGAATTAGCTTGCATTCGTGCATTAAGAGGATGTATGCTTGAAAACTGTATCCATCACTTCCTGCAGTTCAGCCACTGTGGATTTATCTCATTTTCTTTCCATGAAGTTTTCCACAGTGCCTAGATTGCTTTCAAGAGGATTAGCATCAACATGTCGAACACTAATGCACATATAGTTTATTGGAGTTGGGCTATTCCTGTCTTTGTTGCTACAACGGGGTTAAAAGTTGTTTCACGTATAAGGCCTTGCAAAAGGATCCATGTTCCTTGAACTTTTTTTTTTACGTTTGTCAATCCCAGACAATCATATATGCACTGTATAATATGTGTATATTACACTAGTATGTAATAGGACATCTCAAAGACGAGCATCGTTGCGAAATGGAAGGAAAGTCATTATGCATGGTTTTTCCAAATTCTTTAAATGAACAAAACAAATTTGGCATGTAAATGTATCCAGCCCCTTTACTCTGATACAACCAAATAAAATCCTGTGCAACCAAGAGCCTCCAGAAGGCCCCTATAGGTGGTAAATAGACTGCATGCAATTTTATCTCAGTTTAAACCCAGCTCTTCTGTGAAGGCCTCAGAGGTTTGTTAGACAACTTCAGTGAACAAACTCCATCATGAAGACCAAGGATCACAGCAGACGAGTAAGGGACGTAGCTGTGGAGAAGTTCAAGGGTTTGAACACCTCATCGAGAACTATTCACTTCTTCATCTAAGTCTAAGACATAAAGGTTTGACACAAATGCAAAGCAATTTACTGGCAGGCTTAAGTAAGGGTAGCATAAAAAGTCTGTGGTAACTTTGGATGATCTGGAGAGATCCACAGCCGTTGAGGGAAAATGTCTTTCGTGATTGTGCTTGAAGTGATTAAAGTTTGCCACATGCTTTTAATGGAAGAAGGCATGCACATGAGAGGTTTTGATCACAGAAGACCAAAACTAAACGTTTTGGCCGACGTGCAAAAAGCTTTGTGCAAAGCCAAACTCGCACCTTTAACAAAACGTCCCCAACATGAAACATAAAGGTGGCAGCATCATGCTGTGGGAAGGTTTTTCATTAGACGGAGAGGGAAGTTGGTTAGAGTTGATGGGAAGGGGGATGGAGCTATTTACAGGGCAGAAAACCTGTTGGAGGAAAGAAAAGACTTCTTGCTCGCTCCAAGGTTCACCCTTTTGCAGGACAACAATTTTAAACCAGGGGCTGCAATGGGATGGTTTGAATCAAAGGGTTATAGAATAGCCAAGTCTGAGTCCAGACCTAAATCCTTTTGAGAAACTTTGGCAAAATAGCTGTGTACAGACACTCTCCATCCAGTCTGACTGATCCTGAGCTGCGCAAAGAAGAACACGCAAACATTTCTCTCTCTCTCAGTGTGCAAAACTGATAGTGATATACCCCAAAAGTCTTAAGCCTGTAAACCTGAATTGATTATTGGGGCTGAATACAAACACAAAGCACACTTTTCAGAATATTTGTGAAAAAAAAAGATGAGAATCATGTGTTTTCTGCTACCACCTCACAATTATGCCATACTTTGTGTTGGTCTATTACAGAAAATCCTAATAAAAACATTTAGTGGTTTAAGGAGAAAACACACATTTGCAAGGCTTTATAGATTTAAGGAGCAAATAATGATTTTAAAACCTTTTTCCTGATAATACACAGCAGGTGAAGGTAAGGCTCAGTGTTTATGTTCGAAAGCAGCCTGGGTTTTTGAAATTAATTTAGCAGTTGTATATTTATATAAATTTGATTCAGTTGTATCTGCCATTAAGTATTTTTTTTTATTTACAAATGTTTTGGTCTTTTTCACTTGTACAATTCAGGTTTCTGGTATTTTAACATCTTGATTCGTTTTTCTGTTAATTTGTCAGTTTTTCACCACAGATAGAATAGATTTGTTCATCTCCTCGCCTCCATGTGTGTGTCTAGTTTATTTGATTTTTTTCTTAGATAATATCTATTTTTTTATGCATTTTTCCACTTTTAATTTTTGGACACTGATTGATTGATTAAATATGTAAAAAACAAAAACAAATTCCTACTTTAAGACTGAGACTCACTCGTTCTCCTTTGTTCCTCCAGTGTTATGCTAGCGCTGGATGTAACTGAAGGTGGGAAAGAAGATTTTCTGAACCTTCTGACAATCCCAGCATCATCGTCTGGACCTGCGAGACAACATCTGGCCTACTTTTCAAACCTCCTGTTTCCTGACCGCACTCCCTGGCTTTGAAGGATGGGTGATGGGCCTGTGACTGACCCCGCCCACCTACCCCATCTTACCCTTCAATGGAGCCGACATGGAACTCCTCCCACACGCCTCCACAGCCCACTTCCAACGTGTCCGCCTCCTCGCTGCCCGAAGGCTGGGCTCTGTCCCAGGCTCTAGCCCTGCTAGCAATGCTGCTCATGGATCTGCTGGCCGTGGTGGGCAACGTGGCTGTCATGGCAGTGATCGCCAAGGCCCCGCAGCTCCACAAGTTTGCCTTCGTCTTCCACCTGTGCGTGGTGGACCTCCTAGCAGCCCTGGTGCTGATGCCGCTCGGCATGCTCTCGAGCCGGGCCTTCTTCGGGGAGGCTCTGTGCCGGAGCTACGTCTTTCTCAGTGTGTGCCTGGTCAGTGCCGCCATTCTCTCCATCTCCGTCATCAACGTGGAGCGCTACTACTACATCATACATCCCATGCGCTATGAGGTGAAGATGACTGTTGGTCTGGTGGCTTCGGTGCTGGTGGGGATATGGGTCAAAGCCCTGGCCATGTCCGCTCTGCCGCTGCTTGCCTGGTTCCTGCAAGGCGGAAGAACTCCTCTCCTGGAGAGCAGTGGGGTCGGGGGAGGAGGTGGAGGAGCTATCCCTCCTCCCCCGACGGCTCAGGGTCACAGGCGCTGCTCCCTGCACTGGACTGGGGGAGGGTCCAACCGCTTAGCCTTCATGGTTCTGTTCACTCTGGTGTATTTCCTCTGTCCGCTGTTGGTCATTTTGGTCGTCTACTGCAACATGTTCAAAGTGGCTCGGGTGGCCGCCATGCACCACGGCCCGCTCCCTACCTGGATGGACACGCCGCGGCGGCAGCGGTCAGAGTCGCTCAGCAGCAGATCCACCATGGTCACCAGCTCTGGGACGGGGACTGGCACCGACAGAGCCACCCCGCATCGACCCTTTGGGGGAGGAAAGGCCGCGGCCGTGCTGGCGGCTGTAGGCGGGCAGTTCCTTTGCTGCTGGCTGCCCTACTTCACTTTCCACCTGTACTCAGCACTGGCTGCCAGTCCACCGGCTGCGCTAGCCTCTCTGGAGGAGGTGGTGACCTGGATCGGCTACTTCTGCTTCACCTCCAACCCCTTCTTCTACGGCTGCCTGAACAGACAGATCCGCGAGGAGCTCGGCAAGCATCTGCCCTGCCTGTTTCGCAGAGCCGGGCTCGAAATGGAGGACAGACTGCCGAGCCGTGACGGGTCCATAGAGGAGAATTTCCTTCAGTTTCTTCAGGGCACCGCCTGCAACCTGGACCCTCAAAACTCTCGCAGCACTTCTAGCCCTAAGGTGGGAGAGGCCTGCTGTCCCGTTGCTCAGTGCCAACCGACCGAAATAGCACAACCCATTCCCATTGATTTCCGCATCCCTGGACAGATTGCTGAGGAGACGTCGGAGTTTATTGAGATTGAACAGGCGAAAAACAACCACATATATACAGACAATTAGTCCACCTGTTGTTGTCACTCAAGCCGCCAGCAAAGATGTAAAGGGTTTCAGGAAATTCTCCCTTTTGTTGTCACTCGGCTCAACCCGTCAGGTTTTCATCATGTTTTTCAGCTTATGCCGACAAACTTAAAAGTGTCAAAGAATAAATGCCAACTGAACCTTTTCACATTTTCTCATGTTACAACTGCAACATGTGTGCATTATTTATCTCCATGACCGTACAAAGACATTTGTGAAGCAGCAGGAAAGGGATTTATGATTTTCAAAAGGTTTTACAAATAAAAACCTCACATGTTAAGTGTATGTATATATATATATATGTCCCTTTAATCTCTTTCTTTACCACCCATTAAAATCCAGCACACCTATTGCCTTCAGACATCATGTAATTCAACCTAAATAAATAGATTCCCGCGGTGTATAATTTTACCATTGTACCAATCCAGCTTTTCTGGGAAGACCATTTAGAGAACAAACAGCATCATTCCCATGTTAAACAACACCTAATGGAGAACTGCTCAGTCAATCACCCAGAAATGAGTATGAGCAAAAAAACCTAACAAGAGATAGCTGTCCACCTAAACCAGGAGTCAGCAAACCTCGTCCATCTCAACAAAATGTATTTACTGCATCAAAAGTATCATTGCTCCATCCAATAAATAGCTTGTTTTTATAATGCATACTATAGGAATTTTGGTCAGAACCATAAATTAAATCACAACAAATTTATTTTGGTTTTTAGGTTTTATGCATTGTCTTCAATGGAACATTCAAAGGGGAAAAATGGAATGGAAAAACTGCTTATGCTAGGATTTTTGTAATTATCAGATGTGGCTCCGGAGCCGCAGGTTGCAGACGCCTCTAAACTAATAGGTCAAGCAAATCTAGACAAGCAGCCAAGACGAACATGTAACTCTGGAGGAGGTGCAGCAACCCACAGCTCAGGTGGGACAATCTGTCGACACGACAACTCTTAGTTGCACACTTAACACGTTGCGCTTGACCTTCATGGTGGAGATGAAAAGTAAAAAAAACAAACAAAAAACAAACAGAATTTGCTGTTTGCCAAAAGCCACGTGAGGGACAAAGCAAACATGTGCAGGGTGGTAATCAGGTCAGCAGGGGATAGGGAAGCATGTCACAGTTGATGGGATGATGGATGGAAATACAGGCTGTAGAGAAAGCAAAACTGTTGGACAAGGCTATTTTCTGCCCCTGTGTTGATTTTGTGTGCCCCCCCCACCTAACTGCATTTTAAGAAAGATTTGGTCCGCCTGCACAGGTGGCTGAGGCAAACGTTTCATTGTTATTTAGGGCAAAATTATTACAGACAGGTTAAAATCTTACAATTGAAAATGTTAGGTGCAACACAAAGTAATAATGTTTTTTTTTTTAAATAATCACAGTTCTCTTTACTTTTATAGTAAATAGGACCACATCTATCTAAGGACTTTTTCTCAAACGCAGACTTTGGTGCATTAAAATCTGATTTGAATTCATTTATTAAAATTGGCTAAATGCAGCAAAAGTTTTCAAATAAATACTGACCTGTTCTTATATTGCTAAATCAAAAAGAATAACGTTGTTTTTTTTAATCGAGCCCAAAATTATTTGCAAAATGTATGATTATCTTTTGATGAGGCAAATGGGAAAACCCCCTTTGATTTTGGATCTACAATGATTTACACATCCATTTCTGGCTGAATTTCTGACTAATTTGTTTACGTGAGCATATTTTGTAGAGCAAGGGGAAGAAATGCCATAATTTTTGGTTATTTAAAAAAACTGTACTACGTCAATTTTGGCCCATGTGCCAAGAAGTTTGGACTCCCCTGTGTTGGAGGCTTCAAAACCCTTGGGAGTGAGACAGAGGTTCACCTTTCAGCAGCAAAACAACCCTAGAAATTCATCCGGAGCTAAAATGTAGTCGTTTACATCAAAGTATGTACCGGCATAGTCAACGTCCAGAACTCACCTTTGGATGTCTAAAACTGGACACACCTCAAAAAGGCTTGCAGCTGGGCTTATAAAATGTATTGATTGAGGGGAGATGAATACAAAAGTGTGCCACAAGTAAAAACCATGTTTCGTTTCCCTTCCACTTAACAACCTTGTGTCGGTCAGTAAAATGCACTAAATTGGATTGTTGCGTGACAAAAGCCGAAAAGGTTCAAGAGGTAATAATAATTGTGTGAGACAATTCCTTGTGAAAAGGAAAATTCCTACACAAGTACTGGATTTGAAGAACTTGCCGCATTTTGGCTTTAAAACTAACCACTGAGCTTGGCACAATTAAAACACTTTTTTCAATTTTGAATTATTCAAAGTTATAAATTTTGACAAGAGTAATTAGTAATCTGATTACATGATGGGAACCCTGTAGGCATCTAAAAGAATCGCATGAAGAAGATCACTTTTAACTACAAATTATTAGGGAACCCTTTTGTCATTTCAGGGGACAACTATGTTGTGTTATATATAATCTATAAAAGTAATACAAACACCTTTAAATGCACACATTTTGAAGTCTACTTGATCATTTAAAAAACTTTTCATTTTGAAATTGCTAAGTAAATTAGAGCAACACAGCAGTAAAATATAAAAGTTATGATTGGCCATGACAAAGACAGTCTGGTGGTCTAATTTCTAATGGTACCGATGATACAGTTTTCTAATTTTTTTCTTTATAACAAGCGGCTCTTTAATATTCTAAGACAACAGGTGAGATCTAATGCGACTCCGTTTAGATCAAAAGACAACTTATCTTCAGGGTTATTAAACTCTCTGCCACAGCATATGTTTACCAGGATTTTTGGGTATAACTTTTTAAAACAATATGTTCTGAAGGCTCTGCATTACATTCAAACAGGGTTCTGTTTTTTGCATTAATGTGATTAACCGTGTCATTTTTTTTTGTAAGACTGTAAGTTTCTATTGTGTATGCCACTCAGTGAGTGACATTTTTTTATTTTGTGAATCCCAGCTTTTAGCAACGTATTCACAATGAGAAGGACAATGTATATTGTTTTCTCTTTTGATGAGTAAGCAGAAATTGTTTCTAGGTTTTTAACTCATGGACGATGGTATTCAGACAGAAAATTTGTAAACTTTACTTTGACAACACTTCTCATCAAAGGCTTCAGCTCACCTCCCAGGTAACTCAGTGTAGAAAAAAAGCATTTCTTTGATAGTTCAGTCAGGTAAGTTAATGTTGTGAGAACCACAGATAGTCTGCCATTTAAAGGTTTTATTTGGACTTTGGGTGCGGTATTTAAGTTTCTCAACCCGACAATGGGTTGAACTGGTATTTTATAGCAAACTGTTAAGGATTCTTACATGCTGTGGAAACAGGGTTTAAAATACTATTTTCTCAAGGGTGTTGAAGTGACGACGCCAGTCAAGAATCAATAAATTGTTAAGCTTGATACTTTTCATCATGTCTAAATAATCAGCCAAACTGTGAATGATGTGTTATACGGTTTGCTTTTGTTCAGAGATCATTTCTATGCTGTGACAAAAAAAAGGGGAAAAAAAAGAATAAGTCCCTCTGTTCTACAATGATATGAACGTGTTCAGGGGGAAAGGCCAAACTTTGAGTGGAGAAAGTGTTGTAATAAAAACTTTCTATGTTTGTAAAACATTTTGGATTCGCTCTCTTAATTCTTAACCCTTTTTATGCCACAAACTTTGTAGTGTTACTGTACGGAAAATGAAAAGGACTTCCACAGCAACAGACCTTTTTATTTTATTTGTCATACTTACATGCTTTGGATAATCAAATAAAAGTGCAATGGCAGACAAACACAACTTGATGTAGTTTTAAAGGAAAAAAGCCAACCAAATGTTTAAAAAGCAATTGCCCTTAAAGCCCATTGTACCAACCTTGGCAGCGCTTACCAATAACAAGCACTTTGGAAAACTTTGGCCCACTTGTTTATGGAGAGAAATCTGTTCCAGTATTATTGCAAAAGCCAGGTTTCCAAAATGAAACTTTAAAAGAGCTACTCAAACGAAAGGTTTTGGCAGTAATTTACAAATGTGTATGCAAAGGTTGAACCAACATTTTAGCAGTTTGATATTTTTTCTGATTTCATTTGTTCACATTTTTTTTCAGATTTGTTTTTTTTTAAATCAGACTTTATTTTTTTAAATTACATTTTTTCAAAAAAAGAAAATTCTTGGAGACCGAATTTTACTAATTGAATTCTTTTGCAACAATATTGGGATAAATCTCTCTCCATATTCGTTTCTGCAGAATTGCGTTAGTTCAGTCATGCCTCAGCATCTCCATTAGATTTGAATGCAGACCTTGTTTTTTCATCAATTCAAAGGAGAACTTACTGGTATGTTTCTGATCAGTGTCCTGCGACTTCACTCAAGTGCATTCATGCTGCAGGTCATGAACTGATGGCCGTTCTCCTTCAGGATGTTTCTGGTAGAGACCAGAATTAATGGTTATGTTAGTTCCTGAAAGTTTTCCAGGTCCTGAAGCTGTAAATCAGCCCCGGACCATCACAACATCACCACCTTGTTTGATTGTAGGTATGGTGCTCTTTTTACTAAACTAACGTGAAAAAGTCTTTGTTTTATGTCAGATGTAACAAGAAGCACACATTCAAAAGAGCTTCACTATGTTCCACAGAGTATTTTCCCTAAAGTCTGGAGGATCTTTAAGATGATTTGTTTTTGACAAATGTGAGATGGGCCTTGGTGTTGCCATAGTCAGCTGCGGTTTTGGCCTTGAAACTTTCACATGGAAGCCATTTTTGCTCACTCTCCTGATGTTTAAGCATGATCATTGACCTTAACTGAGATCAGTGAGGCCTACAGTGCTTTTGATGATATTCTGGGTTTATTTGTGACCTCCTGGATGCTTCATCAAGGCGTTCTTAGAATACCTTTGGTTGTCCCCGGTTCTCCTGTTTCTCAGTGTTTTTTTTTTTTTTTTTTTTTTTTTACAATTTGTAGTCAATAGCTCTCACTATGATCCCTTAAAGTCACAAAGCCTTTAAAATCACTTTAACTGATAGCTGTTAAATACAGCTTTCCTTTTGTTCCTGAAACTTTTCGGATCGGAGATGATTTGTTGCTTTTTGGGATTTTTTTAGCCTACTTCCTGTTGTCAGATAGGTTCTATTTTAGACATTTCTTGATTGTACAGGTCAAAGTAATCAGACCTGGTTGTGGCTAGTGCAATTAAACTGAGTTTACCAAAAAGTTAATCCATTCATGATGGTGAGTTTGGATAGCTTATTTTCCCTTAATAAATTATATCATCATTAGAAAAAAAGATTTTTAGATGTAAACAGAGTATTGTTGTGTGTTGTGAAAAATTTCTTCATGTTATTATTCATGACATTTAAGAGTAACAAATCAGTAACACATCATACATCTGTGAAGGAGGAGGAAATACTATATTTACATTCTGAATTTGTTTGTGTGCCCCTTAATCTCTGCGCTTCACATAGATATCCCGGAGAAAAAGGACCTGGTGGGAGGACTCAGTTCAAACAATTTGACCTTAAGGTAACATTTAAACCTGAAAGGGCAAAGCAGTACTGTGACCTTCATCAGAAAAAAAGTAGAGATGCTCCGTCTGATCAAATCCATCGTGCCACTGTCTCATTCGGAAGATGCTGGTGCGTGACGGGCCTCACACCTCGGTGATGGACCTCAGTCAAACCGCCCCCAGCTTCAGCAGGCTCTGCCATCCCCATGGCAATTTTTACCTAGTGACATTTCTCAGCATCGTGGTGGGTGGGAGGAGGAGCCTGATCCATTGGGAACCCAGCAAGACTCAGTTTGGTATGACTTCTTAAAATATGCTGCGAAATAACAAAGCGGGAACGGCATTTACTTTATAGTGTTTTCACGATTCGAGGACTGCTTCTGTGAATTTTGTTCTATGAACTGAAAAAAATCTCTGTGTTTGGGAGCAATATTTTGAATATTTCTGTGTTACTCCTTTAGGGTCAAAGAGCTGTCTGTCTGGGGGCTACAGACCTGGAGAAATACTCCAGGAGATAAATAAATGCCGTCCTGTTGATCAGACCTGTGGCAATTCTGATTTTATTTTATTAATTGTAATGTTTTGTTCTCTTTTAAATAAAATGTTCTCAAATTTGACCAAGGGGGCATATAGGTGCCTCTAACTGTGTACATTAAGACAGCTGGAGGCAAACAACATTAGAGGAACTATGTTCATGTGTGAATTGCTCCTTTACAATGTAGTAGTGGCAAGTAATGATGAAACTTTCCAACCTTAGCTTAGCCCATGTCAAATTAAACTGTTACAAATCTTATCTGTTGCTTCATAAAAGTCCAAAGGTTTGAGTAAATCCCACTGTTAGCTGAGATGTTGGACTTCAGTCTTAAAAGCCCTGAGTCAGCCCTTTTCTTTACAACACTCCTCCAGGTGAACTTTAATATAATTAGGAGCAGCAAAATCATTATCATGATAAGAAGACATGATAAGAAATTCCTTTATTGTCCCACAATGGGGAAATCCGGATGTGACAGTGGCAAAAACACAGAGTTACACACAATTAATAGTGATGAACAAGCTTGTCTAATCTAAAGTTAGTTCTAAAGAAACGCCAAGAAGGAAAAGTAAAAAGTAGATACCAGAGTAAATTTTGCACAATTATTGATAATATGGCATTCTCAAGTAAAAATATGCTGAAATGTTCAAGTTCAACAGTGAAAAACAGCTCCAGTTTATTTACAGAGCTTGGGATAATACAATATAATGTGCAATATGCATGAAATACGATGCAAAATAAACAGCATTAAATTGATTATATGAGTCAAACCTATATATACATATATATATATATATATATATATATATATATATATATATATATATATATATATATATATATATATATATATAGGTAATAAATAAATATAGGTAATTTGTGCCCTGAACAAATTTTCTAACGCTGCAATGTAAATTTGGTGAGTAGGGAGCTAGCACCTGTTTTAGAGTGAGTGTTCCCTGTTTGCTGCTGAGAAAAGAGAGATTAGTTTACATGTTTTGTTTTGGACCGTACTAATGGTAAATGGTCTATACTTGTATAGCACTTTATGAAGTCTGAGGACCCCAAAGCGCTTTAAACTACATTCATTCACACACTGACATTAGTTACCTACATTGTAGACACGGCTGCCTTGGGGCAGACTGACAAAAGCGAGGCTGCTGTACAATCGGCACCACCAGGCCCTCTGACCACTGACAGCAGGCAAAGCAGATGAAGTTTCTTGCCCAGACGGAGACGGACAGAGTGGAGGTCCAAGCCGGCAACCCACTGATTACAAGATGAACCCCTAGTTCATCTTGAAATGCTGTCACACTACATTTTATTCGAACCCCAAATCTTGGAGAATTTATTGCATCTTAACTGGTTTGGTCTCAGCGATGAGTTTTTTTTTTTTAATGCAATGCACACCCACACACAAAAAATTATTATTACATATGTAACCATGTGATATTTTGGAGCGAAATAAAATTACCCAACAAAGTAAATTACAGAAGCAACACAGAAAAAAAGTTTGCTACTTTTTAAAATATTCTGCCAACCTCCATGGCTCAGTTTGTGTTTTCGGCTTCATCCCATGACGTTGCTGCCCAAATATATAGTAAAGGTGATTTGTTTCCAAGATCTGGCTTACGATGAGAATAAAAAAAATTGACAGAAGAAACTGTGGTTCTTTTCTCATAAAAAGCTGAAAATCAAAGAAATATTTTACGTGAAAATACATTAATTGTTGACATAAACCTGAACAGAAGACTTTGTGCTCCATCCCGTGATGCCACTAGAATTTTCAATACTAGGCTCACAATAGGATAAAAGATGCGACAAAGTTTCTATATTAAAACCCTTTAACGTGTACAAACGAAATATCGCCCCCTACAGTCACAATACGGTATGTCTTAAGGATTGGGTGCCTGTCTAGAAATGCGGAAAAAATGTAATTTTTTTGTTCCAGTTTGGGGGTGTTTTAATGCGTTGCATTATAATTTACATTAAAAGAAAATTAAAAGAAAATTTTAAACGTGTTTAGACCGGTGATTAGACCGCGGAAAATCTTACTGATGCCTTTATGTATATAGATATATTTTTTTCTAAATCAGCATAATGAATTAGCCATTGTTTTGTATTAAATACAATTACTCAGGAAAAATTTATTCACCTCCACCTAAAAAAAAATAACGAAATCACTGACTGAATAATGTTACAGAAGTCCATAAATCATGCATCTCTGGTGTAAATATTTTTGAGATGCATTATTATCAGAATAATAAATAAAAATAACCAGATCTAGAGGCATGTGGGAATATTTAAAAATTTCCTCTTCAAAGGAGGAAAGAGCTGTCATAGTTTTGTTGTATCGTGCATTAAATTGGCTTCTATTGTAGGGTGGACATGTCTGCAGCGTTTTGACAGCTGGCCTCCTTTGACTGCGGTTAGATAAGACCTACTTATCTAAGCGGGCAGGACAGCCCCGTCTGTGTTTCTGGGTGTGTTTAAATCAACCTTTGACCCTCTGAGGGACAAATTGGGGCGGCTCCTTTAAAAATACCGCTTCATTCCTCCCTGAAAGGAAGCTGAAGTTCCGTCCAAAAAGAAAAAAAGAATAAAACCCCAAACGAACAAACCCAGGAAGCTGCTGGTCTAAGGTGAAAAATCCTTTCTGGTAACTACTTTTATTAGCTTGTTGGACTTTACGTCAGCGACATTGTTTTTTTTATGGCTCATTTTTTATGATAATAAAATGAGGTAATGTTTCAGGTTACAGTTCCCAGGCGTCAGAGTAGTAAAAGTTTATGTATTTTAGGATAATTAAAACAAGTTGCTGTTAAGCTAGCGAATGCGTGGTCAGTGTTAGCTTAATCCAACAGGAGTTTTAGGGAAGTGGTCCTCATATAGCGGCTCTATTCAGTTAGCTAGCTGTCAACTATAGCCGGTATATTCTGTTACATGCCGTAAAAATCACCATCGTCCAAGTTGTGTATTTCTTCTCTGTTTCTCAGGACATTTTCTATTTGTTGTTGGTCCTCCTTCGCCTCCAGCTACCCTCAACAATGTCAGACGGTATGTAAGCGACCACACATCCTGTCAGCAATGCACAATAAACCACACAACACAGCTTTTTGCTGTAAGTCCTTTCGGATTCTCCCTTTATTCAGGGGACGCCATGCTACATGCCAGTTGTTGCGCTTCTTGGCGCAACCGGGATTCGAACCCGGGTCTCCCGTATCAAAGATGCGGTTCTAGTCCGCTACACTTTAGTCTATACTAATGTTCTGAATGCAGCGTTTGGATTTTGGCATATTTGATGCATGCTTTATCAGGTATAGATTACTTACAGAGGAACCTACAGTCCAGGAAGACGACGGCCATCATGTTACTCATTAACACATATTTTCCAGATTTTTTTCTCTTTCATTTTCTACAGGACAAAAGTCTAATAAAGTCATAGTTCTTTATGTTAAAGTGAAATGCCGTTTTCTTTGATTTGCCAAATCATGCCTTGATTTCAACATTTTAACCACTAGTACTTTATTTATTTATTTATTTTTTTAGAACTTAATGACTCAAAAGTCACATTTTGGCACTTTCACTTTCCGTCTGCTCTCTAGAAAACTTTAAATCCAGGCTGAACTGAACCTCGTTGGCATTGGGTCTAAGCATCGAGAACCAATGAAGAATCAAGCATTTTACTGTTATGTTACCAAAATGAACATTTTATGAGCCAGCCGTTCAGATTGCATCTGTAAAACACTTAAGGATAAAAAAAAAAGCAAACGTCCTAAGAGGAGTCCCTCAAAAATATAAAAACACAAGCATCAAATATTAAGCTCCCTCTTTTTTTTAAGAAGATATAAACAACCTTGAAAGAAACCATATGTACGTGGAAATGTAGCTTGTGGTATTAAACTGTTATTTTTGGAACTTTTGCGAAGATAATATAGGCACCAAAAACTGCTCTTACAAAGATTTGCGTTTGGTCGTCAAAATACTTCATTGCTTATTGGACGAGTCTAGATTTAGAAATGTAGTTTAAGTCTGGAAATTAATGTGACATGGCATTGAGTTGCTGACTTTGTTTTCCATGTTCCCACCGATTTTGTTGATTTACCGTCGGTAACCAAACCTTTGAGGTAAGAAGGCCTACATGCCATCACCCTAATCTTTAGCTCTGATTCAAGTCAGGACTGTGGCACAGCCACTCCGAAATGTTAATGTTACTAACAGTCAGAAGAAACATGTTGGTAAAATTAAAAGATTACTTTACCCCTAAATCTGCCCAGGGTTTGCAGGGCCTATAGATGCATATTTCTCAAATACCCTAAACTTTACACGTATTTGACTTGTTGAACTTCTTTGACTTTCTTTAAAATGTAATTTGCTATAAAGTCTGTGAAAACAGGCCTAGCTCGGTTACCAGCCAGTAAGGACCGGCCAAAGCAGGAATAACAACACATCAAGGCTATGTCTTAGAAGGACAACAAAAAATAAAGCTGCCTTACATTTCGCAAGGTCCAAGAGTTTTCACATTCTCAAATACCTGTGGGGAGGCAATTTGCACAGAGAAAGCAAACAATTTTTTTTCTCTCTTTCTCTCTCTCCTTGCTTTTGGCCTCTGCGAACAACACATTGAATTTCACTGGCTGTGCTCTAGAAGAGTAAAAAAAAAAAAAGATTCATCAGCATGCAGAGATACACACAGTGGCCTCATTCTTAGCAAAAGGTTGTGTGTTCACAAATCTTGACCAAGCAAAGAACGAGGAGCTACTGAAACTCTTCTGAGTTCTACCGCCCTATAAATGTGAGTATATTTTATTCAATAAAATACGGTCGTGCTTAGGTGTGTGTTTTCCTTTTTGTGCTTTAGACGAAAGTGGGCCTGTGTTGTTGTTTTTGTTGGATTTACTGTTGCTGCTGCGCCACATGGTGAGTGTTGTCTCTGAAAACTAGGTCAGGTTTGAGAAAAGGCCCGAGACACCAAAAACATTAGTTTTTTTTTTTTTTTTAAATCTGGACAACAATATAAGGGATCGCTTCTTCAACCCGTTCAGACAACAAACCTAAAGTTTCTAGCTAGCTGCTCAATCAAGGGGTTAAAATTTCATCTTTCATTTTTTCTTATAAAAGTCTATTTAGAATCGACTTGAAATAGTTTGTTGGCCGCTCTTTGCACGTGAACATGGTAGAAAGCTTTTGGGTTCAGTCCCAAATGGATCACACACACGACTGTGTTAGTAAATCCCTGCTTTGTCTGATTTATATTGCGGCTTCAGAGTTTAGATTAAGGAAGTGTCTGAATCTGTGTTTACAGTCTTGTGGCTGTGTGCGAAAAAGGTTTGAAGTGAGTGTTGCCCACTGTAGATATCACTGCGTCTGCTTACCAGCATCAGGGTACAGCAAAAGCCCTCAACCTGGGGGATTTGTCCTCATAATTCAGCAGTAAAACCTGCTCCGATGCATAGACAACTAAGAAAAACATTCTCCTAGCTGCATTATTTTTCCTACCACTAGGTGGGTATCTCTACTCATTTTTCTTTTAGGTCCCTCCTGCCCCAGATTCTGCAGTTAATGATGTAATCAAACATTTTTAAGAGCACAGTAAACCCATCACCACTAAAAAGTTTACATTCCTCTGCGCGAGTGACACGTTGTTGAGTGTCCTGAGAGGATTACAGATAATACAAACATAGGCTGTCAGGGGGGATGACAACTTTTTAGTTCGTAGGCCGTGTTGAATTTGTGAAAAACTAAGCAAAAACAAGACAATTTTTGCATAGAAATAAATTAATATAATTCTATTAGATGTAAATGGATTAAAAATAGAGCTATTTGTGTTTTTTTTTTCTATGGTGTGCTGTGGTGGGGTCATGTCATTGCAATGAATTGATTTGAAATGTTGTCAGTCAGGGAAGGTTTATTTCTAAATTTGCCCAGCGCTGACATGTGGTTTACTACCCTTTTAGACGGGATATTGTGCTCCTAGAAAGCCATGCGTGTACTGTAACATGTCACAGGTTGTGTTACTGTCCCTCCCTGTGCGCTGGCTGTCACTATTTATAAAACGGCCCGTCAGGAGGGCCTGTGCTGTGCTGTGCTGTGCTGTGTGTGGGTCGGCTGCCCGTCTCCCCTCACAATTTTCCAGCTGGAAAGGGATACAGACCTCACCAGTCAGCCTCCACGCTAAGCCGGTCTCTGAGCTTATCTTCTCTGTTCGGTTTGTTTTCTTAAGCTTTGTTTTTATCTCCTGCTGTTCATCTCAATCTCCTTTTTTTTTTTTTTTTTTTTTTTTTTTCCCCTCCCCTTGGCTTAAATAGGCGCATTCTTATGATACCTAGTGGATCTAACTTCTAACTTTAGACACGTGGAAAAACTTTTGTCCTCCACTCACCTTGGCTCTGAGCTGCTGGGGTGCAGTTGGTCACCAGGATTGCTGGCTGTCATGCCAGCAGCACACCTTCTTCTGCAATGGCCTCTTCTGTGGTTGTGTTTCACCACGTTGGCTATAGGAAGCTCTTTCCCTGGTTCCTAAGGCAACCAGGGAGGACGGTCCCACGCAAGATCGGGGAAAGCCTCGGGCGGCCTTTTAGTGGGTCTCTGCGCCTCGCGCCTGCTGACCCGCTGCTTACTGAAAGGGGGAGGAGCCAACTTTGCAGTGGAGCTGTCGCCAGACCAGCATGGAGCCGGCTACTCCGCTGCCCCACCACCAGACAGAGCTCCAGCGTCACAGCAGGTGCTCCCCTCTGCCGGTCACCCCACAGCCGGGACTTGCTCTGCCCCGGTAATAACAGGAGCTCAGGCGTTAGGATGTCATCTTCCACCTCCAGCAGCGACGGACAAGTGAAGGCTAAACCTAAAGCC
Source organism: Fundulus diaphanus (assembly GCA_037039145.1). Classification (NCBI taxonomy): domain Eukaryota; kingdom Metazoa; phylum Chordata; class Actinopteri; order Cyprinodontiformes; family Fundulidae; genus Fundulus; species Fundulus diaphanus. Next base: position 26,307,253 of record CM073126.1, read on the forward strand.
CAGATTCCCAAGAGAGGGAGCAACACCAGCCCCGGTGAGTGTTTATAAAAGGGTGTCTGATAGAGAGAGTGCAGGAAGTATCAGTTGTTACTCTGGGGTGGAGTCAAGCAGTGACAGGCATGTGTTGGTCTAAAGGGTTTTATGCTATATGGTTGAGAAAATGGGTTTACAGATATTGGATTGTCCTTCATAACTTAGTGTTTGTTGTTGTGTTTGAGGCTGAAACGGTAGTTAAGGTTATTTGTTTTTTGACGGATGCTGCATCCTTAATGTTCAGCGTGCTCTCTCCGCATTGACTGCTGCAGCTCATATAATAATAATAATAATAATAATAATAATAATAATAATAATAATAACAATAATACATTATATTTTATAAAACGCTTTTCATGACACTCAAAGACGCTGTATGGTAATAGAGTACAGTAATCTATTGCAAAGACTCTGAACATGTCTTCATAGGGAATTGAAGACGAACTATCGATTGATCAGCGGTTAAAATAACAGGTAAACCTAGCTGAATTTATTTTACAGCCTATTTGTAGTGCAAAGTGGATGTTCCAAAACTGTTAGACTTTAGTTTCGTTTTTGGTCAGATGGTTTGTATTTTAATCGCATGAAATAATCTATCAGTATCTGAAATTGTTGCTTGAAATATTGTATATCAACACATTACTTGTTAGGGTTTTGAGAAATAGCTTTCTAATGTTGGTTTAATGGTGTATTATTAAACTGGCCAACTCATATAATATTTTTATCCACGTAATTTACTGTTTGGGCTTGGAGGTCAGTCCTGAAAAGGCAAGCTGTACTTCCACTGACATTCAGGATGTGCAGATGTTCCTCTCCCTGTGTGATATTCTTAAGGAAAACAGTGATGGACTCATGAGGCCGTATGTGGGGTAAGAAGTCACTATGGCTGATGTCAAAAGTCTGTTGAGGATATTTTGAAGGGACTTGGTAAAGTCAGATCTGTGTTTGTGATCACTTCAGGTGTTTCACATTCATTTCCATTCATTGATTATATGTAGTTTGTCCATTTGGACAGAAATAATTAGAAATCTCTGTGTGTTTTGTAAAGGAACGTTTATGCCTTATTTTCACATTGAGACTTTTGCCTTTCCTGGTACTTAAATGAATCTTCTGGGCTGCAGATTTAGAACAGTGGGATTAAATATCTGTATAGCAAATCTGGGATTGTTATTGTTTCAGATCATGATGAGTTTATTTAGTTTCTTTGATATAAAGACCTCTGTGGGGTCAGATTTATGCCTCATTTACGTTAGAGCTGTTTTTTATTTGTAAGATGTATGTTTAACATTTTGGACAGGTTTCTATTCAGTCAGACATGTTTTAACTCTCCGATTAGTGATAAATAGAGACACTTTCTATATTCTAACTTTGATGTTTTTCTATGCTCGACTCACATGTTGAGATTGGCAAACTAAATGCGACATCTTGAATTTGATAGAATAATAAAACATCGTTGCTCCAATTCTACGATTGTGCTTTATGCTAAAAGGCCTTTTGTTTTTTTTTTAGCACAAAGTTTGTCCCTGTGTCTAATTCAACATACTAAAGATGATTTCTTCAAAGATGTAAATATTAATTTGCCTTAAAGCACGGTGACGCCTTGGCACTGTGCAGATAGACAGTTTGGAGGGTTTGCGACTGCAGTAACTCTCTCTCTCTCTCTGACAGACATTTACAATATTTGCTGAGGAAGCCTGTTCTTGGCGCAGTAATAAATAACTTAGAAGTCTCCCCATCCATTGCAGTCGTTTAAGTCCTCTCAATTAGCCGCTTGGCTGGGTCCTGTGCTTCCACCAACCTGTTTTGATCTCCAGATGTAGGCCACTTCTGTCGGACCACATCAGCCTGCTTGCACTCTAACAACAAATTACCGCTCTAAACATCCTCTGCCGCCGCTCTTGTGTGAGCAAGATGCGGTTGTAAACAAGTCATGAACCCCGAGTCGTCAACATCTGCGTCGTCTTTCTCATGACGCGTTTAGTTCTGCTGCGTTACATCTTCCCGGCGTCCCGTTAAATAAGCTGATCATCCTAAATCATCCCTAAAGTATACTGTTTTCCAGAGGTTCCCGTTGTCTGGCAATGCCATCAGTTTTCTCCTGTTCTGGTTCATCATTAAACACACACGCCCTGTCGTTTTAGGTCTATGTGAGTGACTTAAATGATGCATATGCAGTACCTTTTTACTTGCTGCTGCTGGTGCATACGGCACAAGCTCTCTTAAAGCTCTTGGAAACTTTAGCACCCATACTTGCACTGAACACTAATATCCTCTATGCCTGTCCATCTCATGGTGTTTGACATCTGCAGATGACGAACATACGGAGCAACTAGCTAGAGCTGCACCATGCATCCAATTGCAGTCGTCATTGCAAAATAACTTTTTGACACATGGCAACATCAACGGACTACTTGGCTGCGAGATTTGGTTGGATATCACGCTTAAAGTGTCATACATTCACATGCTGCACGGCAGTAATGTATTTGGCCAGTTAGATGGTCTGTAACTGCACTTGATGTCCACCATATGTGTAGTTTGTGTGGCTGAGATGCTAAAATTGACAAAGTTTAGGGAGGGAGGTTGTAGTAATGGAAAAGAAAGAAAAGAGTCACTGAAATGTGGATTAATTGTAACCATTATTGTCACAAACTTTAGCAATAGTGTCACAATTATTTGTTTTTATATATATTGTGCTGCCTTACACCTATTGCTAGCATGTCCTTACCTTCATAGCGTCACAGTTCCTTTTTAAGCATGTTATAGCTGTCGTGGCGGCTTTATTTACACAGCACTTTATCAAAGCGTCGCACCAGAGAGCTGCACAACGAAATAAAACACAAGCGAGGTCGGTGAGGCAAACCTATATCTGTAAGAGTGATCTCGTGAGAAAGATGCCACAAAATGTGGAAGTTGATACGAATAAATGAAACAAACAGAGCTGAGAAGTTAAAACATGTATTAAAACTTAATGAAATGACAAACTTAGGATCTCTGGTTTCGTTTAAGTCTTAAGCTCAAGGATTCAGGAGGGTGATTATTAGCACCTTTTTAAAGTCTGTAGAAACTGAGCTGCTCTTCTATGGATCAGTGAAATGTGCCATGGTTTAGGAGCAGCAGTGGAGAAGGTGCCTTCACTGACTTTTCATCTAAGAACTGGTTGTTTGGCCTCTCTGTTCCCTTCGATGTAGAATAATAAAGAGTCTTTTAAATAGGATTTTGCAAGACCATTAATAATTAATAATACAATATTCCCCACAAATCCTTAAAATCATCCATTTAACAAACAGGGAGCCAATGAAGGTCAATATTGAAGTTATTCGCTCCCGTTTTTCACGTCCTGCTAGTTGACGAGCACCAGCGCTTTGTGCCAGCTGCAAGCGATGAGTCCACATACATGGAATTACAGGAAATGTAACCCTGTTGCAATAGAAAGCTCTTGACCAATGTGCATCTGAATTGACTGACTCCTATTATAATTAAGATCAAACTTGAAAGTGTTTTAACGAATCGAATCATTCTATGTGGTTGGATTGTATTGGCAGGAATTAGATTTTTTTTTTTTGTTTAACAGGAAATAAGTTGGACCTCTTTTCCTTGTAAAGTGGCTTAAGCTTACATTTGTTGTGCAGTGGCGCTATAGAAATAAACTGAATTGATTTGAAGAGAGATAAAAGCATGAATAACTCCAAGTCCACGGGATTATCTTGGTGAGAGGTTGTACCTAAAATAAGCTAATCTTGACAACCATGCGTATTATAACAAATATATGTATAAAAAAAAATGGCTGCTCCGGTCTTGTTGTGAACCTTTTCCATCCAGCCCTGTGGTGAAATACATAGAAGGTTAGTAAGTGAGACAGGAGAAGCCATAATGTTTTCTGAGCATTTTACTGACTGATTTCCTGCTTATCTAAAAGGTTGATTTCTTATTGACCAACACACTGGTGGAAAAAATTCTGCTTTCTTGTAATTTATTGAGAAAGTCCTGTTGTAGCAGAATAACTGCTCATGGAAAGTACACATGTTGATGGAAAATGGTAGAAAATGTATAAACATTTCTCAGGATTTATTGAGTTCATTTGTAAAAAAAAAAAAAAAAAAATTACTATTTAGTTTATATATATTAAAAGATTGTGGAGACTCGCAAAAACAGCAACATATTTGTGTCCTCTGCTAAATTATTTGTAATTTTTTGAGATACCTTAGCTTTTGACCACTAGAGGGAGACCTCTTGGGTGAAAGTGTTGTATTGTCAGCGCATCAGCCTTAAACAAGTAGCTGGGGGTCAGCGTCTCAACTCTCTGCCCGTCCTGCAGTCAGACATGAGCGACGACCAAGTGGTTCTGCGTTTGGGTGGAAAATTCCAGGGCTTTCTTCTGCTAATAATAGCTCAGTTGCTTAATATGTAACATGTCCGTCCTGGAAAAGGGATTTTGTAGAGCTGGGAACCAAGGCCGTAAAGTCTCTCACACTGCCGACAGGTGGGCTTTTAGTTGCTGAGCGCCGCCGGATAGCCCAGCACTAACACAGTATTCTCTCAAAACAAACAAAAGCGCTGTGCACACAAACTCCCAGCAGGCAGACTCAACATCAGGAACATCTGCTGTTCTTACTGGGGTGATTTGCAGGACGAACAAGAGCGCCGCAGGGTTATGGTAGGTTGTATTTCACTGGTTAGGTACAGTTAAGTACTCTGCTTTGGTCCTGTCTCTTCTCCAGCGTTGATCCCATCAGAGGTCCTCTTTCATTTAATCCACCTCATTTGATTACAGAGGAACCAGTGTCAGCTGATGTTTGGTCTCTGGCTTACTTTTTATTAGCTTCTGACCTCACCAAGTCTGTTGTCTACCACAGTCATCTTCAGTGATCTCTGTGGCCACACTGTCTTTATATGCAAGTTGACACAAATATGAAAACACAATGAAACATCTGCAAGTCGGTCATGCAGGTGAATTTCAGCTGGATGTGTAGAAATTTCTCCAGACAGCTGGCCAATTAATCAGGTCTTAGCCTCTTGTGACGGCCATTTCTTGGCAAGTCTTAGAGCTTCACTTCCTCTAAAGACAAGCTATTCCCTATTTTTCAAACATTATAAACAAGGACATTTTCGTATATTAATAAAAACAATACACCAAACTGAGAATATGCTTTAAAAGTACAAACCTTCAAGATAAAGTAGCATCAGTCAGAGTTAGCTTTCAGGCCTAGATTTTTAGCCCTTGTTGTGGCCTTTTTCTGTGCTGGTCAGTTCATTCCCTTGCTTCTTTGTGCATTTAATAATAATAATAATAATAATAATAATGACCTTATTTATAAAGCACGTTCATACAAAGCGCTGAGCGATTACAAGACGATAAAAGACAAATAAACATAGTACAGATAAAAAGCTAATCTAAAATAGATAAAAACAGATAAAACAACAGAAGATAAAGCTTACTACGAGTAGGAGAGTAAACAAGTGTGTCTTTAACTTAACTTTAAAAACACCAACATAACTTGCCTGAGGTTACTCCACAGGAAAGGGGTTTGAAAAGAGAAGGCGCGCCCGCCAGCAGTTTTTCTAGGGATTTGTAGTTTCTATCGTTTAGAACCAGGATATCTGGGCTATGCGGTTTGTTTTGTGGCGGCCATGCATGATTTCATTAATCTACACATGGCGTTTTGTAGCAAAATGTAGTTTTGTGACTCCAGTAAATAGTATTTTTGGATTATTTTGATTCATTCAGGATTTATAATTTATCTATTTACAAGTTAGTTGGCCCAAACATGGATCTGCACCAATTTTATTTCCTCTCTAACAGACTAAATGTGATGTTTAAATAAAACAACAATCTGTAAAACTTTGAGTTTTAGAGGTAGGGTCAGCGATTTTTCAATCCCTTTTTGAATAACTGCGTATGCACAAAACCGTCATACTTTGCTCTTCCGCTCTTCAGAGGGATTGGGTGAAAAAAATCTTCCATATCCACTTTGGTCTTATTTCTTTCTACTGAAGCCTTCCTTTTCTTCTCGTAAACACAAACACGATTTGCTTTTTGCGATTCTCAGTCATGTACAAAGTCTACAGTGAGAGCAGCGGCACGACAATGAACGGCTAACACCGAAGCTAGCCGCTAAGCTAACTGGATACATAAACACGAAGTGTGGATGCGCAGCCAGCAAGCAGAAACTAACAAGGAAAGAGCACACACGCTGGCGTTACGTGAGCGCGTCAGAATGATCGGCCTGTGGGACAACCAATAGATAAGGGATTCCCCCGGTTCCAGAGCAGGAACAAACTCTGACAAATCCATGCCCACCGGACCGAATGGCAAAGATTGGTTAGAGTTCTCTGTGGGAACCTGCAGCTCCCACAGAGAATGATTTATTTTTTAACCTCCTTTTTGTGAATACATAATGTATTAACTACTTTCAGGATGGAAAGACGATTTTACCCAGTATAACAAAAGGTGTTTCTGAACAGGATTACCAACTACAGCTTTAAGGGTACAAAATGGATTTATAAACAGCTTAGAAAACGACACCAGTATGAGACGAAGACTACAAAATAACAAGGCTGCAAGCTGATTTTCTTGTTTATTTGTATCTCTATTTTAATTGTTTTGTTGTTGTTTTTTAAGTTTTGAATTATTAGCGTGTTAGGGTGTGTAAAGCACTTTGGCCATTTTCAAATGCAATATAGATTTAGTTGAGTTGAATTAAGCTGAAACGGAACCGGCATGTTTTCATGATTTGATCGAATAAACAAATAATGAACACACCCACACATACAAAAAAGAATACAGAGAATCATTTGGCCTCTTATTGTTTTTGGATGTGATGCTTACACTGGGTTTAGTATCTGGTACATTGACCTCTTGCTGGATCAGCATCTTACAAGTATAAATTACAAGTACGGCGTTAAATAGTGACGGTATCCAGTGACAAAGTAGCCCTGCTATATTCAGATATAATGAGAGCTGAGCTGACAGGATCTATGGTCAGAATAACAGCAGATGATTGGTGAGGGACAATGAGAGTCACAGCTATAATTTCTCTTTTAATATGTGCCTATTATTGCATTTTGACTTTAATATGATGAAAGCTGTCCTGGTCGACTAAATAACTAAATTATTAAAGATGCTTTTTTTTTGTGAATGTTTGTCCTGTTTATCTCACAGGAATGTGGCTTCTGACATGGAGATTAGTGTTGTTGGGCTATGTCGTTAGCAGTAATGCCATCTGTTTGAAGCAGGGAGGGAACAGTGGTTTAGAGTTTCTCTCCGGCGCTGTTGATCGGTGTCTGGGGAAAAGGATGTGCTGAGAAGTAATAATGGAGGGGAGTCATGCACATATTCCCTTATGATGCAGAGTAATGTGACCAAAAAAATTCAGCTAGACTTTTAACATGCAACAACCTCAAGGTTGGGGTTAGAAATGTCTTAAAATGACTTCCTAGACAGTTTAAACCTATAATGTTAAAGTATTAGGGCTGCAGTATGACTGTTGAACATCGCAACATCAGTCAATATCAATTACATTTAACCTAGATTTTCCCCCTTTCTATATCCACCCTGATTATTTATATATGAGCTAATTTGACCAAAAGTACATCAGAATTCAAGGCCTCTTGACATATCTATGTTCCTTTTATGAAACTTTGATTTTTACCTTCTACATATTTGTTTTGATTTGAATGGTGGCTGTGACAAATCCGTTTTTTTTTCTGTTGTTTTTTTGTGTGGTCTCGTCGGTTATTATTATTCTCATGCCTTACTGCTATGCTGCTTATGTTCAGTTTTATTTGTTTTGATTTGTCTATAAACTAAAGGATGTCCTGCAAATTATTTCCCACCTTAACTGAGAGAAAACTGAGATAAGTATATATTTGGGAATATAAAACTTAAGAGAGTAACTTTATAATTCGATTCTTTCTCTGAATTTCGAATTACTTCAGTCCCAAATGTTACAGTGAGAATTTTCTGTGTTATTTTGGATCAGGACTTCTCTTTTAAGTCCCATATTTGAAAAGGTGTGAAATACAACATTCTTTAATTTACAGAAAACATACATTTTGGACTTGTTTATCGTTATTCAAGCAATCATTTATAAAGTGTGTTACTGTTGCTACACTAAGGGCTAGTGTAGTTTTTAACACTGTGTCCTATACACACTTTGAAGAGTCTAATTGCCTTAAAGGGGCTCATTAGATAACGCATAGCTAGTGTAAGTTAAGACAAACACTTGAGAGAAGAAAGAAGCAGCCTCTCGGGCGTCATGTGACGAAAGGAGGAAACACGAGAGGAAGTATGTAAACTAGCTGATCTCCATGTGAACGTGATTGCACGTGAAGCCTCGTGTGCTCACTTGTGTAATCGCTCAGATTTTCTAAAGAATAGTCATACCTTAGGACAAGCTTCACAGAGGTGCCCTGTGAAAACGAGAGCTATTTTAGATGATGGCAAACCTCCGTTGGAAAACAAATAGCAGTGCAACAGAGTCACCAGCTTAAATAAATAACATATACTGCAGTTTTATGTGCAGTTTTGGAGTCGTGGCATAATTGAGGCCTTGTGCTCATGAACAAGAGGTGGGAGGAGGAGGAGGAGGAGAAGTGGGAGTGGCTATCTATCCCAGCACCCCCCCCCCCCCCCCCACTCCTCCATTTAACAGCACAATAGAGCAATGATGCAGTCCACCCCACTCCTTCCCCCTTTTTTTTTTGCCACGTGGTATGCACCAACCCAGTATTTAAATCCGGGAGCTTGGAGGCTGTACCGTTCATGCACTGAGAGCCGGTGCAGTCCAGGAAGCAGCTGTGTCACAGAATCAAGGGGAACAGAGAGGAGGAGGGAGGTGGGACCTGCCTCAGCAGCGCTCAGAAGGTGGCGACAGTTACAGCAGGAGGAAGCAGCAGGAAAGACAAAAGGAGGAGAGCGTTGTGATCCCACTGTCAGATCAGCGTTGTGTCTCCAGAGAGTGTACGTCCCTCTGTTTGCTGTCATTCTCTCTCTCTCTCTCTCTTCCACTTTACCAGCGGGGGGAGGGTAAACCGGCCGTCCCAGGCCTAGTTGCATGTCCCAGCATCCCGCAAGAGCTCAAAACAAGGCCACTGCGACCGTAACGGAGACTGTGAGTGCAGCACAAGACAGGCTTATAAAGGTACTGTAGCATACAATCAACAATCATAAACAGTACCTTCTTTTTTTTTTTTTTTTTATACAGTGAAGCGTTTGTTGTTGAGGATCTGATGTTAGCAGGAGTTTTAGCAGTTCAGTGTGAGGTACGGGTACTTGTCACTTTTAGAAATGCTGCACTGTAGTGACAGACGAGGGTCCAGAAAGAGTTGCTGCGTGCTGGAATAAGATGACAGCGTTAAGAGCCCAGGGAGAAAAACTATAGCAATATCGCGGTGAAAGGACAAAGACAATATATCTTCTTTATGGGAAAGCCTTAGAGGATTGATATGTTTCCATAACACTGCTCTTTAAATTAAGTGCAGTTTGTGAATATTTGGTGCATATAATTATTGTTGTTGTTTAAGTGCTACAGCCAAATAGGAAATCCCCCGAGTGAACCCGTAGGAATAAATGAACATTTAAAACGAGTTCTTCAGGATTATGCATCAAACCAGAAAGGCAGGCTGCAGCGGCATGTCTGCAGCTTTAGCTGCAACTGAAACTTGCATCTTCATTGTGCCACTCAGCCAGCCTGTAGGAAACACTGCGTCCACCTGAATACGCTGAAGCTTCCTCCTGCTTCTGATGGCGCTGTGTTAATGAGCTGCCATCTGTCTCGTTTGTTGCTTTATCTGATATAAACAAAGCAAGGTCCAAATGGACGATCAGGTCCTAATTTTCCTTTTTGTTTGTTCTACAATATTTCTCCCATGACCAGACTTTAATAAATTTGTAATAATGCAAAGAGATAAAATTGTGCTGTAGCAGTTTGGAAAGTTAATCTAATCATTCTGGCTGTTTGTTTTCATCCGAACGATGAAAACTGATGCTGTGTTTTAAGAGGTGGTTGCAAAGTAGAGCTTTATTCTCAGCGGTTGTTGCTAAGAAACACCTGAAGCATGTGTCCTCATTCTGCCTCTCAGAGGAAAAAAAAGTCCGTAAAGACTTAGAAAACTTTTATTGGCGTCTCCATCACCAACAGCAGGCAGTAAACCAAAACTGATTAGCTTGGGACTCATGGAGTTTTTCTGCCGTCGTGTTTTTTTCCCCCGTCCTGTTCATAGGCACTGCTGATCTGGACAGCCTTTATTTAGTTTCTCTTTGGGATTGTTCTCACCAGTTTACACATAAATTGATCAAATGTCTTGAGTTTGCATGTTTAAACAACACTTGTATAAGAAACACAACCAGTTGTTTGCTATACCGACACGTAATATAATTTCTTTACTAATTTTTGTTCTTAGTATTTCTTTAAAAAAAACAACAACTCAATCTTAGTCCTGAACCCTACAATTAACTGTGTTGTCACAGTTAATTGTAGGGAAAATGTACATTTTCTGTAAGTTTAGAGATGTCCTGACTGGTGGGCCTTGAATGCTCCAAGTACTTTTTAAAAATATCTATTTTCTGGGTCTGCTTTGTGTTATTTATTTATTTTTATTTTATTTTTTACAGTGCATGCATGTAAAACGGGCGTCATTTTTATCTTGTCTCGCAGTAAAGCTACCTTTGGGTATTAGGAAATGTAACCTGACCCTGAACCTGAGATTTGCTGGGGTTTTATTTGTGTGTCAATGAAAAAGTTCAAGTGAAAGACTTCAGTATAATTCAGTTATTTCAATTTTATTCATATAGCGCCAATTCACAACACATGTCCTCTCAAGGCACTTTACAAAGTCAAATTCAATAAAATCATACAGATCAGTCAAAACGTTTCCTATCTAAGGAAACCCAGCAGATTGCATCAAGTCTTGACGGGCAGCATTCACTCCTCGTGAAAGAACGTAGAGCCACAGTGGACAGTCGTCTGCATTGTTGATGGCTTTGCAGCAATCCCTCATACTAAGCATGCATGAGGCGACAGTGGAGAGAAAAACTCCCCTTTAACATCTGCTTCGACCGACTGGGAGTTAGAGAAGACGGAGCAGAGACGCAAAAAGCACAGAAGCAGACATTGATCCAGGAGTACTTTCCATGTTATATGGTAATAGCGGGTGATCTGCCTCTCATGGATGATGTCACAGCTAACAGAACGCTAGACCAGGTGTACCTACTATAAAGAAAAAAGTAATAGTAAATCTTAACACTGGTTCATCTTAATTAGTTAGCATTGCTAATGGTTAAGGCATGTTTTAGAGAGGAAAAAAATGCTCAGCTCACAATGTTTTTGTTTCAGGTGGACAACATTCCTTCAGTTTTATCTTTTTCACTCTGTTTCTGATCAACATTTAGCAGTCCTCTGCAGTGCTTTCACAGAAATGACCAGGTTTGACCGGATGCAGCCTTGCTTTGCGGCATTTTCATGTGTATCGACTCCCTGAACTTGTTCTCCAAACACTCCTCAGAGCCTGTGCAGCTCAGTTCACAAATGTGGGATGAAAACTGGGGAATTTCTTGAAACATAAAACACTGTAATTGCTAGGTTACAATGCAATCGCTGCTTCTTGTAAATAGCTTTCTGACAAAGCACCTGATTAACTGCATTGATTATTACATACAGAAATAAACTGAGGTAATTAAATGTTAAGTCGATGACTGAACCCCTTCCTCCAGGGTTAACCCTCCCCATCCTTCGGCACTTAATTGAGGAAATGGTTAAAATATTGCACTGATAAATGGGCCCGTCCTTCAAAAAGCTGCGACATCATCAATTCTCGCTGAGTGCTTGTATTTTCTATGCATAACTTAAATGCCTCTATATGTGTTGTATAAATATAAAGATCATGTAATTAATCCTGACCCAAATTGCAGCATACCTCACTTTTATGGTAGTAAAGAATAAAAATACCACAAAGTAATTGGTAATAATGTTTTAATAATACACAAAAAAAGTCGATTAACCATTCCAAAATAGCTGACATTAAGCAATCAAATAACTAAACATACTTGAAGTATACTGATAAGTATATTTGTTTTCAGACTAATTGGACATGTAAAAAAGTATTACTTACTATTACATTATTTGATATTATAGTAGATATATGTACATTATATATATATATATATATATATATATATATATATATATATATATATATATATATATATATATATATATATATATATATATATATATATATATATATAAACGTAAACGCATCATTATTCTTGATTTAAACAGACTTGCGTATAAAGTAATACTTTGACTTTACCAGCATGTATTCTCAGGCTGGATGTAAAATTATCGCTCTGAAGTGGCCAAACATTAATATGAGTGGAGGGAGCTGATGATTAGGGTGATGGCAAAGAGGCCTTCCAACCTCAAATACTTTGAGGTCAACAAGAATTTTACCAATTGCAAGATATCAAAAAATAGCTTAAAACAAGCCAGAATTTTGGGATAATGTGTCTAAAACAATTTGAAACGACCAGTACGCTACCCTTGTATTTAATTTCTAATTTTTCTATCTGACTTCACAATAGATTTAAAGATGTGAAATCACAATTTTGCATTGTTTTAAGTTTGCAATTGATCACAATGTTAATATAAAATTGTTCTGAGTGCTTTAAGTTATGTTTTTGGAGGGTTCTGAATGTATATTATTTCTTGCATCTCCAGAGAGAAAGGATTGAACTGGTCCTTGTAGAGCTGAACCAGCCTCATGGAAACTTAATGAGCATGTAGGCGGTGTGCAGAGTCTCAGGAATGTGACACAAGGATAGACATCTCTGTCAATGTTACCTGCTTGTATAAGAGATGAGCTCAGGGTTTGGTCACAATGATGAATGGTTTTGTGGTATTTCATTCTAAAATAGGCAGACGCTCAGTAAACATCACGCTCAAAGCAAAACAGGATGCTGGGGAATGTGGCTGGGAGGCACTGTGGGGCTGTGCAGAGAGTCACAGAAATGCAACTAAATGGTAAAATGTAACATTAGTATGGAAGGTGCTGTATTGATACAGAATCTGATACACTGGTATTAAAAATTCTGCAGAGAAGTCTTTGATTATCTAATATATTCTCTGTTTTTTTCAATATCCTTAAATCCAACCGATGAGGATTTCCTAAAGTTTTTAATTTTGTACAAACTCTTTAGACTAAAAGTTTTCTGTATATCAATTTTAAGAAGGTTTGTAATGGATACATTAATTGTTTTATTAGCTGTTTTCTGTTTTCGAAATTTTGAGGAAATTACATGAAAATGCTGATTTCACTTTGAAGTGTTTATTTCTACATCAAAAGTGTACATGTAATTTAAAACATCGCCGTGACTGTTATTTTACTGTGCAGTTCTGGAAATATGAATAGGATTTGTCTGAATAATTTATTATTTTAGTGTAAAAATTACAGTATTTGTTAAAATAAAATCCAAAAATGTTTTTTTGCTTTATTGGCTTTTAAAATACCCATAATATCCATCCATCCATTTTCTGTCACGCTTATCCCTGTTGGGGTTGCGAGGGGTGCTGGTGCCTATCTCCAACGCTCACTGGGCGAGAGGCGGGGTTCACCCTGGACAGGTCGCCAGTCTGTCGCAGGGTAACACAGAGACAAACAGGACAAACAACCATTCACGCACACACTCACTCACACCTAAGGAGGACTTAGAGAGGCCAATTAACCTAACAGTCATGTTTTTGGACTGTGGGAGGAAGCCGGAGTACCCGGAGAGAACCCACGCATGCACAGGGAGAACATGCTACCCATTATATATTAATACGTATTGTGTACTTTCCTTGGATTTCTATAATGTTTAACGAAAATCTGATTTACATATCCCTCTATATGCACTCCTTTCTACGCATCTGGTTCTGTAGCACACATAATATGAGCTCCAGCTAAGCCCAGCTGCCATTGATGTCTAATTTTTTTATAAAGTTAAAAACCCATACACACTGCTCATAGCTTTCACTAATATAGACAGAATCTAGGTAAGGGTTTCTAAAATGTTGCACCAATAATGGCATTGTTCCATCTCACACTATCCCATGCAGATGCTCTGTCTGCACTGATGAAGATTCACTCCCCTTGGCATGCAGAATGTTTGAAGTGGCTCCAACAGCAAGGCAGCCTGACCTATTTTGGATTAATTCAGCTAACAATTATTTGTCCCCCTGGGGCACTGGGACTGTTTATAGAGCACTGACCTTTCATCCCCAGATGATCAGACAAGTATTAAGTATGAAAAAACTAATAAAATAGATGAGAGAAAAACTAACATGCCTTGTCTTAACCCTATAGTACATTGTTCATTTGACCCCCCTCATCCCAATACACATGAACTGTTCCAAAATCGGGGCACATCATAAAAGATTTACGCTTCCTAGATGTGAAACTAGTAGTTTATTTAAATGTGCTTCACTTCTTCACGTTTAGACCGAGGAACCATTTTTAGATATGCCAATATACACGGGGTTTGAAAATGCATGGCGTCAGCCTTGGATTTCTCTACCCTACTCTGTTAGCATTGGAACTCAACATTCATATTATTATGTCCCATCTGCATGGAATATTAAAATGCTGTGCCGTATGAATATACTGTGGACAATGGAAATGCCCTCTGCTCACTCCTAACGCCACCACTTTACAGGCAGACAGCAGATGGTAGAGACTAATTGTCGCTGCCCAGGCGCGGCACCAATGACGGCTCCAATTATGGAGAAGCAAGAGAACACCACTTCAAAACCCAGAGACTTAAGCAAATTACCCTGTTTGCCCATTTAACTGTGGTGCTCCTGTCTTTTAAAATGCATGGCTGTGTTCAAAAACTACACAGCTAACAGAGTGCCCACGTGTTACTCTCCTTTAGGTTTAATTTAGTTTGAAGTGTAGATTGAAATTTTTCAGGCCTGTCTATCCATGTGTTAGAAAGTACATGTGGGTAAAAGTGATGAACTGTCAAGTAACTGGGAATTAAATATTTTGTTTTGTCCTGCAGGCTTTTTTCAAGCTGTTCATTTTATGAGCGTGTTGACTGTATCGGGTTTGTATGGAGCGATATTTGTGCCTTCTGATTGAGCGCGCAGGAACCAATCCGAGCGCGCAGTGAGACAACACGCGCGCTCAAAACCGGTCTTGCGCGCGCTCAACTCTGAAAAACTCTTCTCAACCCACTGTCCTCCTCGCGCTCAGTTCCATCTTTGCTCGCGCGCTCGACCTTTTCCTTCCACGCTCAACACCAGCTGTGCGCTCGCTCGGCTCTTTGTCCGCTCGCTCACTGTCTCTGCGCTCACGACTTGAAAATGTCCACCTCACCAGCCAATCACAGACAGGTTTCTTTCCATCCAATCAGAGTATGGCTTGCAAATACTGCATTCAGATGGATTAAATCAAAATGCTGCAGCTTTTGGCAGAAATTACTAAAGATAATGGTGGGATTGAAGAAAAAAAGAAAAACAAATAAACAGTTTAATATTTTAGCCTAAAATATTTAGGCTAAAATATTTAAATATTTGAGTTACTAAGAGTTACTAAGTGAGGTGTGAAAATACTGTTGTCTCTTTTCCTTCCAGCTTCTGGGCTGTGATGTAATAGTTTCTTCTGATCATATTCATCATCATTGTCATCATTATTTAAAGAGCACTTTAGATAAGAGATACATCAGATAAGAGATAACATCTAATAAAATGACTTGGCTAAACACTCACAATTTAAAACACCACCTCACTTAGTAACTCAAATATTTAAATATTTTAGCCTAAATATTTTAGGCTAAAATATTAAACTGTTTATTTGTTTTTCTTTTTTTCTTCAAACCCACCATTATGTTTAGTAATTTCTGCCAAAAGCTGCAGCATTTTGATTTAATCCATCTGAATGCAGTATTTGCAAGCCATACTCTGATTGGATATAAAGAAACCTGTCTGTAATTGGCTGGTGAGGTGGACATTTTCAAGTCGTGAGCGCAGAGACAGAGTTGAGCGAGCAGAGAAAGAGCCGAGCGAGCGCACAGCTGGTGTTGAGCGTGGAAGGAAAAGGTCGAGCGCGCGAGCAAAGTTGCGCACGAGCAGAGATGGAACTGAGCGCGAGGAGGACAGTGGGTTGAGAAGAGACCGGTTTTGAGCGCGCGTGTTGTCTCACTGCGCGCTCGGATTGGTTCCTGCGCGCTCAATCAGAAGGCACAAATATCGCTCCATAGGTTTGCAGCCACTTAAACCAGCGCTTTATAATTCATCAGAAACAGCCTTTTATTTACATCCGTTTTTCCTTCAGCTGGACGTCCGGTTCTTCTCCGTTTAATATCCACCTCTTTGATTTAAAATAAAAATAGGCTAATAGGTTCTAGAGACTAAAAGTTGGGGGGTGGGGGGGGAAGGGAGTTTTTAGCTAAACAATGAGAGCACTTTCCTTGGGCTCTCATTTGTAACCATTTTCAGCTGCACGGACCGTTTTATTTAACAACCCACTGCTTTGACTTTAAGGATATAAACATTTTAAATGTGTTATTTTAATCGCCACATGAGACTAATCTGCGGTATATGAGCCATACAGGACTCAAATAACTTTTCTCCACTCAAAACTTGACACGCTGTAATCTGTGGAAAACCAAACTGCAATTTCTCTCTATTTATACTTTTGGAAGTTTACATTTGTCTGGTTTCACTTATTTAGCTAAACGCCTCTGCTGTCAACAACCTAAAATACCTGCAAACTGTATAACTATTCAACTCAGTTGTGGAAATGAATCAGAAAGAGTTCAGCTGCATTTTGCAAACATAAATGAAATGTATCTAAATACAAAGACAACACATAAGACTTCTCTCAACCTCTGCTAATTTAAAGTACTTGTCATATGCTTATCATCTTGCATACTCTTGTTTTAAATGTATTGCATATAATGCTTTTATATACCATAAATAAATAAAAACTACACAAGGATTTGGATAACTGGCAAGCTTGCTTTGCAGAAATGAGCAGACAGTGGTCATTTTTTGGCCACTCAGCAATTTGAGTAGTAAGTTTCAAATGTATTTCTGTATTTCTTCATAATCTGAAAGCAAGATTATGATACAATCTTTAATGAGAGGAAACTAAAAATGTTCTTTTGATTTAGCATCCTCCATATAATTTAGTGTAATTAATTAGCCGATAGTCTGAATAGTGACACTTTCTTTAGATTATGGTGGATGTGTTTTAAAAACTTCACTTTTACACCACAGATGATAAAATGCTAAAGCTATATATTTTTAAAACTTTTTTTTGGATGTTTTGGCTCTTTCTGTGTATTCTTTCAGACCTCTGTGCTGTGTCTGAACCCAAGACCCTCAAGCCCCAGAGATCCCTCCCAGGGACGGCGGTTTCTCTTTCGCAGCTTCCAGTCGACCTGCGAACATCCATGGAGGAAAAGTACAAAGAGCTTGCTGAGGTGAGAACTAAATAAAACCAAAACAGAAACATCAAGATTTTAGCTCTATTTTAAATAACCCAGTTATGCATATTTTTAAAAACAGCAGGTTTAGTTTATATTAATTTGGAAGTGGGTACTTTTTACCATCTATTTTAAAAATGGTGCTTAATAAATAAAATTAATCTATGGTGTTAAAAGAACAGTGAGAGTACAGCACCTTTGCAATAGTTTTACAAAGTCTAAGTCTAAAACTTCATTGTATTTTATTGGGATTTCAGCTGATAGACCAACACAAGGAAGTGGATAACCAAATTACATTTACAGCCTCTAGTCTTTTGGGGTATGTCTCCACCATCTATGCATATTTTGAAACGTTTTCCCATTCTTGTTTTCAAAACAGCTCCAGCTCAGATTGGTTGAAAAATATCTGTTCATTTTTAAGCCTCGCGGTAGATTACCATGCAGAGGTCTGAACTCTGAATGAGCCATTTTAACACATGGATCCGGTTTGATCTAAACCCTTTTGTTGCACCTCTCGCTGTGTGTTTAGCGTTGATTTTCTGTTGGAAGGTTAAACCCGACCCGTTCTCAAGTCTTTTGCAGTTTCTAACAGGTTTCCTCTTTTTAGCTTCACCCAGCTTCCCTCTCCGAGCAGCTTTCTTGTCGTTGCTGCAGAAAAACAACCCATACCCACCGCATAATAGGGAACATGGGAACAGTGTATTCCCATAGCTTTGTGCATGTGGGTCAAATAAGTGAACTTTGGTCCTCTCTGACAAGCATATCTGCAAACTGGCACCTTATATGGCTCTGTTTTAATAATGCTTTCTTCTTGCCACTCTACCATTAAGGTCAGCCTGTGGAGTTCCTGTCAGCTGAATCTCCTGTTTGTGTGTTTTATGTGTTTGATTTAGGGGTGTCAGAGAAAAGAGGGGAAAATACAAATGTTCTCTCCACTTTTCACAGTTTCTTAGTAAAAGCCACGTATTATTTTCCTTACCCTTCACAATTATTGGTCTATCGTTTAAAATATCCAGAAAATACACTGAAGTGTGTGATTGCTACATGACAGTAGTATTAATCTGTAAATGTAACAGATGGCACAGTGTTTGTTTAAGCCGTGCTATCTTTCATATGCCCCTGAGTGCATTAATATTTACGTGGTCTCCGGGTTTATGACGGCGTAAATTTTATAACCTCCTATGTTCGAACCAGGAGCTGTACTCGCGCAGCATGGCGGAGAGCGAGATGCGAAGTGCTCCCTATGAGTTTCCGGAGGACAGTCCCATCGAGCAGCTGGAGGAGCGACGGCACCGTCTGGAGAGGCAAATCAGTCAGGATATTAAGTGAGGAAATGCAAACAAGCTCCACACACAACGTCAGCTAGATCTACTGTTTACATGACCTCAGACAGTCAGCTGCCCCCTCTTCCTCTGCCTTGCTCTCAGACAGTGTTGCTTTCACCTGTGCACACATGTTCGTCAACTTCCAATGTGCTAGTTTTGTGGGCTGACTAATCCCAGCAACCTGTCACTGATGTAGCCAGCTTTTGACACCTGTTCTAGTGGTACATCTTATACTTTACGAACTCCTGGAAGGAGGTGGGTTCTGTCTCAGGTGCCGGGGAAAATGCTAACTGCACTACTAAGCCAATCATCGGGGTGGCAGGAGGGTTATCTGACATGTCCCTGTTTACCAATCAGGGTTTGCCACCACTAACTAGTGTTAAAATATTTTTTTTTTATCGATATGAATGAATCTGTGCAATTGAGAGCGAGGTTGCTTGTTGGTGTGGGCGCCTGGGCTTGTTTTCAGTGTTTCTCCCTTTGTTTGCTTAATTTCTTCTCACTGCCTCTGATGCCCATCTGCCCCTGCCTTGCCCACACTGTCCTGCGCCTCTGCGTATCACCGCAAGGCTTGAGCCAGAGATCTTACTGCGTGCCAAACAGGACTTCATGAAAATCGACAGTGCTGCAGACTTTGAGTGAGTGAGCTTTGCCTCAGTATGCATGTTTTTTTGGGTTTTTTTATTTAAAGATTATGTCTGTGTTGTGACTGTATTAATCTGTTTGTCTCACTTCTCGTAATCAGAAATCTGCATACTAACTGCTATATTTCCCAGTTACTAAACTCTCACATTTTTATCAATATTATTTAAATACTCTCCTATGATGTGATATTTTGTAAAACCTACTAAGGACGTTGGCAGCCTATGGAGTTGGACTATATCTTCCCTCTGCTGGTGAAATCACCAGCAGAGGGAAGATATACAGATGGACATCCAACACAAAAAAACCCAGTTTGAGGCCATTGGTAGGACATGATGCTAGACTGGAATAGATCACCTTTTATGCTCAATTACCTGCATTTTAATAAAAACGAAAACACCTCAGAAACTTAAGCCTTTTTTTATGGACACAAACATTAAAAAAGACTAGTTTCTGAAAGACTACAAATGTGTAGCTTTAGCTTAGTACTAAATGTATAAAAGACAACAGTAACTTTAGACACTTTATTTAGCTTTTATCATAAAGCTGGTATAGAATAGAATTCAACTTTATTGTCATTCCACTGTCACAAGTACAAAGCAACAAAATGTGGTTTGCATCTATCCAGAAGTGCTATATAGGATATAAATATTATTTATAAGTGTATGTATAAATAAAAAGTAATAGTAGGGGACTATAAAATGTTGTGTATAAATATAAATATGGAAGCTATATGCACAGATTATACAGAATATACAGGAATATTAGGAGAAGGATTATATATGTATTAGCGGGTTTATAATACAAGATAAATAATGGCAGATAAGATTTACAGAATCTATACAGATTGTATACAAATTGTGTATGTGTGTGAGGGGAACAGTCCATAACAATCCTTATAGAAATCAATACCTGAAAATTTTAACAGACTCATATAGTGTTTTTATGAAAAATCTATTAAATAACAAAGTCCAACTAGTATTAAAAAAGAAAACCCATTTGTCATATATTCTGCCTCCCTCCTTCTTTTTACCATACGTTTAACTCCTCCTGGCCAGTAGGTGGCACACTTGCGCTCACTTGCTCACAATCCAACCTTCAACTGTACTGTTTGCCAGCCGGCTGCCAGGTCTGGTAACATTAGCATTATGGTTAGCATTAGCAAACATTTAATTTACCTGTCCAGAAGGAAAGCAGCAACCTCCACGTGGCTTCTGAGTCCCTTTGCTTCCTTAAGTCGGCACTGATGCTAAAAAGCTTGACCGATGTTCACCCTGGTTTAGCTTCTTTATTAAGCTGCTTGAATCTGAAAAAATGTCACAGAGAAGAAGCCATTTCTCAGCACTGTCATGGAGCTACTTAGCCTGACGTAGTCATACTCAATTCTAGTCAGAATTTGAGTCTGATACTGCTCCATAGAGCTGTGATTATGGGGCGTGTTTCGAACGAACCAGGATAAAAAATGCCTCTGCACTCAATTGGATAGACCTACAACCAATAAGAGCAACGGAGTGTGTGACGTATGTTAAGCGACGCATACCTACTATGTTTACAACATGGGATTCATATCACGACATTGCGAGTTATTTACTAAGTCAGACAGTCAGATGATCTCTTACCATTTGTAAGTTAGATGAACTTCGTCCACGACGATACCCATAACGTTGGCTTGAAAAACATCGGAGCCTAGCATGTCCCTCCACTTGTTGTTTAGCAGCCAGGATTCCGGGCTTCCGAAAAGGAGCTGGCAACGACCGCTGGCTATATCCACCTCGTCGTTCACGCCGAGTTGCATCGCCGTGATGACCATTTCAGTTGCTTCTTTCACTTGGTCCTCCATGAGTGCGACCAAAGGAGAAACAACAATGACCAATGGGTTTTCATTGTGTCCCATCTTCTTAGCGACCAACGGAGCCAGCTGATAAATTAAACTTTTGCCGAATCCCGTAGGAAGGACGCCAAAAACATCTTTCTTTTCAACAAATGCCTTGATCGCGTTTCTGTTCCTCTTTTAAAATTAATTTGCTGTCGATATCTTCTAGAACAGACCTAATAGCAGAATCTACACACCTCAACTCTCCAGCGGCAGCCGTCGTTGTTGTAAACGAATTACAACCCAAGCGCTCTTTGGTGACGTGGTTGATTACGTTACTGTTGATCATCTGTCCATCATCGTATAAAGCCCGCCCTGACAATTTGAATGGCTCGCCAGGTATTGGGCGAGCATACTCGCGCTACTATTGAGCAATGCCAGACCGAACTTCCCGACCTAAAACGTTGTGGGCGGGACTAAGTTCGGAATGGCACCCAGACTAGGAGCTACTATGATCTGGCAACAACCGAGCTCCGTCTCAGGTGACTTTAACCTACTGTTCCTACTGGTGCAGAACCCTTTTGTGTCAACGTTGGCATCAGTTAGAGAAGAAAATGAATATTTATATATAGGACAGGACCCGTTAAAATGTATAAAACAATAGTTTTTTTATACTATGTATTTATTTTTCATTAAGATTAATACTTTTATTCTGCGCCACTCTAAACGTTCTGTGGATGTATTATTTTTGAAAAATTAATAATTTTGATTAAATAGTTGTAGCTATAACCTTTAGTTAGCGTGCAAATTAGCTTTGCAGAGCTTCCTCTGTGGTGTCAAGCACCAGGTGTTAATTTGCATTACAGGGCATCATTGCCTCCTAATGTTAAGAAGTATGAATATTAACTCTGATTTATTTAAATGTGTTGTCCTTGGAAAAGGCTTGTAATCCACTGAAATCGGGCTCCTGATCCATATATGGGTACCAACGTACCAGCTGAGTATATCTGCCCCAGGTTATATGAATCCTCGGTCCTCACTTATGCTTCTGTCCCTTCAGCTCACCCCACATGTTTTCTATAGCCTTCAGGTCAAGGGAATGAGACACAAGTTTTCCGTCTGTGTCCTGCTGGCAGACCCGTTTGCAGTGTTCGGGTAGAGGCCACCAATTTGAAAATCCCTTCGTAATTCAAAGTGTTCATGATATAATGAATTTTAACAGTGTTTCCATTCTTTTTTGAAGAGAAACAGACCGGCAGCATCATAGATCCTCCACCATACAGTACTTCACATTGGACATTAGGTTCTTTTCCACATAGTCCTCCTTTGTTTTATGTCAACAAGTAAGGTCTAAATAAAAGTACAAATACTTCTGTTAGATGTATTTTATTCAAATGATCGGTGATAATTGTTGCATAATTAGTTTTATTAAAAATAAATAAAATATATTTTTTTTACTCGCTGAATAAATGTACTTTAATTCAAAGATGAATTTTAAAAATAATGTAGTGAGGGGTTACTACCACACTACCAGTAGTAGCATGTTAGTAATTACTAATGTAATAGTAGTAATTACTACTATTTAACTACTAAGTTACTGCTATTACAGCAGTAGTATTAATAAAAGATACATTTTTAAGGAATGTTACACTTTTATGCCAAATCTACTTAATCCTTGTAAACACTTAGAAATATGGTTTTTATTTTAGTTTCAGATTTCATTACATTTTACATGGGAATGTAAAAATACTTCATACCTAATATATTTGTCCCTATATCCTCACTAAAGATTGCATCCAGAAAACTAAGTTATTACTCATCATCACATACCTCCAATGTCCAGGGCTTCAGCCTGGCCCTTATCACATACTTTATCTGTCTCATTCTGCTCTGCTCCAATAAGCACAGCCATGACCACCAAAAAGGCACAACACTAAACCACAAGAGGGATAAAGTGAACACATCTTTTTAATTTTTATTGCACAGTAGGTTTTTATGAAACAAGGCTGTTGTTTTTCCTGAAGCTGTAGCTTTGGAAAGTGGAGAAATGCAACTTTCTGAAGTGAAAACATTCGACGGATAACTGGGTGAGAAGGTCCCCAGACAACAGGATTTGTTGCTTCTGGTATGCAGTAGTTAGTAAGTGCCAAAAATCGCCCAAAGAAGGACAGCATGAGTGAAAGCTCCCCCAGGAGGTTAAATCCTGTGTTGCTGGGTAGCTCCAGCCTGTTTCTGGTCCATTTCATTACGGAAAGCATCTGGTGTTCAGAGTGCTGGATCACAGATCAATGTGTGAGAAAGTGTGATTTTGATCAACCATGTTTCAATTTGTGTTAAGTGAACAGACATGTTTTTGTGTATTGATTAGTTTAAGAAAAGAAGGGAGCTGAATGAAATATGAGGAAAGAGCTGCCAAAGGGATCTGTCAGGCTTGGATCTGGGTTCAAAATGTTGAATTCTGTGACTGGAAAACGTTGTCCGTGACCATAGGCTCTCACTCATGCATCTCAACCTTATTCCCTCAGGCCTGGTCCTTTTTCAGAAGAATAAAGCATCTTGCCACTCTGCATAAGATATTTAGAAATAATCACGTGCCTTCTCTTGAAAAAACCTCTCTGTTTTAAAGTAGACTGCATCCCACCACTCACAGGACTACAGCCATCAGCTGCAGGGACATCCCCATAAGAAAAGGCTTAATGGCTCAGCTGATCAGATGTTTTTGTGCCACAAGAAGAGCCTAAAACTATCAAGAAGGGGGTTTTAGAGTTGTGCTGATTTTTGCCAGACTTCACAGTCTCTGTCAGGCCTAAAAGCTAATAATTAACATCTTTGAAAACAAATGACAAAAAATGTGGCAGGGGTACAAAAGTTGAAATTTTTTGTTAATACAAAAAACTTGTCTCCATAAAGACCAATGCTTTGAATCACTAAAACCTTGTTAGAGGAGTTTTCTACTTATCCCAAATCACTAGAGTTACTTTTTCAACGTACCCATGTAAAATAGTTGGGTTATACTGCTGCACAGTATTAGAAAAGTATGCCATGGAGAGATTATTGATAAGTATTGCAATATCAGCTGCAAGAAATACACATTTTCCTCATTTTCAGCACTCTGTGTAACCCTTGAGCACCTTGGACACTAATCTGTGACAGGTGTGGATATCGACTACAGTGGAAATCCATCCAACAGGCTGAAAATCTGATTATGACATTTGGGATAGATCACCCGACAAAATTTTGCCTTGCAAATGAACTTTTGCAATAGTTATATTCCTCACATTGATATGATTGTTATAATAAGGATTTATTTGCAGCTCTTGCAAAATTTACCTGAAATAGACTTTCACTAGTTGCGTTTCAATCAACGTTTTTTAATGCGCATTTTGAAGTATCGCATTAGAAAAGTTTGGAGTAAACAGCAAAATTCAAATTAACTCATTATATTTCGCAAAAAAACGTTTTTACGTTCGCTTGAGGTGGTTCTTCTCTTTTTTGAAAAATAGTAAATGCCCTAAAGAGGAGATGGAAACACATTTGTCGTATCAGTTTTAACGTAGCGACCGATTCCAGAGGTGGGAAATCCAGGTTCAGGAAAGTAAAAACCCTGCCTGGTGATTTTAGTCCCTGTCTGTGCTGGGGGACTGGAAATGCAAATTCTTGGAACTAATCTCTGGACCTGCTTTTTACTTTCTGAACCTGGATTCCCCTCCTCTCCGATTACCTCACACGACTGATCAGCTGTTTCTGCTGCCGGCTCGAAAACAGGTCTGGGAGCAACGACAGCTGCTTGTGGACCGACGAAGAGACTCGAGCTTTTCTTAGTTAATCAGTGGAGAAAAAAAAATCAGCACATTCATTAAAGCCTCGCTCCATTACTTATCTGTGGTCTGTGCTAGTTAGCAACATCTTCTTCCTGTTTATTACAGCCAACGCCAACGTATGACGACGTTACGCTGTGCGTCTTCTAGTTCATTCACTACAAACCAGTAAATGGAAACTTTTCTTTTTAGCGATATCGTAAAAGTTCGCTCATACTTCGCATGAGAATTGGATGGAAACATGGCTACCGATTGGCTGAAAATTTCCTCAAATATAGCAGAAACCAGGAAGACTTTTCTTAAAGACAACACCCTTCTCTAACAACTAACATAGACATAACTGTTGAACTAAAATGAAAGTTATATTCTTTTATCCACCTCAACTCCCCCTGATTTTTGTCTCTATGCCATCTTTTACCTTTGTTTATGTTAAGCCGTGCTCTTTGTGACCATGTCAGGTTAATGAAGGAGAAAAGTGTATACGAGGTCGAAATGGGCTTTAAGGAGCGGCAAATGCCGCTGGAAAGGGAATACCAGCGGGTCTCAATATCTGGAGAAGAAAAATGTGGGGTGAGAAGCTCAGCTGACAAGATTGTATAAAGCAACCAATGCTCACGCAAAAGCAAAAAATGTATTCATATTCGGGGTTTTTTTTCTGTTTGATTGGTTTCCAGGTGCCGTTCACCGACCTGGTGGATGCGGCCAAATGTGTGGTGAAGGCGTTGATAATCCGGGAGAAATACATCTTCCGCTCCATGCAGACATTTTGTAAGACCACAGCTCACGCCCTGCAGGACATTGGGACGAGCTCTCCGGATCTGCGCATTTATGAGGACACAGCAGAAACCCCTGTAGATGCAGGTACGGTATGCACGCATCCACTTCCAGCAGTACATATTTATGTGGTTTCTATAGCTTAACTATTTATTTAAGAGCCACTTTTGACAATTTGTCACCTATTTGGTCCTCCAGTCTAGAAATGTGTTGAACTTTTTAATGAAATATTAGTGGGAGCCGTGTGTTAATACAAAGGTGAAGGTTTTTTTTTGACATTCAACACACAGATGCTTTTCTAGCCACATACTTCATTCACTCTTGAATCTCTTCTCTCCTAGATGCTCCTGTTCACCCACCTGTCTCAGAGACACACCCCTATGACAATCAGGACCCCAAGAATATGCCACCAGACACAGGATATGGTTGTAAAATGGTTGATGGGGTCATACATGTCTTCAACAAGAAAACAAACATGGACAAGTATGCATTTAAATCTGAGAGTTATGATAGTTGCTGAAGTTAGGATTTCTTTTTACCGAGCTGGGAAAAAGTATATGGCACCCTTATGGTTTCCTCTGTTTTTGCTTATTGATTAAGCAAACAACAGACCTTTGGTCAAATCAGCCAAATGACTCCTAAAACCAATGTTTGATTTCATCAGATCATTTATCATCTTGGTTTTGAGCAGGAATGAGCAGGAAACCGACAAATAAATAAAGATGATCTGTTTTACTAATTCGAAAGTTCACATCCGTGGTCATGTTTTTTTTGTTTGGGTTTTTACAAACAATAAAGATGTTACAGATCTCACACTGTACCTTAGATAATCAGTTTTTAGTGTATCAAAATCCTGTCCAGATTTGACAAATTTCAATGTTTTAGGCTTTGAAATATACAAAAAAAGTGAACCAGGGCTGCTTTCCACTTTATGCTAACATTCACTTCCCAGTTAAGAAATAAAAACGTGTTTGTTGGGTTAAAACAAACATGTAATTTTTACTAGGAAAAAAATACATTTTAAATCAACAAACACCTTTTTATATGTTAACTGGAAATGAAACGTAACAAAGTGCTCAACTGCCCTGGTTCACTTTTTTGACTGTAGAGCTGCAAAGTAGCCCTTTATTATACTGCTGAATTGGAATCTAACACCTGAATTTCCTCTATGTGGGAAAATGATCTACATTTCTTTCTGTTGTTGCAATATTTGTGTTAGATACAGATCAACCAAAGCAATACAAAGGTTTTGAGCTCAAATTTCTGAAATGGTCCAAAAATGACCTGAGAAATTTGCAGGTATCTATGAATTTCAAACGTAGGTGAGGGGTAATAGTAATGTGAACGTTGTTTTACTCGTTTAGAAGCACAGAACTCGACCTGCCGTATCCGGACCTGAAGGAGTACTTGGCAGACACAAATGTAATGATGTCCCTCATTATCAACGGTCCAGTGTGAGTTTTATTTTAATGGATGCAGTCAAAAGCGTGATTTATAGTTTTTGTTTTTGTATAGTTCAAAATAAACCTGTTTCTTCTGTGTGCTGCTTCCAGGAAATCTTTTTGCTACCGCCGTCTGCAGTACCTGAGCTCCAAATTTCAGATGCACATCCTTCTGAACGAGCTGAAGGAACTGGCTGCTCAGAAGAGGGTTCCTCACAGAGACTTCTACAACATCAGAAAGGCAAGAGCTTCTCTGGCATTGACCTAAATTAGGGATGCAAACCAATATACACCTGCATGGAGTTGAGTAGGTGATCACAACATCCCTGTAAGCCAGGCCAGCGATGACCCTAACGACCAGTTTCGGTTTAACTTGCATGTTACCTAAGCCAAAACAACGCCTTTTTGGGCAATAATATAAAGCTTGGAACTCCACACTACTCCAGATATTTGAATTGAGAAAGCTTTCTGGATGGGAGGCAAAACATCTTCAAACTTCAGAAAAAAGTCCAGTTTTTTTGTTTTTTAACTTTTTTTTTTTTTAGAATGATCATGACCTGAATGACTGAGAATCTTCACCAGCAATCAACTTTACATTAACTCATTAACCAATAACTTGGATACCTAGTCTAAATGGATCTAGATGAGACGTATACGTGTAAATTAGTCATGCCTAGGTTTTACATATCAAAAATTAATGCATTGTTGGGAGTTAGCTTTCTCTGCTTGTTTAAAGTGCCATTTTCCTTTCCACCTTCGCTACATGCTTCCTCGGGAAAAGTAGTTGCTGCAAAGTCTCTGAATCCAGTCGTATCCACTTCTTTTCGATTACTTTTTACAAATTGACTTTGTAAATTAATTTTCATTGCATCCTACTATACCTAGGATTGAATTTGAATATTTATAACTCAATTTCAATCTGTCTATATGATTAGATTTATCTAATTATATATTGTGTATTTGAGTTGGATTCAGTTGACAGCTAAAGGGCCTTGATATTAAATTTGTTGTCAATTGGTACCATGCCAATGAACTGAATCGGTATTAATTGAAATTAACTTTATGTTCCTCCTCACCTTGTTTTCAGGTGGACACACACATACACGCGTCATCCTGCATGAACCAAAAGCATCTTCTGCGATTTATCAAGAGAGCCATGAAGAAATACCCTGACGAAATTGTTCACGTTGAGCGGGGACACGGTCAGACCCTGCGGGACGTCTTTGAGACCATGAACCTGACGGCGTACGACCTGAGCGTAGACACACTCGACATGCACGCGGTGAGTTATCAGAGTTACATGGAAGATAGAAAAGAGGCAAAACAGACTTATTGTGGCTTATTTACTTTTAATAATAATTTTATTTTATTTTTTATGTGTTTTTGCACAGGATCGTAACACATTTCATCGGTTTGATAAGTTCAACTCCAAATACAACCCCATTGGGGAGTCCATCCTCAGGGAGATCTTCATCAAGACGGACAACTACGTGGAAGGAAAATACTTTGCACACATAGTTAAGGTGCGTATAAATCCAGGTATAAAGTGTCCACCTTCACGACATCATTCCTGGACACAAACTGAAACCCAGCTGTCTTTATACTTCCAGGAGGTGATGTATGACTTGGAGGAGAGTAAATACCAGAACTCTGAGTTACGGCTGTCCATCTACGGTCGCTCCAGAGACGAATGGGACAAGCTGGCGGAGTGGGCTGTCAAGCATAGAGTGTACTCTGATAATGTGCGCTGGCTTATCCAGGTGCCCCGTCTGTTGTAAGTGCTCCTGCAAAGTTGTTTTTACCTTAAAGCTCAGTGTTGGAAATAATTTCTTCTGCTCATGAAAATCAAGAAAACAAATGCACAAGACTAGAATGTTAAGTCAGAAAACATGGATCATTGCTAAGATTCCTGCAAACTTGGAGAATTATTTCAAGATTTAATAAAAACCGACTGCAGCCCTCTTAACCCCTCAAGCTCAGGGCCGCTGGAAGTAGTTTTGAACAGGGGGTGCTGTGAATTTTTTTTGTTTTTTTTTGGACAAAAGACCTATGAGCCTATAGGCCTAATTAAAATACAATAAATAAATAGATTGAGATTCACTACTTTTTTGTCATATACACTTGAGTGCACGCAACCAAGGGTCTAATGGAGACGTCATCCAAAGCAGCCAACTTGTATTGACTTGTATTGTGCAACTCTGATCTTTCATGCTCGTTACATTTTTCAGTGGCTTTACACCAATTTGAAAAGCTGACATTTGAAGCTGGATGTTGGCTGGAAGGGCGTGTCTAATCCAATCATGCTGGGTTGGGTTTAGGGTGCAGGGGCTGGGCCTTCCACTGCAACCATAGACATAATCTAAAGAGTAGACCTCGCATCGACCGCTTTCGCCTATGGGGGCTGACGAGATTTGGGGGCGCCATCTTCAGGAGGTCAACAGCTCTGCTCAGTGTAATAGAGGAGGCGCAGAATCAATTTGAATCAACTATAACTTGCTGAATATTAAACTAATTTTCACATTTTTTTGATGAAAACTTTAAAACTATAGTTATTATAACAAAGGGTTCAGTGCATGTAAACATTCTTAGTGGGGTTAAAGGTAAAAGAATATTCTGATAAATGTATGTATGTTGCAAAACACAGCCACTCATACATTTTTTATTGCTATATACACAAACACATTTATACACAAATATATTGTGGGGAGTGGTGGCCCAGAGGTTCTGGGTTCAACTCCCACTGACTGCCACTCCGGGTCCCTGAGCAAGACCCTTATCCCCCCATTGCTCCCCAGGCGCCACACAGTGGCAGTCCACTGCTCCCCAAGGGGATGGGTTAAGATGCAGAAATGAATTTCTCCATTGTGAGATCAATAAAGTTCAATAATTATTATATGCATATGCCAAACATAAACAAGGACACACAGACACACACACACACACATATATATATATATATATATATATATATATATATATATATAATTATTTTATTATATAGCTATTATTACTGAAAATTAACCTATTTTGTCGGGAATAACTCTTTTGGCAAAACACTAGCACCAAATATTAACAAGTGTAGTGACTACTTGTCCATGAAAGCCAAAAAACTCAAATGACCCAAATAAATCAGTTAACTAATTAAACAAATTACTAACAAATAATTGTTTTCTAAGCTACTAAATTTAAACAAAAATATTAATACAACAAACAAGCAAATATTTAAAAATGAACTAAATAAACTAAATTCTAAAACGTAACTAAAATAGAGAAATACCAGAGCAAGCTTGAATTTTGTTGGTGGACAACAATACAGAAAAAGAACATTCTAATCAAAAAATATCTGTTCATCTTAATTGTGAAAGTTATCCCTCGATCCCTGATGACAATAGTCTGTCGATTCAAACAAAAATACGCCGCACAGTGCTGTGGCATCCGTCTGTTCAGCTTAAACCAGCAGGTTAGGGTAGCAGGTCGACCGCCCCCAGATGGCGGCCGTAATTTCTGCGCCGCGACAGTCAATGCGGGGGCAACTGCTATCAGAGGCGGGCAGACAGTCTCCTCACTCCGGCTGCTCTCCGCTGTCGTGGTTGCGGTACTAGTGTTCTTCACTGGTGGTGGTAGTTTCCAAAGAAAATCCGAAATGCGTTTCTGTGCCATATTTCCTCTTCGTTTGTAAATTTACTAGTATGCTCCCGCGAGTGGATCTTTACTCGGCGACCACTAGCTTGCTTGAAGTTGCCATGACAACGTAACTTCCGTGAAGTTCTGTTGATTAGGCCTCAAAATAATTAAATTATAATCCAAATACACATAATACTAAAGTTTTTTTCGTTTGGGGAAGTCAAAAACATTCCCCAAAATATTTATAAGAAATTTATAAATTGTGCAAAGTATTTTTAATACATTTTATAAAAAATCTCCCTCTCGCCACTAGGGGGTGCTGCAGCACCCCCACTTCCCGCGGCCATGCTCAAGCCCGTTAGGCCCGATATCGGACTGAACAGACAGGTGCGCATTTTTAACCATCTTTAAGAGTAGATCAGAAACACACGTTTTTTTATGCCTTAAGGCTTTAATGTTTCTAAAACAAGTCTGCAACTCTTTTCACAAATACTTTTGGTTTTACAGCACTTTAGACACACAAGATGCCATTTAACTGTCTATAAAACGTTGCTGACTCTATGGCACATCTTCTTCCAATGTGTCCCGGTGAAGTAATGTCCATGTGTAACATAGCTTACAAAACTGCCAGTCACTGCTGCTTTGTGCAGAGTGGGCTTTCTGTAGAGCTGCAGCCCATTATGTGTGCAAATTTCATCAGTGCTGTTTTTTTTTCTCTGAAAACCTATCATTATAATGCCGCACAAGAGGAAACTGACAGCTCTAGGAGTGTTGGAAGAAGTTATGAGGCAAAAAACACAATTCAGCTAATTTTGTTTTAATTTTAGTGATATTATGTTGTGCACAATGGTACATTTTGATGATACACAGACTAGACCTCATGACCAAAGGCTTTGTCATATGTAGAAAGAGTCCCAGAAATTAAATCAGCACTTTTATTTTACCATATTCCCTTTTATGAGGTGAAAAACACTTTTGGCACATTTTGCTAAATTGTGCCTTAATCACAGCTTCTACAAGGCACACTGTTCACTAAAACATTTGTTAAACAAATATGCTTCAGCTAATTCAGTCCAGATTTGGTGCAGTTAGAGTAAAGAAGTGGACCTTTAAAATCTGCGGTGTCTCCTATATTTTTAAAAGGGTTTTTATGTGTTTTTTAACTGTTTATTTTGAACAACATTCAGGTGAGGCTCAAAATGTTAGATTTTTTTTCTTTGTTTAATCACATAAATCAGACATTGTGACATTTGCAGTAGTGGTGCCACTGGAAAAATATTCTTTAATATCTTACTTTCACAAAGATACCAAAACTTTGCATTTACACTTCAAAGCTGTGGACTGTGGATATCAGTGTATACCACAGCAGCCACCCAGGAGGATAGTAAATGTGCAATAGCACATATTCCTGTTAGAAAGGACGTTTCTGTCAAGAAAACACTTAATTTTCTGTTTACAACAATTGGTCGTCACCCTCCACATTTCAGGACAAACTGTCATCGCCTAAATAATGTGCTTCCTTTAAATTGTCGCGAGGCCAGGCACAGGCAAATGCTCTTTTTGTGTCAGAAAAGTCAGTTTTAGAATGACGTATCAGCTTTGAAAAATAATGCAAAGGCTAACTGTGATTTTAAACTGTTTTATTCTGTCTCTAAAATAAAGATGCTCCTTCAAACTTACGAAGCATAAAATGTTAATGTAAAAATGACAGTTTGTGGTCATTTTTTTTAGTGACGTGTACCAAACAAAGAAGCAGCTGGCTAACTTCCAGGAGATGTTGGAGAACATCTTCATGCCTCTGTTTGAGGTGACCATAGATCCCGGCAGTCACCCTGAGCTGCATCTCTTCCTGGAGCATGTGAGTGGGACCTGATAGTTGATCTGAACCACCCTGATGATGAGCCACACCTGACGACTGTTTTTGTGTGTTGAAGGTTGTGGGCTTCGACAGCGTGGACGACGAGTCCAAACCTGAGCACCACATCTTTAACCTGGACAGTCCACTGCCCGGTGACTGGACAAATGAGCACAACCCACCCTACTCCTACTACCTCTACTACACCTACGCCAACATGACTGTGCTGAACCACCTGCGAAGGTAACAACAGAACGGCTTAGAAAAAGGTTTACTTTAAGCCGATCATTCTCAAATCTGTGACCCTTCTTTTTTGTTAAACGCAGGCGACGTGGCTTTCATACTTTTGTCCTGCGACCTCACTGTGGCGAAGCGGGTCCGATCCACCACCTGGTGTCTGGGTTCATGTTGTCAGAGAATATTTCCCACGGACTGCTGCTCAGAAAGGTCAGAGTGGCTCTCGTATAGAAACATCAGCTTTAACCGTTCTTAAGGAATTCGTTTAAAGGATGGATTTGTACCAATTAGAAAGTATGAAACAGCCAAGTTGGAAAAGCTTATCACAGCTCCGAAGGGTTTTGTATTATGTTGATGTTGCAAAAACTGAAAGTCAATATATGATTGTGGTCTTCTAAAGGTAAGCATTTGCTACCTGATCTTAGGGAACATATTTTTTTTGACTAAACGCAGGTGAAACTGCACATCCCCATCACTATGTAAACCTTGCATGTGTCCGACTAGCAATTCTGGAAAAAAAGGCACTTTTATGCTCTAGTAGCTCTATTGCAGTGCTCTGACACAGCGGTGTGTCCAACCATTCACAGAGTAGTTTCTGCTTTTGTTCTTAGTCTTGTTTCCTTAACTATTGAAAAAAAATAACTATAAATACAAAATCTTTAACTTACTAGTCTTGTGATCTCACCTGGCTCAGAGAGGTGGCTTTGCTGCTTGTCTGATTTCCCTGGCAGAATTATTCTTTATTAAACTTTGTTAGTATTTTATGTGATGGAGCAACACGTTTAACACATCATTGTTCTATTTTGTGGAAAGGGAATTATTAATTGTGTATTTTTTATGTTTATCCATAATTTTATTTAGCCTCGCTGAGTCCATATTTTATAGAAATGTCATTTTGCTGCCTTTGTATCATCTTTTGTGGCGTGTCTCTAGAGACTGAATGTCTTGAACATTAATATTTTCAAAACGGTTCAATCTCCATCAAAGCACATAGAGAATGTCTGTGAACACCAGTTTTCATGTCTAGCCTCAGATTCTCAATCGGACTTATGTCTGGACTTTGACTAGGACATTCTAACGGTTCTTTGATCTGAACCGTTTAATTGAGGCTCAAGCTTCATGTTTAGGCTTGCTGCCTTGCTGGAGGATTAACCTCCACCTGTTCTTAAGTCTTCTGCAGCCTCTTGCAGGTTTTCTTCCAGGATTTTCCTGAATTTGCTGATTCACATGGCAACTCTAACAACTCCATCACAAAATCCTTGTAACATGTTCCTTTTAATGCCTTGTTTAACCCCAGTGACTGCTTACTTCTCCTTTCCCTTTGTTTATTTTTTCCATCTGGAAAATTATTATTCCTGCAACAACCTACAGTTGTTAGTGATGCATGCTTAGAGACGATAATGACTAGAAAAATACAAAAAATATAAAAAGTAATTACAAAAAAATGGGGGGAAAAAAGAAATATGCTTACATTGTTGGCATGTTCGTACAAATAGCGAGATGTTATTGGAAGAGCCTCCCCTGTCAACACAGTGGATTGTTGCGATTAAAACTAACCAGCAGATTCATCGTCCTGATTTATTACCTCGTGTTTTTCCCCACACTCAGCTGTAAAGTTGCAACAGTAAAAAGAAAATCCTCTAAAAGGCTGTCACACATATTCTGATATCCTTAAGCAGAGTTATTCTTGATCAGGGAGACTAATACTTTCACTACAGATTGTCACCCTTAGATAGCCTTATAATAAATACATAAAGAAAAACATGCTTTTCTTTATGCTGGTGAAGATTCTCAGTCATCCAGGTCATGGTCATTCCAAAAAAAGTAAAAAAACAGCTTTTCTTTATTTTGCTGCTTCACAAGTTTGTTTTTAAATTGTTTTGCCCTTTAAAGGTGCGAAAAACTGTTGCCCACTTCAAATAGGCTTCATGTCTCCACACAAATAGCACAAAAATAGGACCGAATTAAGGCTGTTGTTTTAGATAATTTAAATAGTCTTTTTAACTGCAATAACACGCTTTACAAGACCCACCAGGCTGGTTTTATAACTATACATGTGGACAACTGGGTCCATCTGCCACCTAAACACGCTGCGGCACGGCCGCTGGGAGCCCAGCAGAGATGCAATACACTAGGAGAAAATAAATAAAACCCGTTTCCATCAATCAAACTATTTTTATAGCATAGTAAAACAAATCCCCTGATCAACATGTTTTACAGGAAGTAAATTAGACATATAAAAAGGATTAGAACACAATTAAAACAACTGAAATGAATTAGATTAAAATAAATAAAAGGGATTTAAAAACAAAGTTGTTTTTGGTACTAAAATGCCTTTTATTCTATATTAGATTATAAACTGTTACCTGGTACCTACATTCTTTTTTATTTCATTTATACAGAGTTAAGCCCAAAGTTATTCGTGCCCCTGGCAGATTTAGGTTTGAAGTAATCTTTTAATTTTACCAACATTTCTTTTCTGACTGGAAAAAATCTGAGCGGTCCTGACCCGAGTCTCAGAGAAAACCTGTGGGAGGAGCTACTGATTAGGGTGATGGCAAAGAGGCCTTGAAAACTCTAAGGCTTGGAGCTCATCACCAAAGATAAATCATCACCAGTGGAAGCGTGCAGAAAGCTGGTCAGCCATTATAACAAGGGTTTTATTGCTTAAATGTCAATAAAGGTTTTTCTCATTTTCATGTTGAGAAACAAAATGATTTCGGCATGCTACTTTTAATCAAAAGTGAATAAAAAACTGTTTGTTTTTTATTCATTTTTCTTTTACATTGTTTTATTTTATTTAGAGTGCTAAATGTCTCATTTCCTACCTAAAACAAGCTTCTGGGTTGAATGAATCACTTTTTGTCTTTAACTGTAAAGTATTTTAATCACAAATGGTGAAGACAGGAAGAGTTACAAAGATTTAACCACAGCATCATCTATAGTTCAGAGTTGAAGAAAAAAAAACTCGTTACTTTGTGTTTGGGACAGATAAAAACTGAGTGGGTTTCCCTGCTGCTGTCGTAGCTGTAGGGATTTCTTGATAAGTTAATCAAAGATGTCTTTTAATGGTTCCTGAGAGGCACAAACGTGCACTTTTATCAACACTGAAGAGTAAAGCTGTCGTTATTTTACCGTCTTTTCCCCTTGCTCCATTCTCGTCACTTTAGGCCCCCGTGCTTCAGTATCTTTACTACTTGGCTCAAGTTGGCATTGCCATGTCCCCGCTGAGCAACAACAGCCTGTTCCTCAGCTACCACCGCAACCCGCTGATGGAGTATCTGTCCAGAGGTCTCATGATCTCTCTGTCCACCGATGATCCCCTGCAGTTCCACTTCACCAAGGTCTGTTTCACCACACAGAATATCCCAGGCACACAACCAAAGATGGAAAACTGTACTTTTCTTTTCCTTCTTGTTGTGATAATGCAGATTTTTTTTTATTTTACCCCCCAGGAGCCACTGATGGAAGAGTACAGCATCGCAGCTCAGGTGTGGAAGCTGAGCTCATGTGACATGTGTGAGCTGGCAAGAAACAGCGTCCTGATGAGTGGCTTTTCACACAAGGTGAAGTGGCTTATCATCCACCTACTATATACACGAAGGCGGTATTGTAGTTCTCTACATTATGTTTACAGTGCAGAGAGCGCTGGGCGATATAAAAATCTGATTAATCGATTTTTATTCCTCCTTTTCGTTTCACAAAAATAAATAATTTTAAAAGCGTGCTTTCGTTGACCTGAAGTCAAAGCACAACAAAATGCAAGCTGTAAAACATGCTTGTAAAACAAGATGGCGGCCCTGCCACTGTAAGCGATGAAAATATAACAAAATGTTTGCTGCTAGTGGTATAAAACAAGCTAAGAACAAGCTTCACTTCACTTGTGTAACTTCAAACTAACTTATAAGAAAATAAGTAAACGAGTAAATTAAAAGTGCCTCTTAGTAGTTTTTTTTTTCCTCTTTACAATATCTTGACAATATATTTTCCTAATATTCAGCATTGCTGCTGTTCTCTTCATGGAAGCTCAATGAGGGCATTGGGAAAATAAAATCCAGATTTTCCAAAAATGTAATCTTAAAAAATTGTAAATTGGAA
This sequence comes from Fundulus diaphanus, assembly GCA_037039145.1. Lineage (NCBI taxonomy): Eukaryota > Metazoa > Chordata > Actinopteri > Cyprinodontiformes > Fundulidae > Fundulus > Fundulus diaphanus. The sequence goes on from CM073126.1 coordinate 26,344,381, forward strand.
TTAATTGATTAAATCGATTTATCGCCCTGCCCTAAGTGCAGAACACCTTTTATTATAGAAGGCTTTGCAAAAATATTGATACCCATTTAACTTTTTCAAATGTTAACGCATAAAACCACAAACTGTAGTGTGTTTTGCTGGAGTTTTAGGAGACGGACTAAAACGAAGTTCCGCATAATTGTGAACTTAAAGGAAAGCGACTCGCGCCATTTAGTATTTATTACAAGTAAAAATCAAAGCGTGTGTGCTGTGAATTTGTATTTAATTACCTTGACTCTAACACCCCTGGAAAAAACTCAGCTCAACCAAGTAGTCGCCCAGTTAGTTAACCGAGTCCACCTCTGTGTGATTTTAATCTCAGTATCAATCCAGCTGTTCTGTGAAGGCCTCAGAGGTTCACTGGAGAACGTCGGCGAACAAACGGCATCAGGGAGACTGAGGATCACAGCCGGCAGGGTCAGGGAGGAAGTAGAGGAGAAGATTAAAGCAGGGTTGGGTTACGAACCAAAATCTCAAACTTTGAATATCTCACAGAGCTCAGTTCAGCAACGGCAAACCTACTACAAAATGGCCGTCCACTAAACTGACCGGCCGGGCAAGGAGAGCATTAATGGGAGGAGCAGCAGCTCTGGAGGAGAGTATTTTTCAACAGGGCAATTAGTAGTTTTGTGCTCCAGTAAATCTGCCAGCATTGAAAGAAAGCCACGGAAAAAGGTCATGTGGTCGAATGAGGCCAAACATTTCCCGCATGCAAACCTGTCTGCGCTCCAAACATTTCTAATGGATGTTTTTCTTTCTCTTTTTTTCCCCAAACACAGGTCAAGAGCTACTGGCTAGGCCCCAGTTACTATAAAGAAGGACCCGAGAGCAACGACATCCGCCGCACCAACGTCCCCGACATCCGCGTGGCCTACCGCTTCGAGACGCTCACCGAGGAGCTTAACCTCATCACCCACGCCGTGCGCACAGACGAGCTGGACAGCATCGATGAGGAGGACACGCTAACCATGGGTCCCGTCTCGGGAGGGCGCTGAAGCCGCAGCCTCCGCGCCCCAATCGCACCTCTTTCCGCCCCGCCCCGCCCCACCCCACCCCCCCACTCCACAGCCCACCCGACATGCCGCTGAAAACGTGTGACGTGACAGAAAAGTGCTGCTTTTTACACGCCACTGTAGAGGTTAGCTGCACTGCTAAAGCTGCGCAGCTAATAAACAGCCAAGGTTTTAGTGCGGCCATTATTTTGACACCAATGTTCAATTTCTATTGGGTGCAATTAAAGCAATTTTTTTTTTGTTTGTTTTTTTTGTTTTAAGTTTCCATTTTTCTAAACCTTCAGCCTCTTCTCTCCTGCTCTCTGACACATGTTGAATCTTTTTTTATTCTTATTGTGATTGACCTAAAGAAAAACTCCCATCTATGGTCGTAGATGCACGGTAACCAGAATTGCAAACCGGGATCCTCACCAGAGGTCACGCCTTGCGAAGCAGCAACCTGACAACGTTTTTGTGCGCGCAATGGTCGCTGCTGTTAAAGATCCATTGTTTGCAAAGTTGCACTTTCATAGCCGTAGTCACTCTTCTGGGATTCAAATAGTAATTTGTGCAAAAAGAAACATTCCTGAAAGCAAACCCAGCTATTCCCAGAATTAATTTGTCATGTTATAGTTTTAATGTAGCAACGATGTGAAGAGCACAAAGAAATGTGGATCAACGCTCCCTGTTAGCGATGTCGGGGCTCAGTCACACCAGTTAATTCACTGCATGCACTAAACCCTTCATGAGCACCAAAATAAAACCTTCACCGTGCCTTTCTATTGTTACTTGTTACCAACGCACGTCCAGTTTTTCCTGTCCACCTTCTTCTTTGTGAATCTCCGACCCGCAGATGGAGCTGAAACCTTCGCCTTGACAAGCTGAACTTTCCTGCATGCCCGCATGACCGACGTATGCGAGGAGAGGAAAACCTCGTTTACCTGCGACTGCCGCGTTAAAGCGCCGTGACCCCGATCCAATCCCTGCATGGTGGAAACGAGCAGACCCAGCTGGGGCATGGCGGAGCCTGTTGCACGGTTCTGTAGCATTTATTATTTTATATTTTTTATAACCCCTGTTTCATCACATCAATCTGGGAGATTTTGGGTTACGCCGTTTTTGTAGCGAGAAGCAGAGGAGCTAATCAGAAAATATCCGGCGAGTATGCAGATGTGTGCGCGTTCGCTTTCTCGGAGAACAAAGATAGAAGAGGAAGAAGCCCGTTCGATTTGTACGACTGTAACCGTTTCCAGCGAAGGAGGGACGTTGCCGACGTTGTCTACTGATCTCAGAGGACTTTACGTGATCGTTAGAGTTGATTTATGTTTTTTAAAGCTGACATAGAATAAGACCATTTTGTAATTCTCAATATATTGATGTGAAGGAGAAATCTTGAAGACTTTTCAATATAGATTTATTATTGTTTGTCTTTAATAGTAAGTAATGAAATAGTATTTTCATGACCTCTGTGCTTATTTAGTATTATGGTTGCAAATTATCTGCAGATAAGTAGATTTTGTGTTTTAGTAACTTACTGTTTCCTCTTTTGAAAGTCGCCAGTAAGACACGTCTGTAAGATTAGCCGAGTTGTTGGGCGCAGAGATTTGTTTGCATCTATATTTGTTTTGTGGCGTTTCTGCCTTTCCCTTTGAGTTCACTATGGCCTTTCATTAGTTTTAATATATAACGATGATTGAGTTTTATACTTTGTGAAAATGTTGTTCCCATTTTCCCTGTTTTACAGTACCGGCCATATTTATTTCCATCTCCGGTAAGGGTGTGTGAAAAGCTATCGCAGGAACTCTCACCCTACGTTTAATTTGAATTCATTTATTCAGTGGGGAAAAGTAGCTCCTGTTCAGAAAAGGATTTCAACAAGTGCATCACTGCTTGCCAACAGGACAGGATTGTAGCCTTTTACCAGGATGTAGCAAACAGAGCGCGACGTTTGACTATTGCTCGTTGTACAAGCTACATGGCACGTTATGCTTATCCACTTGAGACAGGACGTCTTTCCCAACCTGGAGAAGGAATTCTACCCTTTTTTTCCCCCTGGTTTTTTTAAAGAGTAAATTATGTTGTGCACTCAAATAACATTCGTAGGGCCTTTGTAGAGAAACAGGCCCACAGCATCATAGGTCCTCCACCGAAACTAACAATGGGCAAAAGATGCTTTTCCACATTCTACTTCTTTGTTTTGCTCACCTGGTGCACTTGGTGATGAAATCTCGGCCAAAGTCCCAGTAGAGTTTAGTTAACTCAACATGTTTACGTTTTTAATGCTAGGACAGAAAATGCTGTTTTCTGGTGTCACTACAAAATAATCCGTCGTCATGGAAACAGCGTCTAATGACTGATATGGAGGCTTCAGGACCGCCCAAGACGCAAGTTTTCTAATAATGAGCTTTACAGACTTTATTTGTCTTTCTCACCGTCCTACTCTCGGTGCTTCATAACAGGAACAGTATCGGTTCTGATCCAGCCTAGAGAAATGGACCTCTGTGTCAAGTCATGGAGATAAATCAGGGAAATGGAAAGTCGTTGAGAGTTAATTAACAATTCATAGAACCCCCCCCCCCCCCCCCACACACACACACACACACACACAATTGAACTAATTCACTCAAATTAAAGGTTGGATTTGTCCTCGTAGTTTTGCCGAGGGATCAGGCTGCTGCAATAAAAGATGAATTAATTTTGAGGCATCTTCACGCATCCATACCAGGGGTACCAATAAATGTGGCTGACCTTCTCAGTTTCCATCCACTCATCACGACCCCTCATAGGTTGCTGTTTACTGGGTTTATCATGCCAGCTTCATTGTCCTTCCTACCTCACAAAGACAAACCTGTAATATTTGTGCTTTTTTTTGTACCTGATTTTGTCCACAGGATGAAAAAGATTATCCGTTGAGAATTGGGTCAGAAAAGGAGGTCTTGATTTTCCAGTTGTAGAAGTACTGTTAGTAATTTGCTTTGTCTAGCCAAGACCTCATAATTAATTGGTGAAAAACAATGATTGTTGAAGAATTATTATTATTAGCATGGATATATTTGCCCCAGTGAACAGAGAGAAAAGGATTTTGATGCTACATCATCTCCTAGACACTGTGAAGCACAAAGAGACACCGTTCAGTTACTATTTGTGTTAAAAATCTTTATAATTTAATGTTTTCATTCACAAATCCTGTCAACAATCTAGCTCGATCGCTTGCCGTCTTGAAAATACACTTCAGTTCTATCTAGTCATTGTTTTCTCACGGTTGTGTCACTTTTTTTAAAAAAACATTTTGTCATAAATTCAGACTAATTTGACTCCTGTCCATCTGTAGCCTTCTCATTGCTTGAGACGGACTGCCAGCTTTTAGGCTGATGAGGTTCATATGTGATGACTCAACAAACAATAAATAATAAAGCATGTTGTAATTCAACACACGTGTGCCAGAATTTTACTTTAATTTACAAGTTACTCAACGATCACAAACAAAACAAGGTGGACTACAGTAATTACTGAGTTTGCTGCAGGATTAGTTTATCATTAAGTTACACAACTTCATATTGCTTTCCATACAGGACCCTAATAGGGATTACATTCTGACTTAAAATAGTTTTATTATATATTTGACATTTTTAGCATTTAATACAATATGAGGAATCTGCTGATTTCAGAAAGTGACTGCAGGATGTTCACATGTCTATGCAAACTTTTATTATTCTTATTGCTTATTACGCTTCTTAAAGTATCAAGGAAGTCTTCCTCTTCTTTGCCTGCTGCGATGTCCTGTGCTGATTCCTTAACCTGCATCCTGCGTGTAGAAAAGAAAGGTTGTTGGTGTTAATGGTAGCCGTGAAGAGGATGGCGGACGGTAAATCTTTCGTTAGCAGATGGGAGACTTGCCTACAAGGTGGATTTGACCGCCTGTAACTGTAAGAAGACTCGTCCTCCTTCCTCTGGACACACCGACTTCAGCTCTTCTCTGCTCATCCCCAGCAGCATGGGGCCGCTCAGGACGCCCAGGCAGCGCACCGTGCTGCCATTAAAGCAACGGAAGTTAGTTAATATGTAAAACATCGACAGGGAGGTTTGTTAAAGCAACATTACTACAGGAAGCTGTACTTATAACTAACAGAGTACAACAGCACCAGAGACGGGTTGGATTTTTATTTTCTTTATGGTAATTACGAGTAAAGTCAAAACATTGTGAGAATATTGTAGTGGTTTTATGGGAACTTTTACAAAAAAAGCAGTGTTTCCCCTGTATTTATTCTCGTAATGTTCTTTATTCTTTTATACCTAATATTATGACTATACCCCCAAACATTGTGTTATGGCCATTGTTGATTAAGGATAATACATTACTGGCTGCAGAGGAGTAAATTTCCAAAAAAAAAGTAAAATAAATAAATACATTGAAATTAATTTCACCTACTTGCAAGAAAAAAATGTGGATGTTTTCTGGTGTTAAATTTGTCATACATCTTTAAGAAAAAAAAATCCACAATTAAAGGCATTTATTTTCTCTTAGAACAAGTATATCTCCTGACATTGTAAAGGCGAGAATTTGGATCATCTCGTGACTTCCACATGGTGTCTCACGACCCCTACTTTGGGAACCCCTGCTTTAGTTTAACACATGAAATATTTCAGTTGTGTGTTTTAATGTTTTCAGCTAATTCTTTGCCAACATTTTCCACCATTTTGTCATGTTGCTACCACTAAGTTGGCATGAAGAAGGTTGGTAAAGGCAGCAGAAGTCCCATTTGGAGTTTGTCTCAAGTCATGTTGGGGACACGGTAAACATTTGGAAGAAGGAGCTCGGGGCATTTGAGATCAAAATATTGGTGCAGAAATATAACCCTGCAGCTGACCACACTGTCCTCACAATAAAACATGGGAGTGGCAGCATCATGCTGAGGGATGCTTTTCTTCAATAGGGACAGGTAACCTGTTGATGGACAGCTGGGGCAAAATCTACAGGGCGTCTGAAAAGAAATACACGCGACACTTCAAATTTCTAATATTGAAAACCCCGTATTCATTAGTTTCCACTTTTTTTATACAATGACACACTTTGTGTTCCTCTGGTTGTAACGTGAAAAACTGTTCACAGCTGCAAAATCAAATTTTCAATAACATTATGGCTGAGAAGCTTATCTAATGTTTTAGATGTTAAAACATAAAACAAGCGGCACTTGTTGGATTTCTAGGACGGGAGCTGCTGTCTGGTTCTAAAAGGTTCACTATCATTAAATCTTTATTCCAAATCATATTATTGGGCTCTGAGGGTAAATCTGTATGCTGTCAACAGTGTTCGTTTGTTAGCTGAGAAATAACAAAAAAGCTATTAAATGACTAAATAAATTTGGAAAAATATTCAAAATAAAAAATAGGTTTGATGTGACAGTAAATAAATCTACGCCCTTTTGACCCTTGCTGCTTATAATAATAACTATAAATAACTTGTGCGTTGATAAGAGCAAATGACCTTTCTATCAAGTACGGCAATTACTGACAACCTCAGTTTAAACTGAGATAAATGTTCCTGATAAGTTATATAAATCCTCCTTTATGGAGTGTTAGCTAAGTAGATATAGCTCTCACTCACATCTGGTTGAACTCCATGTCTTTGAGCCAGGCTTTCACCTCTGCTGGTGTAGATCTCCTCGTCAGGACAGGAGATGCTTGAGTTTCCTTAATGAATAAAAAAAACAAGACGAGCATGTCCTGATTTTAGTTTTCTTTTGTGTGCGGACAGTTTTCCTTTCCTGTCATTTCTCGTTTTCTGAGCGTTTGACCACCTCATAAGACTGACTGTCAACATCTTCCAGGACGTTGTTTGGTACGTAACCTTCCTCCCCTCTGCTGTTCCTCACTTTCCACCACTTCTTCGACTGGTCCAGGAGCTACAGACGCACACAGCCAAACAACGGGTTGGTCTCTTTAAGAATATGTCAGTAACGTGGGTGTCAGGGAAACAGACCCTCACCTCAACTATTTCTCCTTTCGTGACGGTGAGCTCTCTTTGGTTTCTGGACACGAAGTCATACTTGACATGCATGTCGCGTAGTTTTACCTCGACGGTGCTGGGAGACGAAGAAAGCAGGAAAACCTCAGAGCAGTGAGATTTGAACCTTCGTGAAGTGTAGTCCACGTACTTACCGTGGCTTTTGTCGTTCCTCTGGTCGCTTCCACTTGGCATAACTCTGAACAAAACGTCAACGTTTAGAAGTTATTTTATTTTTCCTGACCACAATGAAGAGTCTTTAATTCGAAATACACCTAACCGGCTGCTGTGTCTTTTGTCCCGCTGAATGCATCGGCTGCAGGCCCGATGAAGGCCGAGGAAGGCCTGGCGAAGGCCGTGGACTCTCCTTACGGCTCTGCGGTTCACTCGGTGGAGGCTCTGCGGTCACTTCAGGGGGCTGCCAACCATCAAAGAACTTCAGCATGTACGTTGGGATGTCCTCATCCTCCTCTGGCCATTTGGTACTAGTAATACCATTGGAAACATATCATATTGTCATTTTAACTAAATCAGGAAGTGGGTATAAATATAAGGCGTGCTAAATCTTCTGCCGTACTGTTTCCTATCCTGCAATGTATGCTGGCATTCTGGAAAAACGTGTAGCGTGGGTCTAGAGCGCCTTTCTTTTTAACGGCAGTGGAAGGTACGGTGCCATGGGAAACTAATGTTCCCACATGCTAACACTGTAGCATATGCAATTCAATATACATGTGCTGCACAAATAATGAAACTGTTGCAACATCGACCCAATAACGGAATCGTGCATTTTACATCATGATATGCCGACGCATTCAAGACTTGCGGGAAGTGGGATGGTGTAGAAAGCAGATGTGAGAGCATTGTTCCTGATCACGCCACTGAAAGGGAGGGCTCATCTACAGTAGTGATGGGAATATTAGGAACCTGGGGATGTTCCAGGCGTCTCCTAGAGACTGCCACAGGTTGTCCTCCTCTGAGGAGGCCTCTTCACTCAGGAGACGGATACAGTGGGGAGTGAGCAGCGGGGCTACGATGGACAGAGGCAGGACTTCTGAGCAGTGAGAGCATACCTGGTGAAGACAAAGAGAGACAGTGCAGCAGAATTTGGATGTAAGCTTTTAGGTCGAAAACCATTTCACCCCTGGGTCTTCATTCTGCTAGCAACTACTAACAGTCGGTGTAGGGTGCCCCGTTTGTTTCTGTGAAGTAGGATTAAAAGTGAGATGTTTCAGGGGCATACTTGGAAAGCCAAGGAGTAGGAGCTGCATAGACACACACAAGTGTAAATGTTTTCCCAGAGTCCCATCAATTCTTTAAAAAAAAGAAAAAGTTTAGTGATGGCCACACCCAAACATACGTCTCTGAATGTGTGTGCTCCTGTTTATGATGAAAATAAAACGACAGCAAAATCATGGCTAATAATAGACAAATAATTTGTCTTGTAGCTAATATTTTACTTTTTATCAATATTTTAAGTTATCTACATCTTCTAGCCGGAGTTAAAGTTTCACCCTAAAAAAACCCACAACATATATCTGTATCAACTGCCTGTGTTGGCGGGAAAAAATTCAACGCTTTTGGATTTTGGTCACGAACTACTCCCAATAAACGTGAGGAATTCAAATGGTTAATAGTTATATACTATTATATGTCCAGTATCAATGCCACTTATTGCTAACCAGGAAAAACTGAGCAAAAATTTAGTTTTTCTCAATTTAAAATGTGCAGTTTTATGCACACCATTGTATTCTCTTTTGTGCAATTGATCAATCTTACTAAACAAAAAAAGGAAAGAAACTAGAGTGAAAACAGCTAAGTATGTCTCAGTTTAAAAGAAATTGCCAAAATAAACATAATAAAGTATGTTTAAAGATAAACATACTGACAGTCAGCCTCTTCTGGAAAATCTATAACATGTCTAATTTCTGTTTGAATGCTGGTGAAATGTTATCGAAAGTCTAAATAGAATTTAAATATTTCAGATCATCAAACAAATTGCAATGTGAGATGAACAAAACTTGATTAAAATACTTTTTAAAAGACAGTTTCATTAATTTTGGGGGGAAAGCTTTCCATACCAACCTGCATGTATAGAAATAATCATCTTCATTTATAAATCATGTATTAACTTTTGTCAACCACATTTTCTTGAAAGTGGAGTTTAATTTCACGAGCCACACTGCTTGCTGCTCAATCCTTAGAACCAAGAAATCACTTAAACGGCACCAGTCTGGCAGCAAGAAGCAGGTTAAAAGATCTTAAGCAACACGTTTTGTCCCAGTCATAAGAAATTCAGAAACAGATGCGAACCAAAGTCTCTGACCACTCTGGAAAGAGTTACAAAGTAATTTCTTTGGCTTTGGGACTCCAGTGATCCACAGTGAGAGTCTTTGAAGAGATACAACGTGGAGCAGAACCTTTCCAGGAGTGACTGGTCTACCAAAGTGACACCATGAGGGCATCAAGAAGCCATCCAGGAGGTCACAAAAGAACCAAGGACAACAAGTAAAGCACTGCAGACCTGAGTTAAAGTTGGTGTTCACAGTTCAACAATAAGAAAGATGCAGAAATGGCACAAAACCACTGAGGACTAAAAAGAACAAAAAGTCCTGGCTCATATTTGCTAAAATGATCATCCAGTTTTTAAAAAAGGACATCACACCGACAGTCAATAATGGGGGTGGCGGTACGACGATCCAGGGATGCTTCACTACTCCAGACCATCCAGACCTGGATGGTTTGCCATGATTGATTCTCCTCTTTGATCAGGCACCATTTGGTGACTTTAAGCTACAGCCTACGTGGTTATTCAGCGGGAACGAGCAACTGAGGAGCTCCAGCATGACCTTAAACGGGCTTTCAAGGCTCAAACATCTTTGAATGTGGCGAAATTAAAACAAATCTGCAACGAGAGTGCGTCAGAAGTTCCTCCACAGCAACGGAAAAGACACATTGTCTTTGTTTTTGAGAGTTGTTGGCTCAGAGGGTGACAAGGCTGTTAGGTTTAAGGGGGGATTACTGAAAGTAGGTAGTTAGGTTATCTTTGTCTGATTTTAAAAAGTTGTTGATAATCAGCAACATTTATGTACGTGTGACAACAAAGTGAGAATAAAATAAATGTGTGTGAGGGCAAATGTGCCTCTACAGTGCAGTAAGGGGCTAGTTTGGAAAAATGAATGAAAAAGCAGACAAAGTCTCAAAAAAGTTAAATCCTTGAGATTCTGAAGTCATGCTGCCCAGATTGTAAATTAAACATTTTCTTATAAAAGATTTCACCTTGTTCTGACCAATGAAATAAAGAAATTCACAACGACAAGTTTAAAACATAAAGCCACTCACGAATGCTAGTGCAGAGAACAACGAGTGGACAAAGTCTGGAGCGCCGGGGTTATCGATCTTGCCGTTGAGCTCCCCCTGTCAAACGTAACACAAGCGGACGTTAGAGCAGGAAGAGAACGCAGGCGGACTTCAAAGATGGCGTCTCAGTGTGAATAAAGACACACACCAGAAGGTTGAAGCCAGATTTGATTTTATGGAGGCATTCTGTAAACTCCTCCTCTGGCGGCATCCCATCCCCACCTGAACAGACCAAACCCACAGTGTTGAATGGATATAGGAGAGCTGGTGGTTCTCTGAAAGGTTATTAGAATAAACTACCTTTTCCTTTTCCCTTTTTCTTTTTCTTCTTTTTCTTTCCATGTTTGGCTTCTGCTGCTGATATTTTCCCCATGAAGATCTCAATGTCGGTTACGATGTGATTTAAAATGTCCTGGAAGGAAAGAAAAATAAAACGATCACATGTTTGCCTTGTTTCTCTCTCTGTTTTATTATTTCCCACACACAGGACTAAAAACAACTGCTATAAGTCTTGCATCAAGCAAACCCACCACATTCCTGTCCAGTTCTGTGTATGGCCGAGGGGGAGGTAAAGGAAGAGTAGGCATTGGTGACGGGACGTCCTCTTCCTCTCTGTACTGACGCGGGTCCAGTTCAGGCTCAGAAAAATCATCCTCAGCTATATGAAACAGGATCATTAGAGTGGATTATAACAGATTTAGAGGACCAGAAGGTGCTTATTTTACCGCATTGTTTACTATATCTTCTCTTTGTGTGCTATTATTGGCTGGTATGTGTATGTAGGGTCGCTTGAACATACAATGACTGCATCACTGCTTGCAGAAATGGCATTGTAAATTGTTAGTTTTGAGATTAAACGTGACCACAGTTTATTTAAGATGAAACAATTTCTGCTTTTTTTGACCAATTAGGGCCATTTTTGTCTTAAACTCTGATCTCACGGTTGTCAGCTGCAGTCCACGGCGGCACCGATTCGTACACAGGCTTCTGCTCTGCAGGATTATTAGGCCGCATCGCTCTTTCACGTCCGCCCCCAACATGTCCATTGCTCCTTAAACGCACAACAAAAGGCGGCAACAGTTAGTGAAACAAACAATCCCACGCACATGTTTTAGAGCTCCATGGACTTTAGCTCACCTAAGGTGTGAACCCTCACTTTTCTGAGACAGAGCTCGTGTTAGATCCTTTTCGACAAAGTCAGCCTGGAAACAACAGGAAACATTCACATCTCTGGTTTTTCTCTCCTCGGACACCAGCAGGCAGCTTCCAGAGCTGTGCGCTCACCCTGACGTCGTCACACTGGAACAGGAAGACGGTGGTGGCCTGTTTTCTCCTGCTCTGGACGCATATGATGAGCAGAGAGTTGAACACCTCAGAGTCCAGCAAGGCCTTCATCTCCTTCACCTCACTTGAAGAAAAGGACTCCAGCTCCTCCTGGCAAGACAGGACACACGTGCACATTTTATTCCCTTCACACGTTATAGTTTTGTTTGATTCTTCTTCCACAGAAAATCTCTTTTTAAGTGATGTGAACAAAAAAATGTATACTGGCTCCATGGTGAATAATAGTGGAGCAATGCTTTAGAAGTTCAAATGGAAAAGAAAAACTAATAGAAAACAAGGAAGTTTTTCCTTTTTGTACTTAACATTTCTCAGATTAAAAGAAAATTACTTTTAAAATTACTCTTTCCACTGTCGCTTCATACTTGATCAGTATGAGGGATTGCTGCAAAGCCATGGACAATGCAGACGACTCTCCCTGTGGCTCTACGCTTCTCCAGGAGTGAATGCTGCTTGTCGGGACTTTGATGCAATCAACTGGTTTCCTTATATAGGAATTTTTGACCAATCTGTATAATCTGACCCAATCTGTATAATATGATTGAATTTGACTTTGTAAAGTGCCTTGAGATGACATGTTTCATGAATTGGCACTATATAAATAAAATTGAATTGAATTGAATTGAACTTTTAAACAGGTATTAAATATAAATTTAAAATGCTTTTTTAAAAATTGTTCTGATGCAATATTATAACCTTAAATAGTGTCTTTAAATTAGCTGCAAGCAGAAAATCATCACAACTAACAGAGATAAAGGCTTGAAAACTCTGCTTTGTTTGTAAATAACCGATATAATGTGTTTCCTGTAGGGAATTAAGTTACATGGCTCTACAAATTTCTCAGTTATCTGGGTCATCACAACAGCAAACAGGCTCAAATCGGAAGCAACTGGGCCTTCGTTCTGTTTCTTCTGAAGACGTTTCAACACCTATGCAGGAGTCTTTGTCATTTCTGGTGGCTTGAACTTGAGCAACCTGCAGTTGGAGCGCTGCTGTTTTTAAGGACATGGAGGCTCATCCTCCTAGACACATTCTAAGTCAGACCCACCCGTCACTGTCCTGGGTCGTTAAAAGCTATTGCTTGGTGTGAGTGGAGTATTTGGTCACCTGGATCATGATGAGATGCTGTTGTAATCTCTCTGGAATATATTGGAGGACCGAGCTGTAAACTCTGAGGAGCAACCCTCCCGCATTAAGTTACTGAAATAAATAAACCTTTCAATAATATTCCACTTTGTTGACTATGACTGTATTCAATACCTTTAGTTTTTGCACAGTCTCTGCCTGCCGGTGGGATCACCCTTTGCTTCCAAGAATTGGTGAACCTTTTCCTTTTTTTACATGTTAAATCTAATTGATGTAAAAAAAAAAAAAAAAGAGAAGATTTTCTAAAGTTTTGAAATAAATCCATCGGTGATCATTCAGAACAAGATAAAGTTCAAAACTCACGGTGGCCTCCAAAGAAGAAAGCAGAAATAAATAAGAGTTCTTGTGAGACATTTACAGGCACTCATCTCTGCCATGAATCACATTTTATTTGGGTTTTTTAACGATTTCTCAGAACCAAACAACTGCAAGGAAGGTTTAAAACAAGCATCTCCATGTTTGGATTTATTAAGGAAAGAGACATTAAAAATGTCTCCCTTGGACAAAGCCGGGCAACATCAAACTCCTGCAAAGGTGTTCCCAAAGCCCCGACTTATTGAAAATGTGTGGACCGTGATTAACAATCAAGTTGGTTCCAAGAAAAACAACCAGTTAAATGAATCACTCCCTAATCTGTCAGAACCGAGTGAACCGTGTGTTTATCAGGTGCTAAGGGACATTTAACCAAATATAGATGTAGTTATATGAACAATTTGTTTGTTCAGTCCTTACCTCTGATAGAAAAACAGATAAAGGAAATTTCTAAAAACTCCAAATGAATACGAATAAAACCTACAACAGTATGTGAACGTCCGACCAGGACTGTGTGGAGAAGCAGCCTCACCGTTCAGTTTTACATACTTTATATTTCTGGTTTCTATGTCATTGACTGTTGTTTTGAAAAAAAAAAAGAAGTTATTTTTAAAGGAGTAAGCTCTTCTACAAAAAAAAAAAAAACATTACATGGAGCGGGGTGTGACCTGACCGAAGTGAAGAACGCTTTAGGTTTCATTTAGATTTCTCTAGTTTTTATGTTCAACACTAAAGGTTTTACGATTTTTAACTGTGCATACGGGATCACACCCTTCAGATCACCTTGGTTTCAAAGTCTATGAGCAGCAGATCGGCGCCGCGGACCTCCAGCATCATGTCCTGACCCCAAATACCGCCCGTGTGATCCAGAACCTTCAGGCGCTCCACGCAGTGTGCGATGTTCTTGAGATCCTTCCCGTTTAGGTCGCAGGTGAATAAGTGCTGCAACAGATGAACCATTAATGAGCAATGGAGACGTAACGTGACTCATGAAGTTACTGTAAATATTGCTGTGGTGATACCTCCACTTTGTGCTCCGCCTTTTCCATCATCTTGTTGACTGACGCTGCGTACTGCTGCCTCTGCACTGTTGAACCATAAAGCTGGACCGTGAGCAAATATTGATCAATGAATTGGTGCGAACGCTGGTTCACAGCAGCAGGGATCACTCACAATAAAGCGACTTGGCGCTGGGTCTCGAGATGTTCGATATTTGGGATGAGGACTCATCCATGGTGGAGAAGCCACTGTGTCAAAGAGAAACAACACAACACCAGAGGTGAGGATGCAGGCCGTGAACGACGAGGGGGGGGATTTCAGATTTCAGGCAATTAGGCAATAAAATACATACTTGGACTGAAAGGAGGCGAAGCTGTTGGTCTCGGAGCCATACGGGCTGTTGCTCCTGAACATCTTGTCCTAACACACCTGGCGGATCAAACACAACATGGATCCCAAGCCATGAGGTGTGTGCTGGCTCAAGAGCACAGTGAAATAAATCCATAAATCAAGGTGTGCTTTTATTATGTAATGTTGGCTTAAGTCAGAAAATATCCCACTTTGTTCTGTTTGGACTCGAAAGACACAAATGAAAAACCCAAAAGTCAAGAAAAAGGTGTTTTTTTCCGTTTTCACCTCATTGACCTACAGATGGCATTGATCAATCAATCAACGACAGGTTTAGTTCAGTGGTTTGGTTGTGCCTTTAAATTAAAGGTTCCCAATGCTGTTATGTTTTTAAAAAACACCGCCATTGTTCCCAGTTACCTGAAAATACTAGTATAATACAAGAAAAACACACAACGTTGGTATCTGAGGAACACTTTACTCCTAAAGTCTACAAAAACATTGCTCCGGATGCGGGTTTATTAGAGAACATAATAAAAAAGCATTTTAATTGCCCGGACGACATTGGGTAAGTCTTCACACTGCTGCCATTTACTCTCAGATTTCCTACCTTTAACGTTCGCCTGCTGAATCTTGGTATTTTCCTTCGGTATCATCTACAGTAGTCTAGTAGCGGCAGCGCAGCTTCGGTCCACATTTTAGTCCTTCACTTCACAGCGTGAGCCCAAAGCTCCTTTATGAAGGAGGAGGACAAAGTCCACTGCTGGTAGCTGAACGGCTCGTCTCAGATGAGGGTGTGTGCTTTGGTGTGGCATCACAAAGGTTAAGAGATCTCTCCCTCTGAGGGAATGAGTCAGACTGTCAACATTTTATTTATGCGTTTTTGCTCATCTTTTCAGCACGCAGACTGCGAATTAGGGTCCTGTGAGGAACTGTTTACGCCTTACAGATTGGTTTTCACACCTAAATGTTTCAAATCATCACTTATCCTTTTAACATCAAAGGTAGCCTGAGTAAATACGAAATAAATAGTTTGTATTATTTGATTTACTTGGCAGTATTCGAAAGAGTAAGTGTCCCCCAAACCTGATAAGTGTTTCCGAAGCCCTTGGCAGCAACAAGTGCCATAGATCATTTGTGACAAGTGGCCCCGAGGCTTTTACGTCACCACAGAGTCATTTCAGTCACTTTTATTTGCAGAATTGTGTTAATTTGGATCACTGGGTGGCCTTTGTGCGTGAACGGCCAGTTTAAGGTCACGGCATAGTATCTTGATTGGATTTCCACCTTAACCACTATTATACCTTCTTACCTTTTTTACCCTTCAGGTTACGATTTGCTGGTGTGCTTCAGATGATTGTCAAGTACTGATGGCCAGACAGTCGCCTTCAGGTCTTTCTAGAGCAGAATCCATCCATCCATTAATTACAGCAAGTTGTTCAGCAAACAAGCCCAGATCATCATTTATGGCAGATGTAACGGGATGCACACCTTCTCAAAAAGCTCAACTTTTAGA
The DNA here is from genome assembly GCA_037039145.1 of Fundulus diaphanus. Taxonomy (NCBI): domain Eukaryota; kingdom Metazoa; phylum Chordata; class Actinopteri; order Cyprinodontiformes; family Fundulidae; genus Fundulus; species Fundulus diaphanus. The sequence continues at coordinate 26,360,435 of CM073126.1, forward strand.
GTCCAAGGAATATTTTCCCAGCAGTCTTGGAGACCATCAAGAGGTTTTTTGGCCAGCGTGGTCCCTTGTCGTCTGTTCAGTCATGGTGGCGTTTGCCTTGGTACTCTCCCATGGACGGCATGTTCGCTCATGCTGCGTTCTAGTTGCAGTCGAAACTTTGAAATTCTGACTCCTGAGTCAGAAGAACCGACTGGAACGTCACCTAAAGTCGGACCTCCAACCAGGGAAGTCGGAGAAAATTTTTAAGGCAGATTTTCTGATCCAACATGACAGCTCCTCGCATCAGCAACAGTAAACTGTGATGAAAACATGATTATTTTAGAAAAGAATGGAATAGCCTTTATTGTCTTTGTACAGGATACAACAAAATCTGAGCGCAACTCCCTTTGGTACAAATTAAAACGGACATGAAAAGATCATATAAAAGATAAAAAAAAGAAAAAGCAAAAACGAAAGAAAGAAAGAAAGAAAGCAGTCAAGATGGTAAACATGATATAAAGCAATTAATTTTGTGTATTTGGTTAATTGCACTTTATTTATTTCACATTATCAATATCAATATGATCAGTATATGTATGAATTCAGAAAGACAGGTTAATTTTGTTTTGTGTTTATTAGCTACAGTGATAGCTCTTGGAAAGAGGCCATCCCTGAGTTGAATTGTGCTCAGTGATTTTATATTAACCATCAAACCTTTAATATATAGACATCTCTCCACCTTCCGCTTTTATATGTTCAGAGTTGATCAAACATTAACCAGGAAGAATTCCTCTCTGACGTAACAAACACAACTAACAGCGGGGCTAAATTTAGCTTCAGATCGAACAAAAGCACCAGAAAACAGAGAGAGACAGCCTGTGGCTAAATAAACCTAATAAACAAATAAAAAATCCTTACAGCTGTCATTTCAGGAAAGTTGGGCTACAAAATGTAACCAGCGCTTTAAAAAATCTGGGTAAATGTCCTACCAGCAGTACCAGGCAAAAGTATAAATACTGTGAAGCTTTTCATTTTGCAATCAAATAAACATTATACATGTCTGTCTTAAAGTGACGGGATAAAGTTGTGGGTTGGGTTATAAAACTATATCTCAAGCTTAGAACATCTGCCACAGCTCGGTTCAGTCCACCATCTCAAAACGGAAAGTGTATTGCATAAATACAAACAAACACTGGAGTCTGAGGTTGTAATGTGACAATAATCTGATGAAAGATCATGAACATCAATACGTTTCCATGGCACTGTAAATGGCCGCAGTGATGAGTATCCAAAAATGTTTAAATCTTGTCGAGCCGCCTTGGAGTCATTATCATCTGAATCAGTTTATCTGTCTCTTACTCTCCTTTCTGTGTGTCAGTCCCAAGTTTTCCTTTAATCTGGTCACACTGTGACTGGGTCACTGCAACACCTTGATCTTGTTTCTGTAGATTCTCTGTTGTTTGGGATCTTTGTCCAGTTTAGACCAAGCTTAAACCGTCTGATGGTTGACTTTTTTTTCTCTAAACGTAGACAAATGGCCACGTTCATGGTTGTCTCATTGCGGTAGTTTAAAAATGCTGCAAATACTCTCTTCTTCACCGTTGTGCTAACAACTTAGTAGCGCTTGGTTAACTCTGGACGATGCGCCGTGCATTACAGCCAACTCTTCACATTTGTCTCTTCTGCCTAAGCGACGTACCTAAAGGATTTCAAATTGCTTAGATACTTCTGCTGCAACGTTGCTTTTAATGAAGGCGTCCCCTCAACAAGTATAGGATAGAAATAATTTATATATTTGCTATTGTAACGCTTGACATTCGCCTCAGGCCTTCAGAGATTTAGGATGCTTAAACACAACTGCTCTGAATCTATTTAAACCTTTCATTGAAACATCACTCACTTAAGTTTGTAGTCAAACCTTTCTTTACCTCCCGTTATTATGCGAATAATGTATTTTTCTCTTTTCTTATGCTCTGTTCTTGTACAGTACTTTGAATCGTCACTGAAACGTGCTATAAAAATAAATGTGCTTTGCTTTTGATTTTGAATGGTAATTCTGCTAAAGAAATTATCCAAATCAATCCTAAAGTTAGTTATTACGTAGGAACAAGGCTGTTTTTCCCCCGTCTCAAAACAGAAAAAACTTTAATGAATTTGGACTTGGTGCCCTGCTGGTGTTTATTTTTTTTGCAAACTGGAAAAATTACCTTCACTGACTCAGGCAATTCCCTTCAGAGGCTGCATTGGGTATTAAAGACATGCTGTAAAAAAAGGAATAAAGCTGTAAAACAAAAAGCTATATGGAAACAAAATATAGTAGATACAGTTTCAAAACTTGTTTGAAATATATTTTACTTTTGTTTGCCGTTTTACTGCAGTTACCTTGGTTTGATTGAAAAATATGTGGAGAACTTGTGATTTTTGGTTTTCTTCACTTGAAGTTATATTTAAAACATTTTAAAACCAGAGGGTGTAACTTCCTTCGTCCACAACTGTTAGCACGGGTTTGAATCTTGGATTTAGTTTAATCTGTTCTGGTGTTGCCTCTGGGCTCAAACACATTACATTATGTTGTACTGAAACCAGTAGGATCAGCAGTGTTATATTAGCACACATTAAGCTGCTGACTCCAGAGTTTACCTTCTGGATTACCCTCCCGTCAACTGCAACAGATCTCCTCCCAAACAATAACAGCAAATCATGTTTATAGTACGTAATTTATTTTATAGTGTACGTGTGATTGGTTGTGCCTCATTCAAAGTAACATGGTAATCATAAAAATGTGTTTAAAGGCATTTTTTATTGATAAAATAAACATGCAATCACAGGGCAAATACATTCAGCAAACCATAAAACATTTCAGCACCCCAAAGTGCAGAGAAATCCAACAAAAAACAACAAAACAGAGGATTTGTGTATCTGAATAGTATTGGGTAAAATTGTTGCTAAGATAGTCTTTAGCCAAACCGAAATGTTTATAATTCAAACATATTCAACATTTGATATAGGGGAGGGAAAAAAAACAACACCAGAAGATGAACAGCTGATCAAATTCAAATGCTACAGAGGAAAATGTTTTAAATTTAATTCAAAGGCTGATATATTGGATCTTAGTTGGGGGGGGGGGGGGGGTCACTGGACCATATACTCTTAGATGTGCGGCGGAAAGATTTATATTCATCCCAACTTTAATTCACTGTTATTTACATTTCCATTTTCTAGTCTATTGCTAGATGTAAATGTGTAAAAGTTAACTATAGAAGAGCCAATGAAATCCGTTTCAACAGCCTCTCTGATAGACAGGTGATCACATACTGGGAAGTAGATAAAAACAACACAGGCCAACATCTGTAACTGATTAACTAGGATAAATATTCCTCTGCAGTAAAACGGACTTTGGCCCGCAGAATCACCAACTATCTGTAGGTTCTGCATGGACACGTGCAGGATTCAAGGCTGGGATTTTACACTGCTACCTCTACCATAGAGCACAGTTTTACAAGAAAAAGCTTAAAAGCACATAAATCCTACAGTACATTGTACACACTTCTTAAGAGGATTACACATAAGTACTTTGCTAACAGAGGAGCAAGCTCCTGCAGTGGTGAGTAATATGGAGATGTATAGTTGGTTCACAGCATCACTGAGTCTGCAGAGCCTGGACAATGTTCAGGCCCGGGTTGGTGTGCAGAGCCCACCCATCCTGGCCCTGGTGGTTCTGCAGTAGACAGTACAGCTGCTTTAGGTGGGTCACTATATTGTCTTTTATATCAGGGATGGAAATCTGCAGGCGGACGCTGCTACTGTCAAAAGAAAGGTTGTTGTCTCCGGAAAACATCTCGCTGATCATTCGAGCCACCACAGGTATGACCTGAAAGGATGGAGAAGAGTAAGAGAAGAAAGCAGAGGATGCCGATTATCTTGATGAGTGCACATGCATTTACTTCTTACATTTATACAGGAACCTAATTATGCTTAAAAAATTTTTATCATAAAAATTGGGCAGAAGATTATTGTATTGTAGGCCAACCAGCCAGTGAGATTAGTTATTAGATAAATGACAAAGTGCAAAAAGGTAGTTCTTACTGTAGCACCTTCAACATAAGTATTTTTTGGTAAAAAACTTGTTAATAACTTAAACATATTGGAACTATATTTTAATATCCTTAATAAAATACAGCATAAATACTTGTTGATGGTTGAATTTTTATTCATTTTCAGGAACATCCCCTGAATATCATAAAATTATGTTTTGACACCTCTTAGAATTTCATACAATGTTTTTATGTTTTAATCTTTGCTTTTTATAACAGTAAATCAGTGTTGAGAAACATTTAATCACTAATCCATGACTTCCTGTTGTATCGATGACGTAACTGAGAACCCCATCTAACCTAGCCTCTCTTCAGATCGGGAAATACATGATTTTATATTTATCTTCATAAATCAGAATATCACAACAATAAAACTTTTCCTCTACAAAAATTTGCCCATATCTAAAGTCAGAGCAATAAATATAGTTTAAAACTACCTAAACAGTGATGAACAAGGCTGGGAGAGGACAAAAGGTTGCCTAGCATTCATGCACAATGAAGAGGATGCTAAAGAAAAGAAAATCTCTCCAAATGTCACTTTTGGAGAATTGCAGAAAAATGTGGCATTACATCGATACTCCAGAACCATTATGTGCTGATTACGTGTCAGCGGGTTGTTGAGACAAGACTAAACGTTGAAAAAAAAATCTAATCAAATCATCTTTATTTGTCATTGCAACATACACTGCAATGAAAATCATTCTGTGCATTTATTCTATCATCCAATGAGTTAAGAAATGTTTGTTTCCTCACTAGAGCTGAAATGTACTCAAATTAAGGGATTTTGCTACTGCTAACACAATGATAAGGTTTTGTTGGTGTCCTCGAATGAAGGCCAAACAAATCTGCAAAACACAGCCCAGCATGGCTACATATGTGTGTACTGAGCTCTTCAAGCATCAGATAAAAATGAGCACTCATCATATCGTTTGTCATCAGGGGAAAAAAGGTGATTAAAAATTGTAATTTAATGGGACAATCGTAAAACAACTGATGATGTTTGGAAACCCCAAACTGATTAAAAACTGTTTGGATTGTTCCTAAAGCAAAGGGTCAGAGGAAAAACTAACAATAATGAATATTACAGTACACTACATAATTTAGTTTGGTGCGTTTTAAATCTATTTTGAAATGTGCTTAAATGAAATAATCAAGTTTTGAAAAAAGTTGCATATAAACTACAATAGCAAACATCGTTACCGACGAGCGGATTTGCTTCACTCTTCTTTCCAATTTCCCTCCAGTGAGGTTTCCTCCACAGCATTCATGCACTCCTCAACAATGGCTGAGTCGGTGAAACACCCATGTTCCAAGAAACTCCAAGGGTCCACTCATTTGCAAGCTGCTGAGAGCAGTACAATCCTGTAAAAGCAGCCCTCCACGTTGCCTCTTTAAAACTTCTCTCCGAACAAATAAGGCAGGCTGGCTTTGAATTCCTGGAGAAGGAGTCAACGTGTAGGAAATCCATCCGTTCTGGCTTGAAAACCAGATTTTCCTGCTTAATGGATTTCTCTGGCTCTATATGCTGTAAACTGCAATATGCCGTTTCTAAACTATAAATAGCTCACATTAAAGTGTACAAGTTAATCCACGCTCCCTGAAGTTAAATGTAGTAGAGTCCCGTTAAAAGCGCCTTTTATATATTTGCTGCATTTGATCAGAAAATTTCATATTTCAAAGTTAGAAAACTAAACAGAATGTCGGGCAAAGTTGAAAATGAGACTGAAAATCAAAGACCTTTAATCTCCAAGACACCTGGATAAAATATTTGTACTTTTGTATCTCATTATTCCAGTGTTGTTCAAAGTGCCGTGCAGTCTATCAGGTTTGAATGCATATAATGGAGATGCTAATAGCAGTAAGGCCGGTTGCTGACGGCAAGTATGAGCACATCCTACTGGTTTTTCAGCTTCCAACTAGAAAACAGTCGATTCGGTGGTGACGTCATTCCCAGATTAGAAATCTGACCCCTCAGACAAGCAAAGCATGAAAAGCCCAGAAAGGAAGACCTGCTGTTGAAGTTCATCCAGAATAACAAACCCCTGCTTCCATCATGAAGAACAGCAAAAACCCTGTAGCTGGAGGGGAAGTGAGGACTCCCCAGGTTTTTAAGAAATATATTAAAATATATATATATGTTTAGTTTTTGAATGTTTAACCTTTTTTCTTTCCTACCTGGACCATGATGAGTTTTCGCTCCGTGGGTCTTCCATCGGGCCACTCCTCCCCGAAGCAGAGGCTGATTTCAAACCGAGGAGGAGTGGTTGACTGGCCACGCTGATGAGCTACCACACCTGCACATCGAAACAACACACAACCAACTCTATAATTCTGATTAGATTAAATCCTCATCAGCACAGGGTTCCTACACATTTCTCATGCCCAAACTCATCCAGAGTTGTAGCCCAAAGGTGACTATGAATTTACACAGGCTGTGAGGATAGATATTGCTCATTGTCAACTCAGAATAAAAATAATGCATTCAGCCTCAGGACGAATCAACGTTCATTTGCAAAAGATACTTATTGCTCTTAAAAAAAAAAATGTTAATAGTACTTGCCGCTGAGAAATGACTCCAGACAAAAGAGTTTGACCTTCTTCTGCCGCTCTATGAGATTTGGCGCAGCCGGGTTTGGGGCGCAGGGGCCGGACCAGTACACCTTACACTGACAGAGCCGGACTGCGTAGATATCGTGTCCGCTGACCTCCAGGATCAGACCTCGGTCCATCACATCCAGCAGACGGTTGGTGAAGATCCTCTGCTTGTCATTGGTGATGTGCTCTGTGGTCGGGAAGCGCAACTGTGCCAGGTTGACGGGCCCGAACAGCTCCTCCTGGTTGACCATGGGCCCCAGGTCTCCGTAGAACAGCCTGCAGCCCTGCGGGTTGCTCACCGTCACGGTGGGACACATCTCCTTCCCTCTGTACAGAAACTGGACCTCTAGGTCTGTCACTGGGTCGGGGGAACAGGAGAGACGTTAGAGATCCCGAACTTACAAGCTTCAACTTAAAAAAGGGACAGTTGACTCTGAAGCAGAGAAATGCATTTTTACTGTAGAGTGGAACGAAAGCTCTGCATGTTTCAAATACTTGCTCCATAAAGCGGCATGCTCATTTTGAACTAAAGCCAACTGGCATAGGCTTCAGTTTTCTCTTCTTCAAACCTACTGTTGCTGTTAAGAAAAACAATCTCTTTCAACATTTGAGCCCTGTTGGAAGTAACTTTTTAAGCTGGGCCGGATGTGCCCCATGTTGGGAGGCAGTACCAGAGCCAGACTGGCATGTAATACGCATCCTGTCCTAAAGACAACAGTTTTCATTTAGCTGATCTCTTAATCTCTGCATGTGTCCTGACTGTGAGCACGTTTTGATGCAGCACCGTCTCGCCTCTGTTTGGGCGACTAACCTTTTCAAGGGGTTGTTTTGAATTTTTTCAAGCAAGGTTCTTTTTCTGCGAGGGGCCAAGACCAAAGAGGACTTTTACTGTCCTGACAGATGAGCAGCCATGGCGGTTTAAGAGGACGCTTTGAAACAAACGAGCGATTAAACAGCTGTCATGCTTGATTTTGAGACTTTACGCACAAAGAGGAGGCACAACACCACCATAGATCTTCATGTGTCAGACCAGTACCGAGTTTGGAACAAGTTTTTCCTTTTAGAGCAACGTCAGAAAAGCGAGGTCTAAAATAAAATGTATACAAATAAAAAAGCATTAAAATAGCTTGCACTTTTACAGCTATCATATTTCTGCTTTTTTAAACCACGTTACCTTTATACCAGATAATTACTCTGGAGGAAATGCTCTATGTCTTTGTTCTCTGAATGCGTTTCACATAGGCAGATTATCAGAAGGGCACAGCTACAGACGTCCATTTCCTGTGTAAATAATCCTCATCTTAAATGCAACATGTTTTTTTACAACTCAGATTGTTTTGAGATTACAAAAATCTGCTTTTCCTCTCGGACTACCCATGAGCTTTAGACTCCAAGACCAACTACTCTGGATTTAGAGGCTGGTAAAACATCTTTGCTTTTTTGTCACATTTTAGTGTTTCATATCAAACAAATTATTTTGTTTCAGGTTTTTTTATATTGTTTTTGAGCATGTTTAGGGTCTATGAGCCACTCTGTCTCTTGTCTTCTTGCCGCTTCTTTGTCAAACTACCTCAGCTCAATTTGAATACTAATGTGATCATCAAAAAGTCTCAACAGCGGCTTTACTTTCTGCGTAAATTGAAAGATTTTACCAGTGATAATCAGATTCTGTTAAATTTCTACCACTGTGCAATAGAAAGCTGATGCACTTTCCAAACCACACTGATAGCCTTCTATCAAAGGCTATCAGTGTGGTTTGGAAATGTTTCTGCTAAAGAAGGGAAATGTTTAAACCGAGTGGTCCGATCTGCCAGGCAGATTATTGGTGAGGATTTATCGGTTCTGGAGAACATTTATCACCAAAGACTTTGCTCTCGGGCTTTAGCCATCATTAAGGGACCTTTGCATCCTGCCAGAGACCTGTTTGAACTTCTCCCTTCGGGTAAGCGCTATCGAGGAATTAAATATGGGCCATTGCGCTACAATTAAAGCTTCTTTCCTGAAGCTATGATGATTTTAAACACAAAACACTATGATGACTGTTAAAAGCACTTTTGGCTTTTTGTTTTACTGTATTTCTTAGGGTTTTAGTATTTGTTTTACATTTTTAAGTGCCCATCTTGTCATGTTAGATTGCATGGCTATGGTTTTCATCCCTTTGTCTGTGTAAATGTCAAATCGTGCACTTGAGCTACAATGTGTTTTTTTATACTGCAAATGGAAAATAAACTGAATCCGATTACCTTTTAAGATAAAGGCATATATTTTCCCATGAATAAAACAAAATAATTAGAAATATGCTTTCTGTATTTACTCAAGTTATTTTTTTTATGATTTTAAAATGAGTTTGAACACCAGAAATATTGAAGTGTGGCTGAAAAGAGCAACAACACAAGAAGTCTTGAAAGGGGAAACATTTTCCCCACTATGCACAGCAGTAAGTGAAAATGACAAAAAAATACATATATCACAGACTGCAGGTCAGATATAATTTGCTTTTCCTTTAAACAGAACCTCACTTCAACAATATTGAACTATTTTAAAGGTGATAATTTGGTATTTAAAGTGGCATTGCAGGGAGATTTTTGTTAATCACTGCTACTTTGAGCAAGGACCGTTGACCTACAGAACACTTCAACAGGTTTTTATATACTTAGCCACTTTAGTATGAGACAATTTTGTCTGTGTATAACTGCATATCATAAGGCTGCAGTTCCAGTTTAAAAACAAAAACACATAAGCCAGCAGACAGGAAAATGAGGGACCCTGAAAGCACAGTTGTAACTCCCCATGTTTCTGCGCTGGTTTCCCACAGGGCTCTACACTTGGCCTAGTTTTCTTTAGTAAGTCTATTAATAGATTACCTGCTGCTTGTGAACGCTGTGATTAAAAAACTAAATACTGTACATATGCAGACGATTTAGTCATTTCCACCACATAAAACCACATAAAAATCTAAAAGCAGGTGAATAGATGATATGCCATATTAGCATCCTAGCTAAGATGATGTTAGATGATTTCAAAGAAGATGCATAAAACAGCTAACCTGACTCTCGACAGATGGATTTCATTCCTCAGCGCTCCACACATCCATCTGGAATCGCTCCATTGGAGATGTATTTCAGAAAGAGGGGCCTTATCAAAAATGCTTGCATATGATTGGATAAACCTCTTGTCCTTCATCTTTACTGACGTGCTACTTCAACCACTCACAATGAGACCAAAACCATCGTTTCCACTAACGAAAGCCTTAAAAGCCGTTCTCTGGTGGTCCTTTAAACAATTAATATTCAGTAGATTGGACAACATGGATGGAATAGCAGCATCAATGTTACCGAGTAGATTTCTCTAATGAAAACCAGGAACGTCTCTGATTTTGCAAAGTGGACGGGCGCACCGTCTCTGTCGGGGGGTTGGTTTGTTTTGCCCGATCTGCAAAGTCGATAGGGCGGGAAAGGTGTATTCAGCTCAGCTCTTCTACTACGTCGGGACAGCGGCAGGTCCGGGTAAATACTTCCTGTTGCATTAAACTTTTTTAATTCATTATGATACAATGAAATCTGAGACATTTCTGGGGACAGGTCATGCAAAACAGGGACTCAGGAACATCTGTTCTCTGCTTGCTTCCTCGCTGCGTGCCGCCATTGTTGTCTGAATCCAAACAGTTGCTTCTCTGATACGTCACATCTACAAAAATCCCACCCAGAGGTCCTGATAGGCTCAGCCATTTTATGTGGTATTTAAATCCCTCCCAATGGCAGCAAGTCCAGATATGATGTGTGGAGCCGTGTGGAGCTCGGCGGAACTACATCCATCTGGCGAGAGTCGGGTTATAAAAAAGCCTACTGAGGCAATCCCCAGAAAAAAAGAATTGTGTAAAAGCCTTGAATAGTTAACTTAATCATTTACTAAAAGAAAAATCAAATATATCTGTTTTAGAGAAAGTGATCCAAAAAAACATCAGCATATTAACATTTCATACCCTCTTCATTTTCCAGTGCCTCACTTTGCTGAACTTTACAAAAATAAGTCGGATATATTTTTTTTTCCAGCAAACTTCTGGAGCTAAACTTTCCAAATAAACCGCACTACACTAATTACTGGTGAAGGGAAAATACTGCAATTGTTGCCCGTTTTTTTCAGTACGGAAACACAAGTTGTTCACACTAACTTGGCAGAGAGCTGATCCACATTTCCGGAGAGGCAAAGAAGGCATCAGGGAGAGGAGTGGGATGCAGGATGGGGTCAGGCAGAGGGGCAGGGGGCAGTTCATCCAGGTTTGTGGGGGGCATCTCTACATCTGTGGGCTCCTCTTTGGGCCAGATTTTTCCAGGCTCCTCTTTGGGCCAGACCTCATTCGAAGGTGGACAGCTGGGAGGCTGCATGGATGAGTCTGAGCCCATCGGAGACCACATATTGAGTGGAGGAGGACTGGGTCCTAAAAGAGGAGAGAGAAATAATTTACCCCATCTTAACCATTTCCTATACATCTTTGCAAAGGATGTTTAAAGATGTAAACAATCACCGTTGGATGGATATGGAGGAAGAGACTCTGGTGTGTCTGGAACGTCTTCCTCTCCAAAATCCTCATCATAAGGAGTGCGAGATCCTGCATCTGAAGGAGCTGTCAGGGCGAGTATAAACATTCAAAGATGGAGGAAAACAAGCGAAATCGTTAAAACATCAAAAGAGCCGCGCTCACCTTGGTTATTGTTGAGCTGTGGGATGTCGCAGACATCGTATATCTTTAAGGGGTTCATGGGGACTTCCTTGGTGCCGTCATAGATGAGATTGAATTCCCGGCTTTTGTTCAGGGCACATCGCAGCTGGGCTTTCCACTTGGCAGGATCAGGTTCATCAACTCCCTCCTGAAACTTCCCGGTCTCCACAGCCCAGGCCTGAAGGGAACAGTCAGAAACACGGCGGCCGTTACATCACGCCACGTAAACATTCACGCATCTCTGCACCTTGTGTTCATTGTACATTTTTACTAATTGGTGTGGCATTGATTGGAATATGTGCCAAAAATATAACAGGTGTTCAACAGAAATGATTTTGGTTGAAATGCGCAACATGGTGGAAAAAGCTGTGTTACCTTTCACTGACTGCAGATGGCAATGGCTGGATTTTTTTTTACCTCTATCTTTTAAAAATAAAACACCAGACCCAAAAAAAATTTAAAATGAATAAATTCAGCATTTACATGAATAAAAAGGGAAAAGATCAACAAATATCATGTCTGATCATTTTTACCTGACTATCTTCTGAGCCCAGGAAGCCTTAATAGAGCTAATATCTAAATTATACTTTGAAAACATTAATATGTTTTTAAGGTGTATTTTAACCGAATAAATAATTTGTAGTGGCTGATGCCGATGATTGTCAGAGAAATACATAACTTTAATTCATCACTGGTATTATTTATGGATCTGTATAAAATTCTCATGGTATGATAACTCTCAGTAACAAATACCACAACATAACTTTGACAGAAAATATTGACAACACAATCAAACTAATTTAATTTAAAAATATGAATAAATATGCCTTTTGCTATTAGTAAAGTGATAATGTTATTTCATTTATTCTTTATTTCTTTGATCTTCTGATTAAATGTTGGACATTTTTATTATTGCACCAAATCCTCTACTTTTTTCTGATTACTGTGCTGTTTATAGAGGGACACTGGAAATATAGCAAGCTAATATTAACAGGTTAGTCAGGCTTTCTGCTCCGGGTGTCAGTCTGCAGCAATAGTTTGCCGAATGTAGCTTTAAAACAGCCTCTGCAAAAAGTTTTGAAAGTGAGTGGCTAGATAGTGACCGCTGAAGATCTTGACACACCAGTCTTCTATAGCTTTACTGACAGTTTATTTTAGGTTTCATATTTTATGTTTCATATTAAACTTCGTGCTTTAACTTTCAGGACCCTGCATGGTAATGCCCCTCCAATATATGTTGGATATGTTTAAAACCCCAGTCTTCTGCCAGAGCTCGGAGGTCAGCTGATCAGAGACCCGTGGAGATCGCACGTTTCAGGTTAATTGTGATGCTTATTTATCTTTTGTTTTCTTATGCGTTTCGTGAAGCACGTTGTGATTTTATCTGTGAAAGGTGCTATATAAATAAAACGTTACTTGAATATAAATAGCAGATACTCAAAACTGGCACACTAAAACAAAAATGCACAAAAATGTATGTATAATGAATTAAAAAAATATTATTATTTTGCAACTGCTTAAAGCTCACTGTCATTCATCAAAAATATCACTCATACAGAGTTGTTTGGCCACGAGTGGCAAATGTGTCATGTCTGTCTAACCAGAAATATTTCCAAACACCCAAATTTAATTTGTCGTTTGCAACTGAAGGGAAAAAGTGTAGGAGCCCTTCTTAAACCAGCTGACTGGCAGTCACAGACACGGGAGGGACGTTCAAATAAACAGGCTATATATATATATATATATATATATATATATATATACACACAACAAAAACCTCTGCATAACTTGTTCTGTCAAACGCAGTAATAAAGATGCGGGGGTAATAAAAACTGGGGGTCAATGGTGGGCTTAAGTGGAAATGGCCCCCCAGGTGGAATCCTCTCAGGGCCTCAATCCAAACTTGATTTTCATTTGGCACGTGTTGCTCAGACAACCGAATCTAAAAACACAACAAAATAATGATTAACCTTAAATATGGTGTCCTCATCCTCGTGTTGAGGCGTGTGTCTAGTGGCGTGTTTCCAGGGGATCTGGAAGCGCATGGCGTCCCTGTCCATCCAGACCAGACCCGGGTACCGTCCACTGTCCACCTGGGAGACCAGCCACGGCTTGAGGCGGACGCGTCGAGGGGTGACCGCCATCCTGGCCGACTAAATACAGATCACAAACAAATGAAAACTGTTTTTTAAAACTTACACAAACGTATATAATCCAGCCAGTCCGCCCCGTGTGCTGTGTCAATTTCCCCCAAACTGCCAATAGCAACAAACAATGCCACAGCACAGTTCACTGACATCCTGCAAATCCGGATTTTCCAAACGCTTGGAAACTGCCTGGCTTCCCCCTGACAGGCGAGGTGGCCTCTAACTTATTAACACCGTGCAACTGAATTATCTCTAAAATAGGGTTAAATATGTAAGCAGGCGGCAGTAATGCGGCAAAACCTGAGAGAGAAAAAAAGTAAAGAGCCAGACGCGTTTGATAAACAGCGACAAATCTTACCTGTGCCGAAGCAGGAAGCTGCAGCAAATCCCTTCCTTGTCGGGCAGCTGGGAAGAAAGTCGTCCGTTTCCTGCGTGCGGGTCCAAAATCCCCGCACAGGCCCACTCCACGCAAGGTCAACTCAGACAGAGGCAGATAAAAGACGACTAGATAAAAGTTTATCAAAGTTGACTCTGAGGAGCCAATATTTGTGTTGTTGTTTTGTTTTTTTGTCGTTTTTTTTTTTTTAACTCGGCTCGGCCCTCCACCCCCTTCTCCACCTCCTCTCTCCCTCCTCACCGAAACTCAGGTAACATGCGTGACGTCACGCCGGTGACACACCTTTCCGAGCAGCTCAGCGCTGGTTTGTCACGAGCCTAGAGGTGGACAGGATGTGAGCGTTTCAGTGCAAAATGAAGGGAATCCTGATCCGACCACGAACAATTACAGAAATATTTACTCCTTCACATACTGAAATACTTCCTAAGTATTGCAACAAGTACATAGCATTACTGGCAAAAGACATCTTAAAATAGATTATACACACGTGTGTGTATAATACGTGTGTATATATATATATATATATATATATATATATATATATATATATATATATATATATATATATATATATATATTGGCCTGATACATGCGCACACACACACAATTAGGAGCCTAGACTGTGAAAAATGTTACAATTTTTATTTTGCATTATGTTTAAGATGGCTTCCCAAAGATTATTTATATTTGCACCCTACTCAATAATCAATGTAGAAGTCTCTATTAGTATTACGGCTAAAAATTATCAGAATTACTAAAATTACCATCACTGCGTGTGCAAAAGACAGAAGTACATTAGTCTCACTTACATAGAACAACAATAGAGGGACAAAACAAAAACGATGAGCAAATGCTTTGACGGGAACCATGGAAATGACAACAGTGACAGACAATACAAAAAAGTAATAATAAAAGGAATAGAACCAATACCCATACAAAGATAAATTGCCATTTAGAATATTCTACATTCACTATGTTCTTTGTGTCTACTTGACTGTCTAATTGGACCTGCTCAGACATCCTCTGTAATTAAATATTTAAACATCCGTCAATGTTCTGCTTGTTTCTATTTAGATATTCTAAGGAAAGCGGACATTACTCATTGCAGCCTTAGCTTGGCTGACAGAGACAACGGGATTTTCCACTTCAAAGAAACACAGAGAAAACTTTTTAAGGTAACGCAGGGCTGATGGATAGCTGGTGATGATTCTGTGAGTAAAAGGAGCCAAACCAGGCTGACAATAACAAAAACCACACCCTGAAACCTTGCAGAGCCCGCCCCTTACGTTCACGTATTTTCCACCTTTAGTTTCTGTCTTTTGAGCATAATGTGCCCGTTGCCACGCGTCTGTGATGCTAATGATTGTTTTTGTCTGTTTTGAGATGGGGATGGACGTTGGAAGGCCCCTCAGGGGTGATTGTGTGGGTTGTTATGGATCAAAGCGAATCATCTTAGTGTCAGCCGACTGCAGCCTCTCAGATGATTTGCATCTCTTCCTATCGAATTCAAACAGGTTAGAGATAACAGAGCCTCACTGGCTCATGCAAGGCTTTAAAAATTAACAAGTCTTCAAAACCACTTTAATTCTTTGTGTTGTGAATTGAAGTAGGTGTCAGAATCATTCCTGAGAGGATTTATGTCCATATCGGCCTGCTGGCATCACACAGTTGTGGCAGATTTATCACCTGTGGCTCCATTATGCCAATCTTCTAAAGGTGCTCTTTTGGATTAAGGTCTGGTGACTGTCATGTTAAATAAACCGGTTCAAAACAAGTTGAGTTTTGTGACAAAACTGGAAGTAGCCATCAGAACGTGCCTACATTGTGGTCATACAGAGATAGAAATGGTGGGCAACCATACTCAGGTAGCACAGGGACACAAACCTTTCCAGTCTGCTGATCAGCATTTACTTTGTCAAAAGCATCACTGAGATCCATTAAAACCAAGGCAGATAATCAAAATGAAGAAAAGATTTTGACCAACAGCCTTTTGGATGATCTTTGCTGAACATGTTGGGTTAAGTAATTTAAATTTGAAGCATCCAGATTAGGATTCCTGTAGTTTTCAGGGTTCACAGAAAAGACGACGAATGAAGGAAAGCATTTATCTGCAATACCTCAGCTGGAACAAAGCTAAAGCCATAATTTAAAAAAATGGTTCAGGTTGTGATTTTCTAGGTAAGGGATTCCAGAGTTTATCAAAAAATCTGATTAAGAAAACACAAAAGTTTGGGAAACTTTGGGTTTGGGACATGAACCACATGACCAATTGCTCAGTCGTTATTAGAAGACAGGGTGGACAAAAAGAAAATAGAAAAGTAGTATAATAATACAGAATTGCATTGAAAGTTTTGCATTCAGTCGAGCAGCTTTTTCCTTGAAGGCAAGTCAAGTTTATTTAGCACATGTCAGTAATGAGACAATTTAAAGTGCTGTACGGAGTAGAGGATGCAATGATCTACCTGCTGCAGCGGGCGCTAACCCACCTGGAGACCACCGGGAGCTGTGTGAGTGTCATGTTCTTTGACTTCTCCAGCGCTTTCAACACCATCAGACCGGTGCTGCTGAGGGGGAAGCTGGAGGACGCTGGGGTGGACAAACATCTGGCTGCCTGGACCATCGACTACCTCACTGACCGCCCTCAGCACGTGCGGCTGCACGGCTGTCAGTCAGAGGTGGCACTCTGCAGCACCGGGGCCCCCCAGGGCACCGTCCTGTCTCCGTTTCTCTTCACCCTCTACACCTCGGACTTCACCTACAACACGGACAGCTTCCACCTTCAGAAGTTCTCTGACGACTCGGCCATTGTGGGCTGTGTGTCTGAGGGGAACGAGCTGGAGTACCGGTCGGTCATCATTAACTTTGTGGACTGGTGTGAGAAGAACCATCTGTGTCTAAACACCAGTAAGACCAAGGAGATGGTGATCGACTTCAGGAGAAGACCCCCACCTCACTCCCCCGTGAACATCCAGGGGCAGGACATAGAAACTGTGGAGAGTTTCAAATACCTGGGTGTTCACGTCAACAATAAGCTGGACTGGACTCATAACACCAACGCTCTATACAAGAAGGGCCAGAGCCACCTCCACCTCCTCAGGAGGCTGAGGTCCTTTGGAGTGAGCCGGCCTCTGCTTAAGACCTTCTATGACTCTGTGGTGGCCTCAGCCCTCCTCTATGCTGTCGTCTGCTGGGCTCCTGGCAGCACAGAGCGGGACAGAAAGAGGCTGAATAAGCTGGTGAGAAGGGCCACTTCTGTCCTGGGCTGCACTCTGGACTCTGTGGAGGAAGTAGCTGAGAGGAGGGTGTTGTCCAAGTTTACATCCATCATGGACAACACCTTCCACCCCCTGCACCAGACTGTAGAGGAGCTGAGCAGCTCCTTTAGTGAAAGACTTAGACACTCTGTCTGTAAAAAGGAGCGCTACTACAGGTCATTCATCCCTGCTGCTATCAGACTTTACAACGCTGCACTATAACTGTAATAACTAATGTGCAATAACTAGTGTGCAATTCTACTTAATACCCTGTGCAATAACCTGTTAAATAATCCTGTTAAATAACAGACTTCAGCTGTTGCAGTTATCTCACTACCTCACTGTTGTTCTTACCTGGTACCACGTTAATGTACAACGTCAATCCATATGTATATAAGTCACCTTAAATGTACATAAGTCATCCTGAATCTTTATCTTTATCTTTTATTTCCTTTGAATTTTGTATTTTTATTTTATTTTTTTATTTTTGATACACTGTATATATGTGGACACACTCTATATACCTTATGGCACACATTCATACACCGAGCTGCGTCTGTGTATGAATGTGTGCGCGTTAGTGAGAGCGACTGGGTGAATGTGGCTATAGTGTACAGCGCTTTGGGTGGTCAGCATGACTGGAAAAGCACTATATAAGTTCAGTCCATTTACCATTTAATGAAATCATAATTTTGAAAACTTCATTTTTTATCTACCCAGATTATCGTTAATGATATTAACATTTATTTGATGATCTGAGACACTGGAGCATGAGAAAACAGTAAACGCAGGATAAATATTTGCTTAAGTTTAAGCTTGTTTTTTAAATCTTAATCGGTTTCCTTCCTGCTGAACCTAATTCTTAATTTATTTATTTATTCATTCATTTATTTATGCATTTATCTATTTCTCTGTTTTTTTTTTCAAATACGTTCATTATAAAAATATATATTTTAAAAACTAAAAATAAGCAATTGAAATGATAACTTAGTATTAATTTAATGCCATTAATTCTGCTTATTGCTCTTGCTAACAGAAACAAGTAAGGGGAGAAACATTGAGAATATTCAGATAGTAAAGACAGGTCTACATAAAGCCTCTGGATCTTAGAAAGACCCTCAAAGAGGCCCAGAAAAACCTACAGTAGACGGTCACTGTGATAAATATAAGGAAAATCTGGTACCTTGGTAACACAATATAATGAAATTAAAGATACACTCAAGATTTTTGCATGGGAGTGTAGAACATGACTCTAAGATTTTGCTAATTAAGTTTCATAGTTTATGTGCAGTGGTTCGCCAAGGCTTGACTGAGACACTCCAGTAGATGTCAGCCTAACGTCAGGTATGTTCCCGTGCTGAGGTCATGCACTTGCATTCCTTGTCACCAGGGTTGTAAACTTTCAATTAAATTCAATTTTATTTATATAGCGCCAATTCATGAAACATGTCTTCTCAAGGCACTTTACAAACCTTCAAAAAGTTGTTGTAGATGCTGACGCCAGTAGGCAGGAAGGATCGTCTGGCACAGCGCACCCCAGTCTGTCGCTTTAAAACAACCCTGCAGGGCTTCTTCGGCTTACCGTGACCATCTTCTCACAGTTGTCTTCATGACAGGTTGCCTCTGAACAAAGTTTATACTCCTGAGCAGAGAAAACAAGATTTCTGCATGCCTGACCAATGTCATGTGCAGGGCATGCAGCACGTTCCCCCATCACATGGGAGCCTGTGGGCAAAACAAAGCAAGTAAAGCTTTTATCTTTTTACCCAATTAATTGAATAAACAATACCAACATTGTTACAGAAAAAATATATTGGTGGTTGACATTCTACTTTAATGATAATTGATAATGAATAAGAGAACTTGACTCTAACCCAGTAGGCAAACACTTGTAGCCACTTCACAAGCAGACATCAGGAAGCTTTCTCCTGCATTTCTTCAGGCTGCAAATCAGTCTTATACAAACATCATTAAACCGTGACTTTGTGCATGTATTTCTAATCGAACAACTTTGGTTATGAACAAGCTAAAAACAATACTGCAAGCAATCTCAAAGCTTTTGCGTATTTTCTTGCTTCACAGCCAACCTTTAGATCTGATAAGTTTCCATTTAAATTATTTTTTATAGTACCAGTACTTCCTGTAGAAACGTAAGGGGAAAGCAAGTAGAGTGCATTGTTTAAGCAAGGTCTCAGACTTTATTGTGATGCTGATAAGGAATCACGTTTGTGTCAGGAAGGTGTTTTTCTATTTCATATAGTTTTATCATCATATTAGCTACATTGGCATACAAAAGTCATCACATTTTGTAACTGCACAACAACAGGCCTCAATGTTTTTCACTGAGGTTTTATGTGGTAGATCAACAGACGATAGCTAAGTAATTGTGAAGTGGAAGGAAAACGATCTCTGCATATTCACAATTTGCGGTGCATTTGTTTTCTTCACTCTTCACTATGATACCCCTAAAAAAAACAGTGCAACCAACTGAGTGGTACAAGAGCAAAGCTAAAAAAACAAACTAAGAACAAGGGGAGCATTAATCAGAGAGGTAGCCAAGAGGCCCCTGGTAACTTTGGAGATGGTGAAGAGATTCACAGCTCAGGTAAAAATAATCTGATAACATGACAACTATCAACTGTGGACTCCACAAATCCAACCTTTGAGGAGAACAGTGTAGAAGAAAGCCACGTAGAGCAAACATAAAAGCTGTCCTGCTTTTCTCCATGTGGGACAGGAAAGCTTGTTAGAATTGATGGAAAGATGCATAAATACAGAATAAACCTGTGAGAGGCTGCAAAAGACGTGAGAATGGGAGGAGCTTCACCTAAATGTGCATCCAGAACCGCACTGGAATGGTTAAGATCAAAGTGGTATATTTATATGTAGCAATGGCTCAGTCAAAGCCCGGATCCGAATCCAATTGAGAATCTGTCTGAGGACATGAAATGAAGGAGTTTTATTTGTGGAAAAAATGAATCACACAATCTCATAATTATGCAATACTTTGTGATGGTCACTTAAAACCCTTGGCTATAAAAACCTTGTATGGGTTTGTCAATCAGTGTAGACATAGGCAAGCAGACGTGCTTTATTAAAATTATATATATAGTAAGAGTTCACTCACAAATATTGTGCATACACTCAAAGATTTCCTTTATTAACCTTGCTTCCAGCTAAATTATTTTAAGATTTTTACTGACTATGGAGAGTGCAAAATAGGAAACCATATTAGCCACCAGGAAATTTATTTAATTTTACTATTTTACTATTTACTAAAATTTTACTATTTACTCAAATGGATTCAGAAGCACAGCAGTGCAAGAAAACAGAAACAAACACAGGGCGGTGATGTTTTGCGCTGTCAGGCCCCTAATAAAACAATCAACTTTGAATGAAACACTTTACAGACGACAACAACAGTTGTATAAACAAGCATAAATTAATGTGAAGCAGTAAATGACAAACCTTTAAAGATAAAACTGGACTACATGAGCAGACTGGCAGCTGTACAACGCTAAAGAATCGGGCATCGTTTCTGATAACAGTGTCTGTAAATTCAGGAAAACAGCTCTGCACAACATTGACCCTTTGAAGAAAATCTACAAAAGTAAAATAGTGTACCTTAACCTCCACACATTCCTCTGCATAATAAATTTGGTTTTATGGTTTCATTTCTATTTTCATCATGTGGCTCATCAACATGGAATGCAAAAATGTACTTGCTTCCTTATTTCGTTTTTACACTCAAGGCTCGTTGACAAAACCCTGTTGCATTTTAGGATTAATCTCATGTACAGATCAGTCCAAAAAGTTAAAACCTGGTCACCTTCTTCCATTTTGACTCAGTACAACCACAAATTCTCTCTCTCTCTCTCTCCCCCCCATATATATATATATATATATATATATATATATATATATGTAGATATTTGTGTTGCATCATAAGGACGTTTGTGTGTGTTTTTTGCGTGTCCCTCTCATTCTAATACCCCCTATATAATATTGACTGCAACCTATTACTTTCAGAAGCCACCTAATTACTGAATCCACCTTTAGCAAGTCCACTCATGCGTCATTTAATCTCTGTCTATATCCAAGCTTCAGAGGTCGGTTAGAGAACATTAGTGAACAAACAGCATCATGAAGACCAAGGAACACAGCTTTCTTCGTGAATGGTCAGGGAGACAGCTGTAGAGACGTTTAAAGCAGGGTTAGTACAGAAAAGTAGAGTGTTGTTGGACTAGGTGTCAAGAAAGCCATGGTAACTCTGAAGGACCTGCAGACATCCACAGCAAAAGGTGGGAGAATCACACAATCTACAGGACAGCTTTAATCTATGAACCCAATGAATTTGGTCATTATGTTAGAGTGGACATCGTTGACAGAAAGCCATAAGACATCCTCTTTGCAGCATGGAAGGACACGACAAACTCGTGAATTAAGGTGCCCTGGTCAGATGAGAGCAACATTTCACTTCTTGGTCTACATGCAAAACACAATTATGTGCTGAAAAACCTTGTTCCTGAACATACTATGCCCATGCTGAAACATGATGGTGGCAGTATCATGCTATGGAGATGTTTTTTCTTTAGCTGGGACAGGGACGCAGGTCAGAGATGATGACGGGATAAATTGACCTTAAAATGTAATAATCCAGACCAAATATACATCTAGAGCTACAATAAGATGGCTTAGTTCAAGGATTTCCAATTTAAGTCCTCAACACTGCATGTTTTAGATCTGATTCAAATGACTGAATAAGCTCCTTGGAATGTCATCAAATTGGGCAGGAGCCAGCTAATGACCTATTTATTTGATTCAGATGTGTTGAACCAAAGAAAGATCTAAAACAAGCTGGACAGGAACTCCCTGGGACTAACGTTGGAAACCAGTGGTTGGGATGATGCACATTAACATTAGCATAGTCCAGCCAACATCCAGACCAAAATAATCGAAGACCATCCAGTCAGAAAAGAAAAAATAAAGACATAGTGTATAACAAAAGCCTTGAAATTGTAATTTTCTAAATACTGTTGACACCCATATACCCAGAGTTGACTGAGGTCTGCAATATATATAAGTTAGGTTATGTCAGCAACAAATGTCTGTAATGCAGACGTTGCTGTTTTATTGGATCGCTGCCATGTTTAAATAAAATATAATGAAATGTTTATCACCTATCAAGATTATGGTAAATTAAAATATGACACCACCACCAGAAGGGCAACGTTACAGTGTGTTCTGAGCTATGGAGCAGATTGCACACTAACAATTCCTGGGGAACATTCTTTGAATTTTATTCCAAACAGCACGAATGATTCCCATGAAAGACGGAGAAACTGGATGGACCAGTGGGGTTTGTCTGCAGGAAAGCTATGTTCAGGTGCGACAGAGAAACCTGAAATACAAAACGATGACTGTACACAGAAAACAGGACACGCTGGACACTAGAAAAAAACTTGTGTCATACACAGCCTGGCACATACAAACTTCACCAGTCACATTTTTTCTGTTCAAATTATTCATTTTTCATCAGTTTCTAAGTGTCAATTGGGGAGAGCAAATCTGGTCTAAAGTTCACAAGTCAGCATAAACAAATTTATGCATGGCTGTAAAATATTTAGAGAAATATACTAAAGTTGTGTACTTTGTTTTCTAATCAAACAGTTGCTGTGGAAACTGAAAGAAAAATTATATGGTAATTCAATCCTTGCACAGACTATTATTTTCAGTTTTGTTTTTGTAGAAAGCGCTACAGGTAAACTGTCTTTATCAAGTCACCAAACACAGATATCGCAGCAGACTGAGGGTATGGTTTTATTTGATATATATATATATTTTTTATTCACGATCAAATCAATAAAAAAACGAATACACAGAGACATTCATCAGGTCATGTCTTAAGTTATTAGTAAATCAGGTTATGTTGAAGACGAAGCAAAACTTATCACGGGGTCCCTCAGTGCTCTGTATTGGGCCCTCTGCTATTCTTGGTCTACGTAATCTTTACAGATCAGATTTACATATCTGATTCTGTGACATCTTTTACTACCTTGACACTAATGCTGTCTGGCAATGCAAATCTGATTGACTTAATTTTTTTTTTTTTTTTTATCTGCTACATTTTGTGTATCAATATGTTCCAAAAACATTTTTCTTGTTTGAAATACATTTAGTTATAACTAAGGGCAAGACCAAATGGAGAAGAAAATATGAAATTAAATGTTTTTCTAAAATAAGTCACAAAAAGTAAATAAATAAATATAAAAGTAAACATTGATGTATGTCATCCACCACTCATCCTCAAGTCCCTGTGGTCACTGGGTGAAAGGTGAGCTACATTCTGAGCAGGTCATCAAACCGTCGCAGAGCCGACACCAAAAACACGCATAGACACTTACCTGAGGTGGATTTAGAGGCACTAGTTTACTAAACATCACAAGTGTCTGTATCCATCTTTATCCATCTCAACTACCATCTTCATTCATTTCATGAGATTTTAAGTGATAGATAAACACAAAATAGTGCATAATTATAAAGTGCAAGAAAATCATACATGGCTTTAAATATGTTAACAAAAAAAATCAGCTCAATACCCCTAAATAAAAAACAATTCAACCACCTACTTTCAGAAGTCACCCAGTTATTACATACAACAGCTAGTCCACTAGTGTGTAATTCTGTCTCACTACAGTTACAGCTTTTTGGTTTACAAAAATAGTTTCTCTGATGGCCTCAGACGTTTGTTAGAGAACATTGGAGAACAAACAGCATCATGATAATCAAGGAACAAGCCAACCTGGATATGGTTGTGGAGAAGTTTAAAATGTTTAACTGTAACAAGGAAGCCACATGATGAAAGCAAAGATTTAACGGAAAATACAAATCAAACTTACAGCCGGCACCAGGAGAAAGAAATGGCAAAACAGCGGAGCAGCAGGGAGAATGAAATTAAACGGTTGATGATTCGTGATTTGGATCAAACCATGAATGTGAAATGGTTCAGTCAAAGTCCAAAAGTAAATCTAATTGGGAACCTGGTTGAAAACTGATGTTCATGGGCACTCTCCATCCAATCTGATGGAGGTTGCGCTGTTTTGCAAAGGGGAATGAGGAAATATGAAATCTGAAGATGTGTTAAATTGTAAGAGGTTTACCACTGAGGACTTCTGCTGTAATTGCAGTAAAAGGTGGTTCAATAGTGAATTGACTGAGAAGAGCAGCATTAAGATGCACGGCACACTTCAAATGTTTGCAACAAATGCTTAAAACCATGTATTTTTGTTTTCCCGCTGCACAATTGCACCATGTTGTCTCTGTCTATCACATAAAATCCCCACAAAGCACTGTGCAGGGAACAGTAAAGTAAAATTATTTTCTTCAGTTATTTTGTTACATGAATGACAGTTTTTACATTAGATTCATAATAATCAGAGCAAGATCCTTTCATCTTGTTTCCTGATAAGCAGGGGGTGAGGAGGGGGACACTTAATCCTTTTTTCTTTTTATTTCAAGCTGACGCTGTAAACTTGTGTTCCCGACCATGCGTAGTGGAAGTTAATTAAATCCGTATTTTTCCCTAGCTACCTACCGGTTCTGCCAGGCCCAGCTTTGAAGTGAATGTTTTTCACTGACTCATTAGACCGCAATCAAAGCTGCGCAGCGCAACAGAGAGCGCCTCATTCATCCCACAGGTGAGGCTTGTGCTGGAATGCGGCTGAAAAGGGAGATCCGGGGCCTCACCTGACGCTGGAAGCCTGCAGAAACAGGGGAGGCGCAGCGACAAAAGGGACAGGAGGCGGAGTTTGCTCCATTTTATCCGACTGTCCTGAAAAGTTTGCTAGAAGAAACCTTTACGCGTGGCGGAGCTCCTACCTGCCGCACCTGCTGACAACAAGGAGCAGCTGTTTTGACTTTGCTTCAGCTCGGATTTACCTCAACATGAGCAAGTGATCCCAGCTGAAGGTGAAGATAAAAAAAAGTCCTGTCTGCGCACCAAACCAGTCAACGTCAACGATGAAGAAGGGAAAGCATATTTTTGGCAGGAAGAACCAATCTCTTTATGACAGCAACCTTAAAATCCAGGACAGGGGTGAGTAAGAGAAAACAAGTTCACTCTCAGGATCCATTACTGGAGGTTAACGCGACCTTTGGACTTCATATTGGCAGAGAACCGAGTCTAAGTCTCTAAACTCATATTTTAACAGCTCATAAAACCTATATGTCAGTCTTAGAGGACAGTTTTCACTATTTTGTGAAAGAATCATGTTAAATCCACGAAATCAGGCTGACTTTGCTTTTCACCTTCTAACCTGACCTCAGCTGTTCTATTAAAATACTCAGACGAGGTAGTCACAAATCCTATGAAATTATTCTTATTACTAAGATTACGAATCTTATGGGAAAAATTGGTTCAAAAATACAAGTACTGAAATACATACAGGCAACAAAATTTAGTAACTATCCTGTATCTTGAAATGACAAAAGTGAAATATAGCAGAAGTTCAGAATTTCTTAGGTTTGTTACTGTAGTTTAAATATATGAAAAATGTATATATATATATAAATCACAGGGTATTTCTGTTACATCCACCTCTATTAAAGGCAAGAATATTTAGAAGTAAAGTAAAGTAAAACTTTTTACACAAAACAAATGTGTTACTATATATGTGTTATACATTGTAATGTAGTTGTAAAAAACCTTTTTGCTTCATAATTACGTGATTAACGTATTATTATGATACATTATGGTGTAAAGATATTGTTAGTACTTTCCTCAGATAAAGCCCGCTGCTTCGAATGAGTATGTTTCTAAATATGCTTTACACATTCCCTTATCGTAAAATGCAAAATCCATGGAATAAATTGTAATATAGTTTTAATGGAGGAGGTTTAAAAATGTGTATTTTTGCATGTGATAATTACATTACCACAAAAGCTTAACGTATCTGTTATGACACAAACAAACATAGCATTTGCTTTTTTTATACACATTTCCTAGAACTCTGCCTATATAGCAAAAATTGGTAGCTTCCTTTAAAAAAAAAAAACCACTGTTCCATGAAAATATGTTGCTAAATGCATTTTACGCATACAATTATGATAAAAACTCAAAATCTTGTGAAAAAAATGGAAATATACTTTTAGTAGTTGTTTAAACAGTTGTGAGTTTGCTTGTGATCCTGCAAACAGCCAAATGCTTTAATCGCAATACAAATAAATGTGGCATAACCTCTTTGATACAAATATTTCTTAGACGTCTGTCCCTTTAGAAGAATCTCTTGAAAGAAAAACTGCTGTTTCGAGTAAACATGTTGCTAGCTATGGAAAACGCATTGAAAAAATGTGAAGTAGTTTTAAAATGGCTGAATAGATTGAGGAATTCAGATTATGTTTAAAAGGGTTTGTAAAAAGCCAACAATCAGTTCATTTAAGTTTTGACTATTATTTCCTTTATTAAGCTTTAAATCGTTACGATGAAAGGTAGAAAGAATGTTAAATAGAAAATGTTAAAGGTGACATATCAATCACTTCTAATCATCGACTCAAACTTAGCTCTTCTAGTGCCTTGATAAACAAAATAAACCTTTCATACGGCTTAGTCAAAGGGTATCGGCTCAGGGTAGAGTAATTCGGTTTGTTCAGCTAGAGATTGCAGCTAGAGATGAAAATACAAGCAATATTCCTTCTAAAATAGTGAATTTCTTTATTCAGTGCTGAACTTTTGGATCTTCAGCACTATTAACCACCTGTTATGTTTTATTGCGACAAATTTCCAAATCCCCATCGAATGGACATGCAAATAAGCCATAGCACAGGACCCTTTTTCTTTTTCTTTTTTAAGGAACCTTGTTGCCCTGTCACTGAGCTTTTAGCCAGAATCACTTATATGAAGAACCACTAAGGCTTATGGCCTATTCCTGTTAACTGCAGATGAGACCTATGGATTAATTAGAGACTTTTTTTTTTTACCTTTTGCTTTCTGGGATAAACAGAAAAACGACAACAACCTTAAACAGCAATAAAAACAGATTGCTGTGGATTTCCACGTTTAGCTTTTCCAATGCTTGCTTCCAAAATCTGCTGGCATTTAACTGGATCCATGAATCCCCGCACTCCATAAAATGTGTCCTTTGGTCCTGACCCAAGCCATTAATATGATCCATCCGTCCTGGTGCGTCGAGGAGCAAAAATTGGACCTTTTCATGACGTGCTCCATGTAATGGAGGGGTTTTAGTATCAATCCAGTAGAGCTTTTTTCTTTATTTTGTGTGTTTATTCTGTGCAAACGTTGAAATTTTTGGGAAGAATACAGGAAAGCTTTTCCTCATAACTCTCGTAGATCAAAGTATTAATGGCGGAGGTGTGGCAGATCATCACAATGGAGTTTGTTGACTCTTGCCTTCTGCAGCTATGAAGTAGTCATAATTTGACTTTCTTACCATCTTACAAGAACGTCTTTCATAAAGTTCACCTAACCTTTCAAACTCACTTTAAAGACTAATGCAGTTTAATCAAATCTGAGTGTTTTAGCCAGCAGCCTCTTACTACCTTCTAATACAGTACGTTCCTGTGTTAGGGTCAACGGTAAACCTAACTTTTAAAGAGCTTTTAGCTGGTAAATGTTATTGGTAAATGAAAAAAATTATCGTCAATCATTCTCAGCCCGCTTAAAAACTGACTATGCCACCTTCATGCCTTATGGAGAACAGCTCTTCTACTTAAATTTTTTTTAAACATTTTCTTAAACCTTTGCATGAAACAGACAAGGGTTCAGTTTGCTGAGCAAACTAGCTGTTGTATCATTAACTTAGATTTGAGAAATATCAGCAATCAAATGCACAATTTTCAAGAAAAACAACAATTTACATGCTCCCAGTTTTAGGCTAAGTGACATGTGAGCCAATGCTCATAAAAAATGTTGTCAGATCAAGAGTAAGTTTCTCTGCAGCCCCCGAGAACAGGAAGCACAACATCATGCAAAAGGTGAAACACGAGAGAGAGAACATTTGTCTATTTAAATCAGGAAGGGGCACAATGGGAAACGAATCATTTGGTTAGACTGGTTTAACACCACAGTGTTTTTCATTCCACAGCTGTTCCCACATTCTTCACTGACTTTATCATATTCTTTGGTCTGAAATGGGAAAAAATGAAAATCAGCAGAATTTTGTGCCTGTTGTGTCCCAGAACAGAGGGAAATGTGAGCAGAGACAGAGCTTGAAATGTTTTCTGTCACTCTTTTGTTGGTTACACCACAGTGAGTTGAAAAAAGACGCAGGCTAAATGCTGTTTTGTGACAAGTCTGTCGTCGGTCACTTAAGGGGACAAACAACCTGACAAGGAAATGTTTAAAAGTTTTTTGTTTTTCTGCAGCTCACTCGCCGTTTACATTTCCACTTTTTTAAGCGCTCTGTGCGAGGACCAATTCATCTTTTGGCTGGCCAGACATTTTCTTTTTTTGTTCCTGGTTCCACGTCTAACTGCTTTACAGAGCCACCATCGCTCAAAACACTTGCCTAAGCGCTGTGATGTTTGTTGTACAAACAATGGTGAGGCGACATCGCTTAAGCAAAACAGCTTAGTGATGCAAATCGTTTTAAATCGGCTTCTTGGAAATCAGTTCGCAACATCTCGCCACAGACTGGATCTGGAAGGATCAACACTTCTGTGTCGCTTTCTGGACGTTGTTGCTGGACTTTCACTCATCCATAGTGGTGATATGTAATTAAAAGCAGTAATCTGAGCTTCTCCCAGGTGCCGCTTATTATGTTGTTAACAACAAACAGAGAGCCAGAATGACTAATAGCCACTTAAAGGTCACTTTGGTGCACATTGCACCTCACTACTGGCACGCGTATGTCTCTTGAGACTTTCTCCAATCTCTGTTTTCTCTTTTTATGGCAAAATTATTTAGATTAAAGGTTTAGGCATTAGCAGATCTTATACCAACATTAGCTGTGGATATTTCCTACAGCATAATAATCTATACCTCCCCTCCCCCCCCCCCCCAAAAAAAAACAACAACAACATTTAAATAAAAAAATCTGTTTATGTCTCATCAGAGAGTGTCGAGTTGGTATTGAACTCAGACACTACAAGATTTGAATCGGGGACCGCCAACGTGAGGGCCAGACCCACCGTCAAGCATCACGCTGTAAGTATTTAGTGAAGCTTCTTTTTTTTGCAACAATTTCCCACTTCTGAGTCTAGAACAGCGGTAAAATCTGGTCAGCATTTAGGTCTATTTAGCTCGCCTTTGGAAGCTTTATTGCAAAACAACAGCAGATCTGAATAATACTTATAGTAGTTTTTTACAATTTCATCCGGTATTCCCACAGTTTAAGTTTAGGTTTACACAGTGAGGGTCCTTGAGTGGAGCTGCACACTAATCTACCTTGTTGATATTGGAAGCAGGTGTAATGGGGAGTACACTTTTTTTGTGTGGAATAAAAAGCATTATTACCACAGAGGGCTTTATTTAGAGTATGTAATAATATTACTTTAGAGTTTTTTTTCCGCTGGATGAAATAGATTGCAATATTAAAGATGCCATCCAGTTGTGTGTGTTTTTCTTTTGTTTGTTTTTTTACTTTTTTAGCAAACATATTTACAATAATTGAAGGATATTTGGATTTTTTTTTTACCATGCAGGATTTCACAAAGTACAAAGAGACAGTGAGAAAAAGAACCTGCTTATCAGTTTCAAGTATATTTAGATTGATGACATCACAAGAGGCTAAGAATTTAGCTGATTAAATGGCATTAGTAAGTAAAATGGCAGACAAGCATTTTCTGACAGACATTGACACATTTTCTCCACCACTGGAGTTGCAAAGGTTTCAACCTTGCATGTTTGAGCCCGACATTGATGACCCTTTACTACATGATGGAGACAGCAGTGGAAGGTGAAACTCAAGCAAGCAGGAACTGTAGCTGAGACTAATCTAGTCATATTTCTGTTTGCACAGCTTTGTCTGGTAGGGTGTCCATACAAATATCACACTCCCGAAATGAGTATTGAAATGAGAATATTTGTCATATTCTGTGAATAGTTGCGTGATTTTGCAAGAAAAGTGGCCCTGCAAGTACTCTGATGTCATACTACTTCAGCTTAACCAAGCAACTTGTGATAAACTTTATTAAAACCATAAATAAAACCATTTGAAAGAATAAAAAAAAAAAAGATTAGTGTCCCTTTAACTTGTGCGATTTCACCAGAGGCTGGTGAAAAGTGTGTGCCATGATTAAATAACATTTACAACAAAATAGCTAAATAAGTACAAAATCTGATCATGACATGTTGTTTTGTTGGTGACAAATTAAATCTTTGATTTCACAGTAACGTTTGACCAATAACTTTAACCATGATTTGAAAGAAAACATTTTATAGCAAGAATTAATCAAATGATAAAAAGGTAAAACAAAAACAAACTATCAAAAACTTCCTTCGCGTTCCACTTTTATCTTGCTGCATTGATATGCAGTCACTAATTGGTTGTTACGTTTTACTTTAAAAATGCCAAATGGTTTAGAACACGAGGTTTTTTTTTATGTTAAAAAGTTGGCTAACTTGGTAACAGTAAAACATGACTACAGGATCTCTAAGGGCTTCTTTTGTTTAGGGCTATTGTTTTACAAGTTTAGCCTTCACCATCACATTGTTTTGCAAAACCAGCCCTCTATTTATGCGCAA
This sequence comes from Fundulus diaphanus, assembly GCA_037039145.1. Taxonomy (NCBI): domain Eukaryota; kingdom Metazoa; phylum Chordata; class Actinopteri; order Cyprinodontiformes; family Fundulidae; genus Fundulus; species Fundulus diaphanus. The sequence continues at coordinate 26,391,320 of CM073126.1, forward strand.
ATGTCCATTTTCTTAGGGATCCAAGTCATTAATCTCAATTTGGGTGTTCATTAGCAACTCGTATGACTGACAGGCCTCCCATTATCTCGTCATGGAGCAAATGAAGAGCTGCACTTAGGTTCACACACCTCGCCCTTTTGTTTGGGAGTGTTTCTCTGGCATGTGAACGTGGCACACCCAGCAGAACATGGGCAGGTCGGCCCTGAGCGCTGCAACAGCTCAAAGTTGAGTCATAGGGGACAGAGCGAGCACATGAAATCAAACTGGATTGCACACACCCTCCGATGATCAGGGAGGCTTTATACTTTTTAAAGATCGGCTATGTGAGAGGGATTATCGGAAAGTGGGTGTGTTGTTTAGAAGATGTCCAACTGCTTTGACAGCATTGGTTGATGGTGAATTTTCACTTGGAGTGGCCTGGACGACTCATCCAGCAAAATGACGATCTGAAATAAAAAAGACGCAAACATTCAAATCCAAAAATGTGTAACATCATCTAATTTTATATATTATTATATCTAAAACTGAAACAAAACAAAATACCCCAACTGAAGCTAACATAATCTCACATGTTGATTATTACAGTGCTCTAGAAATAAATGGTATGGTAGTAATGATAACCTTATTTAAGAAAAGTATTTATTATTATTATAAATTTAGCACTTGTAAGCAAAAACATAAAATATCCACAAGATTTAGATGTAATTTTAGATTGCTTATTGTACAGAATATTATACCCTTTTGCTGTTCTACTCTTTAATATGAGTAAAACAAGCTGATGTTAGCTGGTTAATTAGTCAGGCTATCTGCTCAGGTAGAGCCTGCAGTCAGCAGATAAACAGATAATCTGCTCTATCTAGCCCGTTTAACAGCTAAAAATCACAGCGCTCTTGACAAAGACAAAGCATCAAATTCAAACATTATTAATCTGACAATTAAATGAAACGGATAATGTAATAATGTATAAAAAAGCATTTAAATAAAATATATTTGAATGGAAATGTCATTAGCTGATTTTTAAATGATTCATGAGTCTCAGGATGACATAAAAACAAAGGAAGCATACACAGTTAAGGCAATACAATTCACACCCCTAGCAGGCTTGGCTTTAAAATGACTTTCGTTCAGCGAATAAGGTTTTTTCTGGCAGGAATTGATCTCTGAGCAGATAATAAAACCATGTATGAGGGGTTTCACTGGCAAAAGATAGTTTCTGCATTTTATTTGCATCATTTAAAAACAGCATGTCAAAATGATACTTTACACCTTTCTATCTTTATTAGCATCACAGCTATCAAATCCATTTTATTTGTGCCAACCAGCTTTTAGCAAATTTCCACTCATATTTTAACGATTCATCTGTCAGCTCCAAATGTTTGAGGTTGCAAGGCCTCCTTTCCATCACCCTAATCTTTAATTCCCTCCATAGACTTTCTATCCGATTCAAGTTGATACTCTTGCTGGGCCGATCCAAAACAGTAACATTACTTACAGTCAGAGGAAACATGTTGGTCAAATAAAAAGAAGATACTTTAAACCCAAATCTGCCAGGAGTACGAAAAAGATTAAGCTTTACAGGAAGAATGAGCTGGACCGTTCAAAGCCCTGAATGTTAAAGAGAAGGTTTTAAAGGGATTTCCAAAATATGCCAGTAGCCAACATAAAGACATTCAAACAGCATTTATGTTGTTTATCAGAATTTTGGGCCTACTGAAAGAGATTCAGGGCTTTTTTTTGGTTGTTGTTAATATGTGTGAAACATGCATTAGCCTGAAAGGAAATAAAAGCATGATAATTTCAAGTACCTGTTATGACACCAACCTGCTCAGGTTGAATTTTGTTCTCAGTCGATAAAAAGTGCTATGAACAAGTCTTCTTGAGTGAAACTGAGAGGGAAAAGTGTATTCAGAAGTCTTTCAGCATGTCGAACAGCAGTGCACAGCTGTAGGTGTAGCTGGTACTTTATGCTTCAGATTGATTATTAATCGGACACTTTCTCTGACACCTAATCATATTTTGATTGTTAGTCAGATTAATAATAACTAAAACATTTATAAATTGCTATTTTTGATGTGTTGCTGTTAATAACCCAGTTATAACAAGATATTAGCTTGTTAATTATAACATACTATGGTTGCATTGGATCGCAGAAAAGAAATGCTTGCCAGCTGTAGATTTAAAACAGCATTGCCCTGTCAAAAGTGTTCAGTGGTGCCTTGTACTATGCATAGCAAGCAGCAGGAAATATTTCCAAACACCAAAACCCGTCCTTCTTGTTAATTAGGGGAACAGCCTGGTGGCTGTCTTTGAGCCAGCTGGTAGTGTGCAGCACCGTAGGGCAGATTGTGATCAGTCCACCTCGTCACCCTTTCTCTGACATCTAGTTTAAAATGTCTTTAAATCGTCAAAACAGCATGATTAAAAGAACAGAAGCAGTTTTGAAACTAGCTCTTTAAAGCCTTTGTATAACCAAAACAGGCTCAACTACTGCCTGCAAACAAAATTTGCAGCGAGCGACGCTGTCAGTGATTTACAGCATCAGCTCTAGAGGATCTCTATTGTGTCAACACAGTCTGTGTTTGTTTTTGGTGCTGACGGTTCCATAAAGTGAACATCACCCCTCTCTGCAGCACTTCTTACACCTACCTCACCCAGACACAGACACACAAGTGTCTGTGGGTTTCCTCACCAGGCCTTCTTTGAAAGCAGGCAGGGTTATGAATTATAGGTGGGTCCTCTGATTCCGAATGTGTTCCTCATAAGCAAAGAATGTGAAACTGTTGCGTTCCACCTATGATTACATTATGACAAACCTAAAAGAAAAAAATAAAGGCCTTGAATTTTTGCACAAGGGAGTGCAGGACCTGCCAAGTAGCACATGTGGAAAATGCAAAAAGGACATTTGTTAGATGCCATACAATGTGAGAAAGCTAATAAAAGTCACACGGGCGACCATTTTATGTTGGTTATGTCAATAATGCCTCATATTTTCGGTGCAGCAGCAATTGGGCCATGGAGTGGTTGAGAACCGGTTTGTTCACCTTCAGCAGCAGAGGCTTGGCAAGAAAACAAGTAGAGAAAGATTTACCTGCAGAACAGAATGTACAATGTCTACGCTCATGACTGCTGTTCGAACGCTGTCTGCTTCTTGTCAGTGCGTTCAATAATCTTATGGTGTTTGGTTTCTCCGTAGCAGTCCTCGTTTGAACCCTTCCAAGGATTCGCTGTCCCGACTCCGACAGTCCCTGATCTCCCCACTGCCAATGGTCCAAAAATCAACGGGACAGGTTAGTATCTAAATAACACCATCTATGTACTTAAGGTTTAAACTGCCAAGATAAAAATTTTACTTTGTTTGACCAGGTTAATTTGTGGGGCCTCTACTTGGACTCAGGTGATTGATCACAGGGGAAAGAATGAAGGAAAGATCCAGGGCCTGTAAATGTTTGTCCAGGCAATTGCGCAATAACTCTCCAGAAAAAGTCCAAATGGTCATAACAGACGGAGAGCAAATTTACACATTAGGAGTGTTTTCCTACATTTGAGATCAGTTCATAATTAGCAATGTAGAATAACATTTATATTTTCAATATACGGTACTAGTGTGGAATTTAGCTGAATTTTCTTATTTATTCATCTGTCTCATTGTTTTTTTAAGATACAATGTTGTGCAAAATCACAAGGTTAAATATGTGTTATTGGGATTTTACATGATAGAACACCACAAAGTATTGTCCCCCAAAGAAACATCTGAAAAGTGCGGCGTGCATTTGTGTCCAGCTGTCATTACTTTGTAGCATCACCTTTTTTACTGCAGTTACAGTTTCAGGTCTTTTGGAGTCTGTTAGCCTTACGGATCTAGAGACTAAAATAATTTGCATTTTGCAAAACACTCTGGGTGTAGAGCATATGACACATGAATATTCATAGTTCTAAACCATCTATTGTTGTTCTGGCTGAATATTTAGTAATTTCTCTGTTCGAAGGTTAACCCCAGTCTCAAGTCGTGCAGCTTCACTGAGGTTTTCCCTCAGCTCTGACCAGCTTCCCCGTCATTGCTGAAGGACAGTATTCCCACAGTATGCTGCCACCACCATGTGTGACCATGGGGATAGAGTTTTTAGTGTTTGCTTTCCTGACACATAGCAATTTGCACATAGGCCAAATGTAGCATTTTTGTCTCACCTGACCTGAGCACCTTCTTCCACCTGTTTGCTCTGTCCCATAATGTGCCATTTAGCAAACTGTAAATAAGACCTCTTAGGACCCTTTGTTCCAAAAGTAGGGTTCTCTCTTTTGCTCACTCTGCCATGAAGGTGAGCTTTGTGGAGTCCACAACTAATAGTCGTCTTTCAAGAGACTCTTTCACCTGAGCTGTGGACCTCGGCAGCTCCTCCACAGTTACAACAGGCTTCTTGGCTGTTTCTCTGATTAATGCTCTTCTTGTCTGGCCTGTCAGTTTAAGTGTAGATTTTATATTGTACTATGAGTTCCCATTTTCAGATGATGGACTGAACAGAGCTCTGGATATTGTTTTGCATCTTGCCCTGCTTTAAACTTCTCCACGGCGACTCTGCTGTGTTCATTCACCTTCATTGTGCTATTGGTATATTGGGGATTGCCGACAAAACCTCCCAAGCCTTCACAAAGGTGAAAGGCTGGTTAAGTAGATGCTGTTTGCAGGTCATGTCCTTCACTGATTGCCACAAAGCAGAACAAACCCTACCATTATATTTTAAATTAAAGGGTTTTAAAGCTCAACAGAAAGACCTGTACAGATGCCAAGTTCAGTTTGGAAAATCTTTGATTGATAAATACCAATGATTTACCAGTGTTTCTTTCTCTTGCTCCTTAGTTATTGTTGGAGAAATTGGTCCAACACAAACCCTGCAGCTTGTAACTCTTTGCAATCATTGTACAAACACAGTCTCAAAATCCTATATATAGAAGTATTTACTTTCCATCAATTCCGTGTTTCTAGCAAATATATTTGACTCAGTTGAGAAGTTAAAAAATGGCATAATGTAAAGGAAACATTTACCTGATCTATAGCATTCTCCATGGCTTCCCCCTCTGTTGGACTTTGTTCATTTGAACTCAGCTGTGAGCTGAACTACACCAGAAGCTAATAGAGGAGATGGTGTTGTTTTTTAAGGCATCACATCAGTGAAGTTTTATACCACAGCCGGTCAGACTGTCTTCACTTTGACATTCCTTCAAACACAACGTAAATAAATGGGATTGAAAATCATAGCCGTCTGCAATAAATAATTTTTTTTGATATGACCTGGGCTGTCTCCTTTACTTAATGAGTAAATAAATTTACTTAATTAATCACATATTTGCTGTATATGTTTATGTTTAATATTTTTCTAACATTTAATTGTGTTTATATAATGGCTTAAATTATGCATGTGCTGGGTGCTTGTTCACATAAGGTACAGGGCTACCTGTTTAAATAAGTCTGATTTACGTTTAACTTGCTCATTTGTTTGTAGAAAAAATAAATGTTTAAAAAGAGTACAAACAAGTCGGTTGTTGCAATGGGACAAAAAAGTTAAAAAGATCAAGGGTTATGTATTCCTTTTATAAGGCACAGTATTTGACCTGCCATCAGGTTAGTATGGCTGTTTGCTGTATAGAAAAAGCATGTGATAAAACTACACATTGTACTCAGTCTTGAAGGGTCGTTCACCTCATTTCATATGTTATCCTGGCTCAGTACATCTGAATGATATGGATGGTTCACTAGCAGGCCTCCAGAGAACTTCATCGCATGCTAAAGCAGTAAATCAGCTTTTTGAATCTGCTGTGCAGTACCAGGGACATGCATAAAATAAGTCAGACACTGACCTTTGTAGACTGGAGTTTGACACCCTTAGTCTGCACTATGTGTTAAATACTCTCCTTCAGGTGTTAAATAGTTTATCATCTGTTATTCTCACATTTCTTGTTATTCACAGGTACTGGAGATCTTTCATCCACTGGATCTGTTGTATTAACGCCAGGCTATGATGAAGAGATCTTTGTTCCTCCTCCTCCTTCAAAGGCCCCTCCACCCCCTCCAGTGGATTTCATCCCTCCCCCACCAGACTTCATGGGTGACTTAAATAGCTTAGACCCTGTAGCCCTCCAGCCTCCATCCATGCCAGCTCCAAAGCCACCATCCATGGTGGAGGAGGATTTGTCTAATTTAAAACCACCACCAATGGCACCTCCTAAACCTCTAGCTGCCAACTCCTCTGTGTCATCCGTACCCGTCTCTCATGAACCGCCAGCCAAAGCGCCGGAACGTCCAAGGTTTGCCCCACCGCAGCCCCCTAGTGATAAGCCCCACAAGAGTCACAAGCTCCCACCTCCAAAGCCCCTTAGATCTTCCTCTGTAGCCACCACTGATTCCCCACCACATTCTCCTGCACCACCTCCCCCAGTGCCCACAACCACATTGTCCACCTTCAATCCTCAAAACAAAGCAAAGGTTTATGATCCTCCAAAGAACACGTTTCGCGAAGGCTACGATAATCAGAAGGAAACACCAAAGATGTTAGTCTTGCAAGAATCAGGGTCAGGTAACTCTGCTCCTGCAGTGGTGACAGTGGATGGAAAAGTGCCTCAAGCTGCTCAGCTAACTAAACCTGTGGCCAAACCTGTACAAGAACTGACGGAGGCATTAGAAATAACGAAAAAGTCTGAATTACCTGAGGTCCACAAAGAAGCTAAAACAGAGGTTAAAACTGAGCTTAAAATAGAAGCTCCGACAGAGGCCAAAGCAGGGGCTAAAGCAGTGACCCTTCCAGCTCAGTCAGATATAATCAAACCCCTTCAGCCTCCACCGTCACAGAAAACGGCTGATGTCCAGTTCAACTCACAGACCAACAGGAACAAACTGGAATTATCTTCAGGTCAAGGCCGCAGTTTCAGTCCCTTATTGGACCGTAAACTATACAATCTGAAGGCTAATGAAGCCAAACCATCTTCAACATCGCCGTTGGATCTCCTGAAGGCAGCTAAGGAAAGAGAGAAACGTAAAACTCAATCTTTGTCCCGCGAAAGCAGCATCAATAAGAGTGAACCGACAAATGCCTACACTGTCCTCCCAAGGTCAACTTCTTCAGTTGTATCAAGTCAAAAAGCCCTACAGGAGTATCCAGTTGTTAGACCCGAGGAACCTAAAACAATTATCCAGGCTCCAGAAAACCCCATAAGACAAACAACGCTGGCCAAAGATCAGAAACTACCAACTGATACAGTTTTGAGTAAATTGACAGCAGATCCGTCTCCAGCTGTGAGCAACCCGGGTGATCAGAGGCAAATAAAAGAGGAAAAGCTCTCAAAGATCCAAGAGGTACAGAATGATATTCCTAAAGAGGTGAATTTACCATTGCTCCCTCCACCCCCAGAGTTTGATGACTTGATGGATCAAATACCAGAGCTACCCCCCTCCATCCGTCCGCCTGATCCCCCCACAACAAAAGCACCAACACCACCTGTTGTAACGCAGTCTTCAGCCCCAGCCAAGACTCCAGCTCCAGCCAAGACTCCAGTTCAAGCCCCAGTCAAGACTCCAGCTCCTGCCCCAGTCAAGACTCCAGCTCCAGCCCCAGCCAGAGCCCCAGTTCCACCAAAGCTCCCACCTCCTGAAGTACAAGTCAAACCAAAGCAATCACTCCAGTCTAAACCCAGTACAGCACCCACTCAACTACCACCAAATCTTTCACCCAACCAGGCTACCCTCCTTAGTATTTTACAGAAGAAGATGTTGGAAATGGACCACAAAATGAACCAAGGCAACGAGTCAGAGCACAATTCTGATGACTGGAGTACAGCCGTGTCTGACGAAGACAACAAGGTGCCGGCGGCACCGCAACCCAAACCGGCGATCAAAAATCCCCCCACCACCAAACCAGCATCTTTGGACATAAGAGAGTTGGAGACCAAAGTGGCCAAGAAACACCACACGAGTACACAAGTGAAAAGTACTCCCAGGTGAGTACACCAGGACTAAGAAGGGAGACATTATATCTTTGTAAGTCCAGCGTTGGTTCCTGCAGTCACACACAATGTGTTCTTCTTCACAGAAATGGGATACATTCAAGACACCAGTATGGCATGACGTTCACCATCAGGCCTGGAACCAAACAGCCCATAACTCTTGTTAGTAGAGGGGACTCCTGAAGGTCTTTGAATGTCGGACAAACCTGCCGTACACGTAATAGCATATGCTAGCGTCCTTTCCACATTAACGTGGATATTTTGCAAAACTTCACCTCCTGGTTCCATGCAAACAGGGTTTTAGCCAAGAAGAAAAAAACAAGATAAAAAAAAGCTGTTCTTATAAGCTCCATCATTTTGAAAAAAGTAACACGGCGGTCCACTTTGCACATGTCCACCCTGGCTTTCTTTGCTGGAAACCTCCACAATAGAGCAGTTTTTTTTTCTTGGTTTATTTACTCTGACCATATTTTAATTAAACCTCAAATGCAGAAGGAAGAGGTAATAATTAGCCTGGTACTGCTTTAGCCATGCTCTTTTTTTCATTTTTTTATTTCAATGCAATAAACATTAACATCACCATCTGCAGGTGCAGCGTAGCTACTACAGCTTTTTTTGATCTGAATCCCAGATAAAGTGAAAGCGCAGATTGCATTTTCAAAAACAAATATAAGGTTAAAAATATTCAGAATAGATTATCTGGGGCCTAAATATTATGTAGCGGTAATTTGTGCAATGACACAAACATAGTTGGCTATTGTGTTACAAGCACTTTCAATGCTAATGAGGAAGCCCAGGCTGTCACAAGTAGTCATAAATAGCTGTCCTGCTTTTAAAACATATTTTATCTGACTCACAGGAATATAGATAATTTTAGGTGTAAGGTGCTGTGTTTTTGTCTGTTTAATCAGATGTTTTAGAGATGCATCAATCAATCTTGCAAATGTTTAACTGGCTTTGAATGGTTGTTGATTAACATAAAAACAAAAAAAAAACAGATGTCCCACCCACCTCCCACGTTTTGAGCTTAATAAAAACCAAGTAAAGTTTGGGAAACCTGATTTTGTACATAAAAGGGGATAATCTTGATATATTTTTCTTTTTTTGGGGGAGGGGGCATAATCTTGCAAGATCAACAAACCTGCAGCATGTTTGTCTCTCTTTTGTGTTACAGTAACAAATTGTGCGAAAATCTAAACCAGCCGGTCAGACCTTAAAGAAATCTAGAAATCTGTGTCGAGCAGAAACAAACTAGACATGTGTATCTTTAATTTTTGTCAATATAAAAGTTTTTATGGGTATTTGTCCTTATGCATGTAAATCCTATAGTCGATTTTTTTTTTAGTTCTCGCAACTATTGGCTGTAAAATATGATACTGTATAGAATAAGTGTATAAGCTGGAACTACACACACATTCACCATAATGTTCATCCACTGTTACATGTACATTAGTCCATCAGAACATAGACTGTCAATTTAGGCAACCAGTTGCATGTTTTTTTTTATATTTATTGATTTTAGAAATATTTTACTATCTACAAAGTTATCCTATGATTAATTATTGATGGTTACATTAACACTATTGTCACTGTACATATTAGCTTAGAATATTTTTTGTGTAATTTATAAAGCTTTTATGAATGTCTTTGTTTGTGTTGTCTTTGTTCTATTTGTAAATATTTCATGATAAAATCTATTGCTGTATCCTTATTTAAAAACCTTCTCAATCCAAACATCATTCCATTATGTGTTTCTGCAATAGCTACATTAAAGCAGCTCCTAATGGGTCTCTTATTGCTTGGGCTATAGATACAAACCCGAAAAGTAATTATAAGCAGTCAAGAGACGTTTTATAACCAGCAGTTGATAATGTTAAAACTTACTTTAGTGCTATTTTTTGTGGTTATGGCTACTGTATTATCTCTAGTGTAGCTTGTAGATTGGTAGCCTGTCCATACTGTAAAAGAAAACAAAACACTGATGCATAATGCAAAACCGTACACGGAGAAAAAACAGAGCAGCCCAAGTCTGTTCAACCAGCATAAAGAAAAAATGCGATGCTGTAATAATCAGCGGACCTTAGGGTGATTTGGTCTGCACTGCAGGCCCTTCATACCAACAGCCTAAGGATAGAAGTCAAGAAAAAAAGAGCTATAAACATACTAACCAGGCATAAGTTGCCTTCCTCAGCAAGTGCCTGTTTTTAAAGTTCACAAACTGAAATCTTACCATCGTCTTTTCACCAATGCATTTAACACAATCAGATTGCATTGGTTTGTCAGAAACTCCAGAACACTCAGGTGGAGACCTGACAAACAGACCACAGTTTGAGATTGAAGGGTTGTGTGTCTAACCAAGTGGTCAGCAGGACAGGAGCACCACAGGGGACTGTACTCTCACTATACCTTTTCACTTTTTACATCTCATTTTCACTTTTTACATCTCAGACTTCCAATACAAGACAGACTCCTGTCATCTGCAGAAATACTGAGATGACTCTGCAATAGTTGGATGCATCATAGGTTGACAGGAAGCTGAGTACAGGGAGCTGGCGGACTGCTTTGTGGCTGGAGAGGGAAAAAAATCATCTCATTCTGAATGTGGGTAAAATAAAGATGATTGTGGATTTCAGGAGAAACAGGAATAGTGACATCAGCATCGCTGCAAGAGCTTTTTAAAGGACATCATTACATGTGACATTAACAGCAGCCAGTCCCAAACCATCTAAAGTGATACTGCAGGGGTTTTAGCCTTTATAGTTGGGACAATGCTCGGCTGTTTCCACGACTCTGGAAGCTTCTGTTGTTGGTCTGAAGGACACGACTGCATGTGAAACCAATGCCAGGGCAGGAATACATCAGCAAAGGCTTCAGTAAGGCAATTGTTGTGGCCCATCAAGCCGTGGGGGTCATAAGGCCATATCAAAGCAATCCAGAATCTCTTATTCTGTGGTAAATATTATTCAGGAGTGAAACCGATATCTTCCAATCTTCCCAGACAAGAAGCAAATTCACCCGAAGTGAGACTATGAGAGAGTACTATGCATACACAAAAATAGTCATCTCTAAACCAATAAGGCAGTATAACTTTGGTTATTTCTTCAGACATTACATTGCAAAAGTAGATATTTAGCCAAAATGCAGAGAACCATCTTTGGACCAAAACCAAACAAAGCATTTATGCACGTAAGCTATCAAACAGCTTGCTTTGCAGACAGAACTTAGCAGCTGGTGTCAACCATGACCTTGTTTTTACGAGGCCATCTGTCTCCAAGCAGAATCTTATCCCAAAACGACAATGAAACGGGACAATGATGTACAAGACTCTCTGTAAAAGAATCAAGTTGCTGCAGTGGCATAGTCAAAGTCCAGATCTCAGTCTGGTTGAAATTATTTGGTTGGAGCTTAAGAGAGCTGTACAGAAATGAATATAGTCATATTTAACAGATTAGTTTAAGTCAGATTAATTAGGATTTCTCCACTTACATCTAAGGGAAACACATTCAAGTTTAGAATAAGTCAGACCAGTAAAACCATTTTTAATACAGAAATGTAGGCTTAATGATAAAGATATAGAAAAACTATGAACTTGGAGGGTGTGATTTCTTTTTATTGTGACCTTCAGCTCTCTAGAAAATGTGTTTAATCACATGAAGACTATCCAGATTCATCTGGGCAAACATGAGTTTGATCTTTTCCGACACTGCAACCTCTGATCGGACTTTGTGACACTCATCTTTTGGAAAAAATCATGGGGACAAAAGTTGTTTCACCGCCTCTTTTGTTGTCAGAGCCATTGGCTGGCTGTGATCTCGCTCTGAAACCGCATGCGAGCACCACTAATGATCAACCACAAGGCAAACTATTATTGATCATTTTTAAACTGGTCTGAACAATTCAACAAACACCACAACCAAATGCAAAATCAGTCCAACGGCTTTAGGTTTCCTTTAATGTAAAAGTATGCAATACAAATATGGAGGTGTGACACTAAATAAATGACTACAAGACAGAGAAGATGCTTAACCCCAAATACTGTGCACATTTCTACAGAGCTGAGTGAGTCCATAATTTCCATGCACTTCTCCAAAATACGATTTTATACCCAACCATCTAGATACACAGTGACATCCCACAAGGGAAAAACAGGCGACCATCTCTAAGACGAGGAACCAGCAGATCCAGCAGCTGGACTGATGGTGTGGTGAAGCACCAGGTGATCCCAGCCCACAGTTGTGAGAGTGCGGGAATCATCATGAAGCCAACACACACCTTTGACAAAGTCCTGGTGTCGCCGATCTCTGAATCTGCAGGGAAAAACAAGTTGATTGATATTCTGATGCGGAAAAGACAGATTTAAAAAATTTGCTGAAAAGACTCACATTTCTTGCAGTTCGGTGTTCATAACAGCGAGGGAGCAGTCGTCACTAACAGAGGCTAGCAGAGAGGCACTAGGAGGGATGGAAGGTGGTTGATTTATGTGGACCAGAGGAAAAAAATACTCACTAAAAAAGTGCATTTTGGGAGAATAAATCTTTACCTGTTTGTGGAGAAGGCGAGGGTGTTAACTCTGCGGCTGTGTATTTTTTCCACCTGGGCCGGTTCTGTTCCCAAGAAATCTTTAACAGTCACGTTTCCCAGCTCATCGCCTAAACCAAAACAAGTACGGTGTAAAGAACAGCAGCAAAAATAAACAGTAGGGGGGGGAAAAGTGGAGCTTTATTAATCTGCTGTTGGCTCTCACCAAAAGCTATAGTGCTTCGTTGGTGGGGGTGCCAAGCAGCAGTGGTGGGAGAACAGCTGGCGAACTCAACATCTGAAACACAACGCAGAAGAATATCACCTGGCTTTTGCAAAACTGGGATCAAGACCTCTACAGGTAGTCCAGTCTAGGACAACGTGCCGCTGTAGCCTGCTCACCTATTCTTGAGGCTGGTTTCTCTGGCTTCCTCCGGTCCCACATCAACACACGGCCATCCTGAGGGAATGGAGACGACACTGAACACACCTCAACTGGAAGGGTTTACTGTTCTACCAGTAAATATTGAACCAATACATTTATTATCATCATTTCTAAAATAAAAAGTGGGAGTGGTGGCCAAACAGTTAGAGCAGAATGCAAGTTCCCCGGTTCGAATCCCACAGACAGCTACCCTGGGTCCCTAAGCAAAACCCTCATCCCCAGACTGTTCCCTGGACGTGGCACAGTGGCAGGAGGCCCACTTCCCCCTGAGGGATGGATTAATTGCAGAGGACACCATTCATCAAAATGTAAGATGCACGAAAAATAAAGATTATTATTACTGTTAAGATAATACAGCTGAAAATGTTTTGCTACAAAGTTGCTCAAACTTTGTGCAAAAAATCCTAGTTTCATCCATTCCATTACCTTTAAAAAGGCAACCTATTACCCGTCTCTTTTTTCCCTATATTTCTTCTACATTTCAGGAGCATCTTTACTGTAGAAGCACGCTGATTAACAGATGTTGCACAAAAAAGTGACTTGATGAAAACTGACTTTTGTACATTTGCCAAACTTACGGAAATTTTACTTTTATGCACTGAATTTCTGAAACATTTTCTACCCGTTTAACAATAATCTTGCAACTCTAACCTCTTCCTTCACAAGAAGTGTGCACAGCTCCTCTTTGCAGAGGCAGCTAGAGAAACTGAATGATGATTCAATTAGATCAACGGTGGCGACCACAAAATTAAACGTGATTAGATCAACAAAACATTCAAGAATCCTTGGGAAATAAAACTGAACTTATCAGGTTTAATTGATATCAATTACTAATTTTCCTATACTTAATCTTCAGTTCATTTTATTTATATTTTTCAGTTTGAAGACAAAATAATTTGCACCCCAGCAATGTAAGTAGGGCTGTAAGACTTCAGGAAAATATTTAATTGTGACAGTATTGCTAAAAATTGGGATGCAAGTTACCCCCATTTTTCGTGCGTCTCGATGCTGAAACGATGCTGAAACACCTCAGCAGCTAAAGACACTCAGCAGGTGAGCTTATTAAGGGCAGATATTGTCCACCCAATAATCAAAATATTAGTTAAAATCATAGTTTGATTGCCTGACACTTTAAAATGTGACGTCCTACCAAATATTGTGTAGGTTCTTTGCGATTGCGATATTGCACATACAGACGCTGTGATGAGGATTGTGATCTGACTCATTGTGCAGCTTGAAGAAAACAGCTGAACGAGACAACTTGTTCCTTCTGTAAAACAGGCCTTTCATATCGTATTTATGTATAAACCTTTGTTTATTTCTATGTCATTTCTGGTCAAACGTTTATCAGGAGCCAGAGATGTTGTCGGCTTATGTTGCCGACCTCTGAGTTAGACTCATAACTTGGATGTTCTGGCATAAATCTCTCCAAATTTCAGGTTCTTTTTTCCTCCGGAAAAAAGAACCTGAAATCTGATTCCTTTTTAAATTGGAATCAGATTTTTTTTTTCCTGCTCCGCTTTGGCCAATCAAATGCAAAGAAATCCTGACTTCTTCTCTCTGATCAAATGCATCAATGCGTCAATAAACAACCTGTACTTTGATGAAGTTTTAGGAGTTTAGTAAAATACCGATTAATCTTATGCTTTGATGCAAAAATGGGGGGAATGATTTTGTTTTCTTGATTTTCTATTAAACTACAACTCTCTCTTATGTGTCTGAGTCTACAGGTCAAACCTTAGAAGAAAACCAGAAGTTTGTATTGGTCATAAAAAGCTTGATTGCTCCATCTCTAGTTTAACAAGGCTAAACAAACGAGCACATTTGCTTTTTAAGCGTTGTCCAGGATCATCAAAAAGGTCTTTCTCAAAGCAAGACTGAGGAAACGCTGCAGTAACAAGAGGATAGTTGAGACTGGTAACAAATACACGCATGTAGAGGGTTGATAAAACAATCATGATGAGATCAGCCACTAATTAAATGAGTAGGTACTTGATTCCACCTTGACACATGGCTATAAATGAAACCATAACATTGAAAGGAATCCTACTTGGCCACAGGAGACGAAGAGAGACTCATCTTCAGGACTGCAGGCAACACAATTAACAGGCTGAGTGTGAACTGCAAGGAGAAAGATTAAGGGTCAGGGATATTATTATTATTATTATAACTTCACTCTTGATTAATTTGCTTTTAAACAACAGTTAAAACAGAAATTTACATTATTTAAACTTATTGTCTGATCATTCACTAAAAAGAATAATAATGTTCTGAGCTGTGAAGCCCTAGAACTGAGAGGGTGTTCTTTCTTTATACCGTACCTGTATTAAAAGAGTTGACAGTCTGATTAAGGTTGGTTTCTTTTGATGAACTGACATTTTAGATGTTCTCTTACCATTGTAGGTGCTGACAGCCGTTTCCTGACCGAGGTCCCACACTTTAATTCTGTAAAGAAAAAACAAATCTATTTCCTTACATACATCTGCACCTTCTACATAACGTGCAGAGCCACTTGATTGTGTTTTAAGGCGTTAATACAGCGCCTTGCAAAAGTGTTCCTACTTGCTGAATTTGATTTCTACATTTGGTCAAATTAAAACCACTGAGAACATTTTAGGGATTTCACGTGGGAAGCTGCAGAGAGGTCCATGGTAACTCTGGAGCAGCAGAAATCCACAGCTCAGGCGGGAAAATCAGTTTTACGGGGGATAACTTTTCAGTCATGTACGCCACATATAAAGGCAAATTTTAAATAAGCAAACTTATTGTTCATAAAAAGTTGTAAGACATAAACGTAAAAAATCTTACAGGAATGGCCAAAAATATGTCTCTAGATGTACAAAGTTGGTGGAGACAGAGCAGAGAACCCTGCAGCTCTAATGGCGGCAACGCTGGTTCTACAATGTATTGATGGAGCTGAATACCAGTAAAGATCATACTTAGAAAGTGTCATTTGTAAAAAGTTGAACAAAATAAATAAAATTTATCTTTTTACTTCCAAATCACTCTGGTGTAAACTAATGGTCCATCATAAAATCTTTTCTAGTTTATGCTTTCAACGTGACAAAATGTTGAGAAGTTCACTAAGAAAAAGCCTTTGTGCCAGAGCTGTGAAACATGCTTGTGCATCACTCATCCGTGTGTTTGCTAGCGTCTAACCGGCAGTCCATGCTGCCAGTCACCGCGCCGCTCCCTCCTGTGACGGGGCTCACTGTGGTGACGATGTGGTCGTGCTCGTATCTGGTGAAGCGATTCACCAACAGGCGCTCGTCCTCCGCCAGCTCCCAGAGCTCCAGGGCACCTGCGCAGCCAAACAAACCCGGAGTCACGCCAGTCTGAAGGCGCCGTGCCGCGGCCCGGCTCTGAGAAGCCACCGTCTTACCCGAGTCCGAGGCAACAGCCACCGCCTTTTCGGTCACCCACTTGACGTCGGTGACGCCCGCCTCAGTCTGCACGCCAGCTCTGCAGAGTCCCTCGCTGGGGGCTTGCTCGGGTTCGCTGTAGATCCAAACGGATCCCTGCCAGTTCCTGCCGCAGAGGCTGGAGGCTCCCAGCAGCAGGGTGCCATCTTCAGAGAAGGCGAGCAAAAAAAATATATGTAGACATGTTTTAATCAGACGGATTTGCATTCCGATTAACCAACCCTAGGCACATACTATGAACATCGCTGTTCTTTAAAGATCTTGACATGATGTATGCAAAATGTACAATATGAGGGAGGCAAAGCTGTGCGGATGTAAACAGTCCAGAAGCACCACGTGTTTTGCCTCCAGCTAGCTGCTCCTTTCCTTACCTGCTCGGTACTGAGCCGCGCACAGGTGCTTCTCCATGCAGGCAGGGGCGTTGGGGGGTATTTTCCACGGGTTTTCCTTAATCATGCTGGGGTCCTCTGCGCTTTTAAGTTAATCAGTGGTCTTTGTCTCTTCTATCTCCACAGCTGAGGAGCTTTTGACCCAGAGCAGCTTCTACATTAACTAGCTAGCACAAAAAAAACAAGATCCCGCTCCTTCCGTCTCTGGTCTGCTTGAAGAGTTTATATAAATAACTTAGCGCGATAACAATGGTCCCGTTTTATAAAATGTTGTGCTTAAAATATACCGTTTTTCAAATGAATGATAAAGTGCACAAAACACATGGAGCGCATACTTCCTGCTTCCTCTACGTTTCTTTTTGGGACCATCTACGTGATAGTGCCACCTGCTGGTTGATTCCTAGTTCAATGGCGATCGGCAAACCACGCCTAGGTGAACTGGGAAAAGTGTGGCTCCAGAGACAAAATTTATTATATATATATATATATATATATTAATGACATTCTTGTTAAACCAAAAGCTATATGGCCGTAATCAAGTTCCGACCTGTGTACATTACCTCCAAGCACTCATCTCCTCCCTCACTTCCAACCAGACACCTCATAACATTTACATTTCTTTTACATTTATCAATTATTTTATGATCGTTTGGGCCTTTCCAAGTCATGAGTATAAATATGCTGCATTAGAGTTTCAGAGTTTTTTTCCTTGTTAAAGTAATGTCTGTTTTATATCACATAGAATCTTAATTGCTATCTAAAAGAACAATATTGTACAATATTAACTGTTTCTTGTATCTTTTAACAATGAAAATTACATTTTAACCCTCTTCCAGGCTGCTTCATCATCAGCAAATAAAGAAAACCCCATTTTCGAATGTATTGTTGATCATAATAGAAAAAAAACAAATGATGAACTACCCTAGAGATACCATTCTCAACAAAATAAAATCCCTCAAAACCTATGCCCTGTTTTTACTTGTATTGATTGATCATGTAAAAAATATTTTATGTAACTCAGTGGATTAGCTCTTTCTCTGGTTTTAGAATTGCCACAATGACTGCTTCTGCCCAGACCTTGTTTTAAAATCCCAATAAAACCTTTTCAGAGGATTCACTAAGCTGGTTGATTATAATGCCAGAAATTCAATCTTTTTCTGAGATGAGGATTTTTTTTATTTCCTGAGAGCATTCCTTGGATCTGTGATGGAAATAGGAGTATTTAATAATTCACTGCTATTTTATATTTTCTCCTAACAATTTAATGTGTTCATTGACTCTGCGACCTCTTTCCCATTGTCCTTCTCCATTTAAATTACAAGAGCTGTGAACTTTAACACAATTTAAGTGACATACTTGCCCTTTCCTCATCAGTCACAGCAGTTTTGTCTCCTTCCTTCAGAACTGGATATCCATAATCTCTGTTAATTGCATTCTTTCTCTTTATCATTCACCAGTTTCTCTACAAATTGAGTTACAAAAGTCCCGCCCACCCACCCCCCAACACACACAATTTTAACTTTTTTGTTTTGCATGTTTGTACAGTTCCTATAACAAGCTTGTAACCTTTAACTTTCATTAAAATTCTGACATTTTTTATTTTTTTTTACACCACAAGCTTTACTTTAAGATTTCATTGCAAATGAAAGAAATTCTTTTGTTCATCATGGCACGTTTAACACAATACCCCCAAAATCCCCAAAGGAGAAGAAGAGAAAAAGCTTTTCGGTAAACCATTTGACATTCTGTACATGCCATTTTTAACCTTGAAGGAATGTTGCTCAGAAATCCACTTGCATTTTTTTCAGGATACTTTCAAAGAACATACCTAGAACCATTTTTACCCTAAAGCAAACCCACCAAGGGTTTCCCAGCAAGGCTATTTTTTTTTATCCTTGTTGACTTTCTGGTTTTCTTACATGATTCCTGTTTGCCAAGCTTTGAAAAAAAATTGTCTTGCATACTGAAAACATCAGTTTTCTTTATTATTAAAGAGATTTATTCTTCTGCATGCAAACAGGGGCAGTTTTATGTATGTGAGACATCTGTGCACACAGTTTTTGTCTTTAAAACCTTCATATTCTTCTAGGGTTCACACATAGTCAGATGCTGCCTCATTAATACAGCTATCAGCTCCAAGCTAAAACTCATCTAATTTTAACGTTATGTATGTTGGTTGCAGAACTTCAACATAAAACATGTTAAAGAATATAGTTTTTGTTTTAGTCCATAGTAGCGCTCAGAAAAGAGCTTAACACATATTTTTATAGAAGCAACATGCTAATTTCTTCTTTTATTTTAATGTTTTTGGATTATTTGCTAAGAAGAACAATTGTGAGAACTGATAAATACAACCTAACTGTCGCGTTATCAAATCAGTTATCACGTGTCATATTTCAAAAGCTAAAAAAGGAAAAATAAATTTATAAATTCTTACATAATTATCATTTATTCAATCACAATCGGCCACATGCTAAGACAATATGTTTGAGTCACATTTTTAAATGTGCTGTTCTTATTGATGATAAAGCAGACACATTTTTCCTTTGTTGCCAATCAAAGAGTGTTCACATCTAAATAAACTGCTTCATGGAGTGCAGAAGCCTGTCAAATCTGTAAATATACAAAAGCGTTGCAATTTCTAAAAAAGAAGCAATATTAGCTCGAGCTCCAGTGGAAAGTAACACGGTCCACACACATAAGGGTTTCTTATCACATCAATAAGCCAGTTGTGGAACAAATAAAAGGAAAATAACCTTTAACCAAAGACAATAGGCCATAAGAGACGCAAAAGTTTAAAAAGAAAATGAACTATCATTTAAAATTAAACCATAATTGAACATGTGGTGTGGTCTGATAGTGTAAGGAGGATTAAAGTCAAACAATACAGGATGTGCACTTGGATTGTCTTTCTATGTCCAGGTTAAAAAGTTGACCTTATAATAAAAACCCATTCTTACATGATCATTTAAGTGAATCTCATGAACACAGATTTAGAACAGGGCACAACTGAAATTGGACAAGTTGCAATAAACAAGGACATGTTGGAAATAGTTGCCTTGTGTCGGCAGGGCTTACCTACATAGAAAAGCACACAGCTTTTGCATCAGGAGGAGGGGGGGGGGGTCATATTCATTTGTAATGAAAAAATAGCTTCAGGATCTTCAAATCTGCCCTGCAACCGGGACCATCTCATTCTGAGGAGTGAAATGCCGGGTTGTGTTTCAACCAGTGCAAAGTCTGCTTGACACAAAGGAACAGGTGCATTGGTCATTTCTCAGAGAAGACATGAATCAATCACCGTCAGTAGAGATTTTGTCCAGATGTTAATATTATACTTATATTTAGGGGTGACTGTGGCTCAATGGGTAGAGTAGTCATCTTGCAATTGGAAGATTGTGGGTTAAGTTCCAGCTGTCGCATGTTGTTGTGCCCCTTTGAAAGGCACTTAACCCCAAGTTGCTTACTGATCTGCATATCAGTGTATGAATGTGTGCGTGTTAGTGATCGCGATTGGATGAATCTGGCTATAGTGTAAAGTGCTTTGAGTGGTCAATATGACAGGAAAAGAGCTATATAAGTTCAGTCCATTTACCATTTAATATCTGGCATGTGAAGCACATTGCAAAAATAAAAAGTTTAACTTCTGGTTTCAACTGTATCTTAGGGTGCACAGTGCAATCTTTCATCTGAAAATGGAGGGTGGCCTACCAAGGCATGGTGGTCTATTTAAACAGATAGGCCAGATAAGGAGAGCCATAATTAGAGAAACAGCACTGAGCCCATTGTAAGCTGAGCTTTTTAACACACGAACACATTTGAAGTAAATGAAAAGTATTGATTTGATAAAACTCTGTAATTTAGATGGATTTAAATGGCGAGGTTACCGTGAGACTTAAACTAACCGGATGTCAGTTGCAGACATTTTTATTGTCAGCATTTGTCTCAATTTTCTTTTCACGTCAGATATGTTTTGGTGAAATATGTCGACTAAATGGTGTAGGGTCTTTTTGAAGTTCCTGAGGTGTAAAGGGATACATATTTTAAAAAAACATTATTTGATTCGTTTTATTTTGACAGCAAGCTAGCGGAAGTGGTAGCGGAATGCCCGTTAGCTTCACAGGTCCCTCCGCCTGTCTAAAATCGATAGGTGATTGGCTTTCGAGCAGCGTAGGATTTTGTGGGTCCTGTTACGGTGCCCACCTAAGGTAAGGTCGCAGGTATGTCAGGGGTTAGTTACATGCAACGGTTTTCCGCCATGTGTCGTCGATACCATTTAACGGCCGCTTTCCTTTTTTTTCTCTTTTTTTTTTACTATTTAAAACGTTACTCGTTTAAACTGCCGCCTTTGTCCAAAGTGTTTGACGTCTGAGGCCAGCCGTTGAGCGTAGCTAACGTTAGCTGTCCTGAGGTCTGAACCTGTCCACGCTGAGTGACAGTCGGCGGACAGCCACCGCCGCTGCTGCTGTTCACTGGGCTAGCTCTCTGCTGATGTGGGCACTCTGGACCACAGCCAGCTGCTACGTGACATTACAGGATGGAGGGGGGGCTGTTACCTGGAGACGGAGCTCAGACATCACCGCTCTAATCGGTCATTTAAGGTGAATTTAGATCGGTGGTGGTGGGGGGTCGCACATTTCTTCTTGATGTTGTTAAAGAATTCATTAAAATGACCTTAACTGGTCTGATGCTGATATATCAACATGGGAAGCATAGGTTTTCCGCCCCTGAAGTATTTAATCAGGTTTCCTACAAGTTTATAATGGATGATGCTGGTAGTCCTTACCAGTGACATGTTTCATGGCCCAGTTCACTGAGCACCTAATATAAATAGGCTGCGTGCAGATGCAGACTAAAGTGTCACCCCCCTGTAAAGATTTTTTTTTTTTTTTTTTAAAAACACTCCAGTTACAAAAGCAGTGTGATAGGACAATAAACATTCTAGCAAGATCCTAACTTTTTATTTAAGTACATTAATATGTTAAGAAAATTTTTTATCAGTCACCAGTAGCACATTATTAGTACCCCTCCTTTTTGAACCCCCATTAACCCGTGGTACTGCACATTCAAGTGTATCTAAAAGAATTTGAACATTATAAAGGAGTTACTTTTTTTTAACATGTTTTTACTCATTTTAGACGTGAAACTCATATATAGATTCATTACACATGATAGAGTGACATATTTCAGACCTTCATTTCTCATAATTTTGATGATTATGGCTCACAGATAACGACAACCCCAAACTCTGTCTCGGAAAATTAGAATATTGGGGAAAAAGTTAAATACCTGAAACTCATGGAGAACCTTCTCAGCTAATTAGCTCAAAACACCCGCAGAGGTTTCCCGAGGTTTTCTGTCTCGGTCAGAAGGCTACACATGGTGTGGAAGCCTGCCGACTGGACAGATGTCCAGAAGACAGTCATTGACTTCCTCTGCAAGTAAGGTTAGCCACAAAGGGTCATTGCTAAATAAGCTGATTGTTCACAGGTGGCTGAATCCAATTATATTCATAGAAAGTTGAGTGGAAGAAAAAAGTGTGGGAGGAAAACATGCACCAGAAACGGGGATAACTTCAGCCGTTAGAGTGTTGTCAAGGAAAGTTCATTCAAGAATTTTGGGCCTTCTTGTGAAGGAGTGGACTGAGGCTGAAGTCGGCATATAAAGAGCCACAGATGAATCTTACACACGGTCTACAAATGTCACATTCCTCATGTCAACCCAGGTCCTTAGCCCGGGTCCAAGGAGAGAAAGAACTGGACTGTTGCACAGAGTCCAAAGTCTTCTTTTCAGATGAAAGTAAAGTTTGCATTTCCTTTAGAAATCAAGGTCCCAGAGTCTGGAGGAAGAGCGGAGAATCACTGAATCCACGTTGCTCGAGGCCCTGTGTGAATTTCCACAGTCAGTGAAGGTTTGGGATGCCATGCTATCTGCTGGTGTTGGTCCGCTGTGTTTTCTGAGGTCCCCAGTCAACACAGCCGGGAAGTTTTAGAGCACTTCATGCTTGCTTCAGCCGACCAGCTTTATGGAGATGCTGATTTCAGTTTTCAGCAGGACTTTGCGCTTGTCCACAAAGGTACCAAAAGCTGGTTTAACGACCACACTGTTACGCTGCCTTGATTGGCCAGTAAGTTGGCCTGACCTGAACCCCACAGAGAATCTCTGTTATCAGGAGGATGAGAGACACCGAACCCAACAAAGCAACAGATGACCTGAGGGCAGCTATCAAAGCAACCTGGGCGTCCATCAGCAGAACCACAGACTGATCACTACGCTGTGTTGATGCAGTAATTCATTCAAAAGGCGGCCCAACCAAGTATGGAGTGCATAGAAATGAAGACACTTCAGAAGCCAGACATTTCTGTATAAAATATCTTTTTTTTTTTTTACTGATCTTATGTAATATAAAGATTTTACAAAATAAATAAAATACAAGAAATCAAGGCTTGAATTATTTCCTATTGCATTATGTGTAATGAATCTATATAATGTATGAGTCTCAGTTTTATAAAATGAGGTATAAAACATTTAACTTTTTCCCGATATTCATTTTCTTTGCGTGTATCAAGTCTTCTATTACGTTTCTGAAGGTTGGAGCTAAAGTGGTTCAACATATTGATTTGCCACTTTCATGGCAGCTTCGGTGTGTGCAATTGCAAACGACGGCTTGGGTGCATGACGTTTTTTGTTTTTTTTTTAATAGGAATTACCTCTGGGGGGTCAAGAATGCTGATTTGTGTCAGATGAACCATTTCTGTGTAGATCGAATTCAGTTCAGTTTGATTTACTTTATTCACACAGTGGCAATTCACGGCGAGCGTCGTCTCAAAGCACTTTAAAAGATCAATCCGACTCGGTTAATATTCAGAACTGGCTCGTCTAATCAGTCCAATCGCATCAAGATTCAAATTGAGCTTACCTGAATTTGAGGTTGACCCTAGTTACAAATACGATGTCGTCAAATTCAGTTTTGGAGCGCCAGAAGGTAAAAGAAGGAAGGCCAGCAGACTGCATGGAGTCACTGACTTTACAGCGACGCCTCTTCCTGAAGCACGTGGCCACTCCGTTTTAACAGGAGGTACGAGATCATTCTGCTGTTGCACACGTTACACATCTTTATCCAGATGCTGACAGCTGTGTCTGCTTCTTTAAAATAGACCCCTTTCCAGGCAAAAAATGCTAATGTTGCACATGATCTCTATATTCAGACCTAACTGGTTCAGATGACATCTCCTGGGTTGAAGTAGGTAATGTGTCGGGTTTAACATGTAGTTCCCTCTGCAGATTGCCTGAAACACGTCTCCCCAAAGGATCATATTAATTATTATTATTATAATTTCTGTTTATTTTCTTTTTCCCACTTTCATAGTAAGTAAGGTATGCAACTTGCTCCATGTTCTGGACACTGCCCACTTTGACTCAATAAGAAACTAGCCCTACTATTCCCCCTCTGTATGTTGGTGTGAAAAAGGTCAGATGAGCTCGCTCCTTTAATTTTAATTTCAGGGCTGTGTCCAGATTTATCTGTCCGTGTAGGTTTGATTTATTCAATTTATTCTTGTCACTGTAATCCGTTCTCGGGTCTTGATAAGGTTTTTAAGCGCTGCAGGTAACAGCGGTTGCTGTTACCTTTCTAAATCTGATATTCTTGTACACAGATGAATTATGGTTAACATTGCTTTTCATTGTGACTGTAATAAAAATATTCCTTGTTTTCCAGACAAAGAAACCAGATGTTGTTTTTTTGTTGTTGCTGTGTGTTGCCCCCTAAGATTTTGGGGAATGTGTACAAATGAATGTGGGACCTCTTTGGCATGTTTGTATCATTTTTCCTCCAGTGCATTTATATCGCATGTCAGCTTGCACCCATTGCATTTCCATAAAAAATGGTTTTAAGTTTAATTTCTAATAAAACATTTCTACCACCAACAAAATCTTCTGCTTTCTTTTTTTAAGGGTCATTGTAATGGACTATTTGTTTTCTCATGTTCATTTTGAGAATATTCATCTTTCCAATCATAGCATCTGTTGCGTCTGAGGGAACGCACTCTGTTAGGTAAAGAAAAACTTTCTGAACAGCATGAAAAGAGAAGCAAAGACCTCTATAACATGAAGGTCTTTTCATTTTTCTCTTTGGACTTTAGCTGCATTGTATTTTTGTTGTAGTTTGTATCGAAGTGCCCAAATTGAATTTGTTTTTTTTGTTCAATTGTCTTATTTAGACAGCGAGCTGCCTTATTTGCTTAGTATGGGAGCCTTTGATGCCTGAATAATTCATTTAGATCTGAGTTAACTTGTGCTGAATTGAAAATGAATTGGAAAAACACAAATTTGAAAAGAAAACTGAAATACTTTCAAGGAACTTGAAGAGATGGCGCTTAAAACCAACTTAAACAATGACAAAGGGGTTTTATTGAAACTGTATTTGAAAGAAAATTTCTTTAAAATGCAATTATGCGAGACCACAGTCAATGACAGTGCTATAGGGGTGTTAAAAAGTGTTTTCCCTCTTACAGATTTCTTCAGGTTTTGCCTGTTTATCGCGCTAAAGTGTTTCAGATTTCCAAACAAATTTTAACACCAGACAAAGGAAATATGAGTAAACACAAAATGCATCTTTCAAATCCTGAATTTATTACAGCAAAACAACCTTATCCAAACCAACCTGGCCCTGTGTGAAAAAGTAATTGCCCCTTAAACCTAAAGACTTGGCAGGAATCACTGCTGTCAAGCGTTTGTGATAAATGACAATGAGTCATTTCCCTGTTGTGGAGGAATTATGTCCAACTATCATTGCAGAAACATTTTAATTTAGCCTGTTCTAGCATAGATGGGCTGGATTTGGTCATGCCATAGCATCTCAATCAAATTTAAGTCTGAGCTTTGAATAGGTGACAGCAGACACCAAAAGCTTCATTTTGTTTTCATTAGTTTTTTCCCCCAGCCATTCAGAGGTTTGTTTGCTGCTGTGTTTTGGATCATAATCTTGCACTTTGAGCTTAAAGTCCAAACTTTCACCTTCAGGATGTCCTGCTTGAGAGCAGCGTTCGTGAGTTCCATCAGTTACTGCACACGCATCCAGACATTTAAGCAGCAAAGGAGTTTAGAGCATCACAATACCACACACATTTCCCCCAAAGTCTTAGAAATCTTTTTTTTTTATTGTTAAAGATTAAGAAAGATATTTTTATTCTTTTTTGTGGTTTTTACCGTAGAACTCTGCAGTGTTTCATGTGATAATTGTTGATTCATGAACACTGATTTTAACTGAGGCAAATGTGCTTTAGATGCTGCTCTGGATTCATCGGTGACCTCCTGGATGAGTCATCAGCGTGCTCCTGGAGTAATTTTGGCTAAATGCCGTTCCATGTTTTAGTCACTTGTGGATAATGACTCTCCCTGCTCTCACCTTTGAACTTCACTGGAGTCCCAAAGCCTTAAAACGTTTTTTAACAAAAAGCAAACGCAGAAGAAATCTGTAAGGGGTTAAATACTTTTTGTCAGCATTGTCGATACTAATCTGACTCATGTAATCTTCCATATTCTGAATAAAAGGGAATTTGCCTGCAGTTAGTTTTCTGGCAAGGCCATTTAAAGAAAGTACTTGGGTAATGTTTATATTCAGTGACGTTAAGTCGAGTCAAGCTTGTTTCATTTGTCATAATATCGTCGATATAAGGAGTATTTTCTGCCCATTTGTTGCTTGACTGACGCTTGTCTTCTCAGGGGTTCATCATGGCCTTGAAAAGGAGACGGGCGATGTCCCCCTCTAGCAGTGTGAGTGGAGGAGATTTTGACGATAGCCAGACTTCGTTAGTGTCTTCAATTGGGAGAAAGAGGAGAAGGACCTCAAACATTCCAACTGTGGATCCTGTAATTTTACACATTTCAGTCACTGTTTTTTTTTCTTTGAACTGTGAAAATTGTTCACAACACAGATTTGAGGAAGGAGGTCGCTGTGGTGAAGGGTGGATCATTTTCAGTCTTTTAAATGTGGCCTTTTCAGATCGCCGTATGCCATGAGCTGTACAACACAATCAGAGATTACAAGGACGACCACGGCAGGATGTTATGCGAGCTGTTCATCAGAGCCCCCAAACGAAGGTGAGGACATGGGTGACTATTCAACCTTTTATATACACTATATATTTCATGTAGTTTAGGTGTGAACACTGGATACAGCAAAGGTCCCTCCATTTTTTTTTTTACCCAGGAATCAACCAGACTATTACCATGTGGTGTCTCAGCCCATTGACATGATGAAGATCCAGCAGAAACTAAAGATGGAGGAGTATGACGATGTCGATCAGCTGACCAGCGACTTTCAGCTTTTGTTCAACAATGCAAAGACTTACTACAAGGTACCAGATTCCTCTGGGCTTCAGTTACTGTTACTAATAGAGGGCAGAACATGAAACTGAATTTGCTTCTACCGCAGTCAGATAGTCCTGAATACAGAGCCGCCTGTAAGCTGTGGGACCTCTACCTGCGGACGAAGAACGAGTTCGTTCAGCGGGGAGATTACGACGACGACGATGAAGATGGATACTATGCTCAGGAAAACGCCGGAGGTTCCACTGAAGATGAGGTGAGACTCCAGGATCCGGTTATTGCAACATCATATTTGTTTTTAGACGGGTGTGAATGCAGTCCAGCAATCATGAACATGGTTAAAAAAAAAAAAGAGAAACCATTGATGTCTTTCAGATGAAAATGCACATAGCAGTCTGGGAGGGAGACTCAAGTACTTTATCTTTGCTGCATCTAAACATTCGGAAAACATTACAGAGTTGCTGAGTGCACATCTCTCTGTAGACGGGCTAAGCACAACTTCAAGGCACTCACAAGGTTTTTGAAAGCAAATCCTGTAAATTAATTTCTGATAAGGAAAATTTGTTTTGCTTCTGCAACATTGGCAGCGGTACGAAGAGACATTTATTGCAATTAATCTTTTAGACTTTATATTTTAATGAGATGTGTGTTTGTGTGTGGTATTCTGTACATCTACCAAGACAACATTAGCGGTATTGTGCTCACTTTAACTGTATGGTATTTAAAAGTGATTTATTATTAGTTGTGACATTTGCAGTTTCATGCAAAAGTATTTAGGTATTAGTACCCCCATAAAATTTTTCTATTTTTTTTTTAATTCCCACCTAAAACTTTGGTGTGTTTTATTGGGATTTTATGTTATAGACAAACACAAAGTTGTGCATAATTGTTACGAGGAAGGTAAGGGAAACATGATTTTTTTTTTTTATAAATAAAAATGTGAGAAGGGTGGCAAGGCTTCGCCTTTAGCCCACTGAATCAATGACTTGTAAAGGTTTCACAGCTTTTGATGCAATTACAAGTGTTTTGGGGTATGTCTCTGACAGCTTTGTACATCCAGAAGCAAAGTTCTTTACTCATTCGTCTTTCCAAAACAACTCAAGCTCAGTTTGCGGGATTGAGAGCGTCTGGGAACATCCGTTTTCAAGTCTTGCCAAAGATTCAGTTTCAACACATGAAAATGCTTTGGTCTAAAGTTAACCGTTCCATTGTTGCTCTTTCTGTACATGTAGGGTCGTTCTCCAGTCTTCTGCAAGCTTTTAACAGGTTGTCTTCCTGTATTGCCTTGTATTTAGCTGAAAAAATGAATCTTGGCATAATAGTGCCACCCCCTGTATAACAGTTGTGTTGTGTTCAAGTGATAAGATGTTGTTTGCTTTCTGCCAAACATTTAACAAGAAATTTAATTTTGGTTTTCTTCTGACCAGAGTGACCTCATCCACACGTTTGCTTTTTCCCCCCCACATGCTTTGTGACATGTGGGGAACTAAACCATATTCTTCCTCCAGCGCTCTGGATCGCTGTTGCTCCTTCAGGATCACACTCTGAGGCCTTCACTGCACCACTGGGTTTTTACTGGGATTAAAGGACGGGAAGGCGTTCTCCATTTGCTAATTGGATGATGTCTGACAGCAATTGGTTGCTCTGAATTTCATTTTGGATTATAGGAGTAAACGAGGGCTAGGTGCATATGCACACCACACCATTCAGATTTTAGTTTCTGTAGCAATGCCCCCTTTTATTTCTATGATTTCAATTATAGACTGCTTTGAGTTCGTCTGTCTTATAAAATTCAATAAAACACATCAGAGTTTATGGTTGTGAAGCGACAAAATGTGGAATAGTTGAGGCGGTAGGAACACTTTTGCATGGCCCCGTAACGCCGTCAGTGTGGAGTATTATGTCCTCATCTGTATGTATGAATAACTGCATGTCATTTTTGAACGTCTGTGCTTAATTGTTAAATCCAGAGTGCATCAGCTTGTTTGAAAGAAGTTCTTGAGCAGCTCTTTGACGCTATTGTATCCTACACTGAGCCCAGTGGTCGTCTGGTCAGCGAGCTCTTCCAGAAGCTTCCATCCAAAATGGTATAACATAAAAAATATTTGGCAGTGGGGGAGGGGGGAACTTTCAAATTTCCAACTTTAATTTATAGTTCTCTCTTTTCTATTTAGCAATACCCAGATTATTACGCTGTAATTAAAGAACCAATTGATCTTAAAATCATCGGCCAGAAAATCCAGGTACGGTTTTATCGGTCTAATAAGTTCACTGTTCAATTCTCATTAGCTGATTTTAAATAATTTACTAAATTCCAACAATAATAATAAAAAACATGTTTTTAACTTTTATTTTAGCTTGGCAATTATCGGAGTGTCAGTGCCATGGCTAAAGATGTAGACCTGCTGGTGAAGAACGCCAAAACCTACAACGAGCCTGGTTCTCAGGTCTTTAAGGTAAACATGTAACTTGGAACTTCAATGCAGCAGGCTGTCGCTGGCATTTTTCATAACCCGCCTTAATCTGCTGTTGGGATGCAGGATGCCAACACTATTAAGAAGGTTTTTGCACAAAAGAAGTCCGAGATTGAACACAGAGAGCCGATCAAGTCCAGTATTCGCATCAGGTAAGGATAAAGCATCAGCTCTTGAAACCATGCAAGTGTTACGTTGTTATTTGAGTTTATCTGTTCTGTTCAACGTTTTCCATCTTTGCTAGGAATAAAAGGTCTGTCCAAGGAGACCGCCTCTCAGCTATCACTATGGCGCTTCAATATGAAAGCGATGAGGAAGGCATACTTTCTGGTACTTATTGACCTATTCATCTGACCAGACAGTCGTGATGCTACTAGACACTGCTGTCCAGCGTCGAGTAGTGTGCGTTGTTATTGGTTATCTTCCTGCTGTTGTCAGGGACTGTCCACTACGACGAGGGCGAATCCGAAGCAGAGAGTATGACGTCGAACATTGACATGAGCAATCCCATCTTTCAGCTTTATGAAGCCGTGCGAGGAGCCAGGAACAGTCAGGGCCAGCTGATCGCTGAGCCCTTTCTGCAGCTACCCTCCAGGAAAGACTACCCCGACTATTACCAGCAGATCAGTCAGCCACTCTGCCTGCATCAGATCAAGTATGACGAGGCTGATACTGATCTGTTTGTCTTTACACTCGTCACAGGGATGGACTTCTTACAGGGCTCCTGCACAGCCTGGAGAAGTCTTGAATTTCATTTCAGTATTTTCCAGGTCCCACCGTCTAAATTCTGTGCAGTTTCCTTCTGTCCTTCAAAACATTCTTTGCTTAGTGTGTCTTTTCCTCCGTTCTTTCCTATAGATTCATACCATTCGTTTGTGTAGCCAATATCTAGACTTCTATTTTTCTTTGGCATCACACACGCTCATTGTGCAGTGCTATATTTTTTTGCCCCATATGTAAGTGCCCGTAATTTCTTTGCAGGAACAGGATGAAGAACAACGAGTATGAGAGCGTTGACCATATCGACTCAGATCTGGCGCTGATGTTTGAGAACGCCAAACGCTACAATGTTCCCCAGTCCTCCATCTACAAGCGTGTGCTCAAGCTTCAGCACATCCAGCAGGTCAGTTCAGCTTCTTTTCTCGTTGTTTCCATTAAACTGTGGTGGCTCAGCAGGAGCATTGTCTCAGACGCTTCACAAGGATCTACCTTGCCACAATCGACAGGCTAACAAACCCTCGCTGACTGTGGCATCTGAACTCCGCTCAACCAGGGCCTGCAATAAATGTGATAACTTTTTTTATTGAGAAAATCCAAAAGATTAGAGGGGGAGTCTGTACATCCATTTCAAGTTCAGAACCAAAGCTGTCTCCAACTAGAACTGATTTGGACAAAATGTCCCAATCCAGCCAAATAAGATACAAAAGCTTAGAAGAAATCGTTCACCAGCCAAGTTCCTCCTCCTGCTGCCTTGATGTTTTACCCACAGCTTTCTTTAAGAAGGTTCTGCCTGTCATAACGTCTGATTTGACTCAGATAATAAACACGTCCCTTCTGTCAGGTGTTTTCCCCCAGTCCCTAAAAAACAGCAATTATCAAACCACTATTGAAAAAGAATAATTTGGACAAACTACTACTGCAGAACTACAGGCCCATCTCAAACCTCCCCTTTATCAGTAAGATTATTGAAAAAGCTGTATTTCAACAATTAAACACCTTCTTAACAATGACCAGCTGCTTTGACGTTTTCCAGTCAGGTTTCCGTGCTCACCACAGTACAAAGACCGCCCCTGTCAAGGTGTTTAATGACGTCTGTATAAATACTGACTGTGAAAGAACCACAGTGCTGGTACTATTGGACCTCAGTGCAGCATTTGATACTGTCGATCACTCCTACATCAGAGAACACAAAAATCACATGTGGGGTTCCCCAAGGGTCCATCCTGGGTCCCCTCCTTTTCAATATCTACATGCTCCCTCTAGCTCAGATAATAAAAAACAACATCAGCTACCATAACTACGCAGACGACACACAGCTCTACATCACCATGTCACCAGGTGACTATGGACCAGTTCAAGCACTGAGTAAATGCCTAGAAGAAATCAATGCATGGATGTGCCAAAATTTTCTTCAGTTGAATAAAAACAAAACTGAAGTAATAATTTTTGGACCAATGGAGGAGCGATCAAAAGTTAGCACACAGCTTCAGCTGCTTCAGCTAGGAACCACTGATCAGGCCCGAAATCTGGGAGTAGTGATGGACTCAGACCTGAGTCCATCACAAAGACTAAGAAAGTAGAGCACATCACCCCAGTTCTAAAGTCATTAGACTGGCTCCCTGTATCTCAGAGATTAGACTTTAAAATACTTCTGTTAGTCTATGAATCCCTGAATGGCTTAGCACCTAACAGTGAGGGAAGACTGCATCATCCCCTGGAGAAAAACAGCTTCTGGTTAGGCTGTCTTCTCCGTAAGAGCATCTCAGCAATGGAACACAGTGCCAGAAACCATCAGAATCTTTGTCATTCTTTTCATTCAAAAAGAATGCAAAAAACATGGCTTGTAGAGAGCCAAACTTGTGGGCACTAAGGTTTTCTGTGTGTATTTAAATAATTTATAATTATTTTACATGAATTGTATTTCTTAACCATAATGTTTTTTATGTAATGGGCATTGTAATTTTATCTTGTGATTTTATACTTGTGATTATTTTTAAGGTTGCCTTTTTTACACCTGGCTGGGGGACTACCGATGAAAATTAGCACTTTTTAGCTAACTCGGGTACATTTACATTGTTTTAATGTTGATTAATGTACACTGTGCCCTTTTAAATAAAAATAAAAAGTAAAAGTAAAGCACCTAAATACATCACAGACTTATCAGTGTATCAACCCTCCAGACCACTCAAGTCTTCTGGCTCTGGTCTGCTCTGCATACCCAGAACGAGAACCAAACGTGGAGAAGTAGCATTTAGTTTTTATGCTCCACTTATCTGGAACAAATACCCAGAAGACTGTAAAAGTGCCGAAACCCTGAGTTCCTTTAAATCCAGGTTAAAACCTTATGTGTTTCAAGTTGCCTTTGAATGTTAATGTTGAATTTTGTAGTCCATCTTATCTTTTATCATGGCAACTGAATTTTCCAGGAATGGGAGCTGTTGATACATCATATAAAACCCCAATAAATGCATTGATGCTTGAGGTTGTAATGTGACAAAATTTGAGAAAGGAGCATGAATATTTTTTACAAAGCAGTGTATCTAATTTTGTTGCCTGTCTAGATGAAGAGAAAAGAGCTTTTACAGAGAGCAGATGACGATGGGGACAGCATGCTCTCCTCGACCACATCGGACACCAGCAGCACAAAAAGAAAAAGGTACATTTTGGTTCTAAAACGTTCCAGCCTGCACTCATTTCTTTTACTGACGGGAGCTTTGCTTTCGACTGTCACCTTTTGGTTTTCAGCCACAAGAAGAACACAAAGAAAAATCGAATGAAAGCTCTCCTGGCGTCTGTTACTGAGGCCCGGGAAGCCGGCACCGGCCGCAGACTCTGTGACCTCTTCATACTGAAGCCTTCTAAGAAGGACTACCCAGATTACTACAAAGTTATCCTGGAACCAATGGACCTCAGGACCATCGACTACAACATTCGCTCGGACAAGTACATGACCGAGGATGCAATGGTGGAGGACATGAAGCTGATGTTTCGCAACGCGAGACATTACAATGAAGAAGGCTCCCAGGTAACATTCAGGGTTGTGGCTGTACGTGTCTTTCGTTGCTGCTTTTGGAGTCATTCTGATTGGTTGTTTCCTATTTTTTTCTGAAAATGTCTAAAAAACGCTTAGGGCAAATGTGTTTCCTGTTCTCATCAGCTTCAGACTCAGCATTGTTATGAATACTCTTAAAGTGCAATCCACACCACAGAGATCTCCTTCCGCTGTTATTCCTTTAGGTCTACAACGATGCGGACATTCTTGAGAAGATCATGGAAGATAGACGCAGAGATCTTGGGCCAGCAACTGACGATGACGACATCATGTCTCCAAAGTTAAAAATAAGTACGGCTTTCAGTTTTTTCTAGACATTGAGTTTAGTCTTTAATTGATATTCACATGTCTACTTTTTTTTTATCGCAGGAAAGAATAGCCTCTCTCTGAAAAAGTCCAAGTATCTGACCCCCTTACAGCAGAAACTAAACGAGCTTTATGAAGCTGTGAAGAACTACACAGATAAGCGCGGCCGTCGCCTCAGCGCCATCTTCCTGCGGCTTCCGTCTCGGGCCGAGCTGCCCGATTACTACATCGCCATTAAGAAACCTGTAGATATGGAGAAGATCAAGAGTCACATGCTGGCTAACAAGTACCAGGACGTGGACGCTCTGGTCGAAGACCTGGTGCTCATGTTCAATAACGCCTGCACCTACAACGAGCCGGAGTCTCTGATTTACCGCGACGCTCTGTTGCTGCACAAGGTGCTTTTAGAGACGAGGCGAGAACTGGAAGGAGGAGACGACAATCACGTGCCCGACGTTCCCCGCCTCATCCAGGAACTCATCCGGAGTCTCTTCGTGTCTGTGCTCGGTCACCAAGATGACGAAGGGCGCTGCTACAGCGATTCGCTCGCAGAGATTCCCGCGGCAGACCCCGCAAACCCAGAGAGGCCGGCGCTCAACTTCGAGATCGTCAGGAAAAATGTGGAAAGCGGGCGTTACAAGAGGTTGGACGTGTTTCAGGACCACATGTTTGAAGTTCTGGAGAAGGCCAGGCGGTTAAATAGGTCAGGTATTGTTGCAAATCCATCAATTTGTGTTCTAAAAGAAATCCAAGGTTAGTTTTACGCCGTGCATTCATTACAGGACCGACTCGGAGATCTTTGAAGACGCAGTGGAGCTGCAGCAGTTTTTCATCCGTATCAGGGATGAGCTGTGTAAAAATGGAGAGATCCTAATGTCCCCCGCCCTCAGCTACACTTCCAAGCATTTGCACAGCGATGTGGAAAAGGAGAAGAAGGAAAAGCTTCCCAAAGAGATTGAAGAAGACAAAATCAAGAGAGAGGAGGAGAAAAGAGGTATCCGCTTAAACATCCTCTGAGCCCGGTTCTTCAACATCACCATGGAAGCTCTCATCATATGTCTTTGTTTAATTGGAACGTGGCTTTTTCACAGAGGCAGAGAAGAGAGAAGACACTGTTGGAGGCTCGTGGCAAGTTCAGCGTACGTACAGACAGGACTGCAGCTTCAAGGACAGCATGTACCATGTGGGAGACTACGTTTATGTAGAACCTGCAGAGCCCAACCTCCAGCCACATATCATTTACATTGAACGCCTTTGGGAGGATGCCACCGGTGAGTCTCTCCCTCACACATCAGAGTATTAAGCATAAGAGATAATGTTAAGAAAAAGCAGCTTTGTTGTTTCCATTTTGCTTTTAGACTGTATTGGCAAAGATTTTGGCAGTACGGGGTAAGATATTTTATTGAATCGCAATTGTCTTTGCAGTACCAACCTGCGCAATATCGCAATTTCAAAAGACTGCTTGGATGCAATATTTGACATGGTTTCAGGCGGTCTCATGTGGGTTCCAGCTTGGTACCGATGCCACTTTGACAACAAGTACATTTTATAAAGATGCTCACCACAAAAGATTAGAACAACAGATCGGTTGGCCAATTAACATCGCTGAATGGGGATAGTGCATGCAAAGGCGCACTGTAGTAGTTGCCGTCTGTCTGCAGAGTACATTTCTACAGATCTACAAGCTTTCTGTGGCCTTCCTTTAGCTCCAAACCAGGCTGTAGACAGGTTCATGCATTGGGCTCCTATGGTCGAACATCAAAACCTTTGATCACCAAGTGGGATGGGTCCAGGTTTGAGGGTTGCCCCTTAGTTCCAGTGGAAGGACTTAGGGTTCTTGCCAGCGCATTTCAGCATAATGCACTGCTGAAAGTTGTCAGAATTAAGCTGAAGTTAGATCGCTACATTAATTAAAATTTGAGCGTAACAATCAGTACGACATGGATGTTTGAGAGCAACAAAGAAAAGTCAACTAAAGCTTTTGAACGTGCAACAGCACAGCTATAAACCCCCCGAACAACATAAGGTCTTATTAGCTTGATGAACAACCCCTTGGAGGTGCGTGAATGCACCCAGAGAAGCAGCCGAATGACACACCAGCACCCCCGTGACTGCGGATCAGTTCTCAAAGAGAGGCCTATGAGGACAAGGTTGAGTGAGTTTGGTGTAGAGCATCTTGACTTGGCTACGCAGAGTCTTGATTTCAACCCATCAAAGAATATTTTTGAGAAATTAGAGCGGAGACTAGTGGACCAACATCAGCGTCTGACCTCATAAACGGGCTCATTAAAAGAATTTCAAAAATCCCCATAAACACTCTCTAACATTGTTAAAAGCATACACTTTAGACTGAGCTGTAATGGCCGCAAAGAGTGGGGAAGCTCCATATTAAAACCTTTTTTAATATTTTTGGCAACATATTGTATCAAGCACTAGAACTGAAATCCTTGTCCTAGCCTGTTTAAAACTGATCTTTCCCACCTCTGAAACAAACAGGGGAGAAGTGGCTGTACGGCTGCTGGTTCTACAGGCCAAATGAAACCTTTCATCTCGCAACAAGAAAGTTCTTGGAGAAAGAAGTTTTCAAGAGCGACTATTACAACAAAGCTCCCATCAGAAAGATTCTGGGAAAGTGCGTGGTAATGTTTGTGAAGGTACGAGTTTGCCGTATCATTCGGCGTTTATTTGTTTTTGCCATTTAGAGCTTATTCGACTTCTTGACAACTGACTGAACATTTCTGGGATTGAAGGAATATTTCAAGCTTTACCCGGAAGGATTCAAGGCGGAGGATGTCTATGTCTGCGAGTCTCGCTACTCTGCCAAGTCAAAATCCTTCAAGAAGATCAAGATGTGGGCCATGCCCCTCAGCTCGGTCCGATTTGTTCCCAGAAACGTTCCCCTGCCTGTGGTCCGAGTGGCTTCCATGTTTGTAACCAAGCAAGAAGACAACCCACCAGAGATTGTAGATGAAAGCAAAATGACTGATGTTACAGACAAAGTGAGTCTCAATCTGTCGGTTTAGGTGAAAAGGAAGAGTTTATGTTTAATCAGGACCTCCTACAAACAATTTAATGTTCACAGGAGAGGGAGGATGTTCCACTGGACGTGACCAACGGAGAGCCGGGCTGTCAGTACTATGAGCAACTCTGTTACAACAACCTGTGGCTGAAAGTGGGAGACTGTGTGTACATCGCCTCACATGGTCTGGTGCGCCACCGAGTGGGCAGGTAGAGTAAAATAATTTGAAAACAAGGACGACGTCTCTCTTTCCGGGAGGACAGACTATCCTTTATATTTAAAAAGGTTCAGATTTTGCGTGTTTGCTAAACACAGATAAATGCACTGCTGTAGAAAAGTATTTGCTCTCTTACTGATCTTACAGAAAGATAACCTGAGCAACTTTAAATTTAGAAGAAATAAGAGCTACCAACACCAACATGTCTCTTTGTGAATGTATAATTGCCCCCTTGTTAAATCTGGATTTAACAGGGATTAACCTGATTTCTGCCCGGCCTGTAGAGTCAGGAAATCCTTTGAAAAGAACCTGTCTGATGACATGAAGTAAAAAACAACAACAACATATCATGTCCTGATCTAAAGAAATTCAAGACCAGATGTGAACTAAATTCCCTGACCTCTATCAGTCTGGATTATACAGCCATTTCTAAGGCTTTAGGACTCCAGAGAACCACAACGAGAGCCATTCTCTAGAAGTGGAGAAAACTTTGAACAGCGGTAAACTTTAGGAGACGGGACGACTTAACATATAATGGCTTCATAACCTTAAGCCTAAATACATTTGGGCTACCCAGCAGGACTATGGTCCAAAGAACACTGGCCAGTCCATCTGTGAATGGCTCAAAAACTACCTGGAGTGTTGGGCTAATCGAAGTCTGAAGTTAAATCAGGTTGAGATGCTGTGGCATCGCCATAAACTCGCCGCTCATTTATGAAAACCCTCTAATGTGGCTTAAAGTAAATAAATTAAAGAAGAGTGGGCCAAACGTTCTTCCTGAGTGATTTACAAAAAAACCCGAATTGCTTGTTATTACAACTGTTTGATGCTTGTCTGAAATAAAACTGAGTTTGTCTATCTGGAGAAGGAATGTGTAAACGGGCAAAGTACATTTTAAGGGCACTTTAGTTAAGGATTTATATGACGTTTAGTGAGTTTATATACTGTAAACTCTGCTTGCTCGCCAGTGAAATTAGTGCAAAAAATAAGGCAGCGGAAAACTTAAAACTGTTTTCATTCTCTGTGTTCTTATTGCAAGAATTGAGAAAATGTGGATGCGAGATGAAGCAGGCTACTTCCTTGGCCCCATCTTTATCCACCCGGAAGAGACGGAGCATGAACCTACCAAGATGTTTTACAAGAAGGAAATGTTCCTGAGTAACTTGGAGGAGGCTTGTCCCATGACCTGCATCACAGGTACCCTTATTGATATACCATCACGCTGTGAAGTGTAATGTCCCACAACCATAATGCAATGGTGATTAGAGCCGTTAAATAACTTTTGATCACACAGGGAAGTGCGCCGTGGCTTCCTTCAAAGAATACTTGTCATGTCGGCCCACTGAAGTGCCTGAAGAGAATGTCCTTCTCTGCGAGAGTCGCTACATTGAGAATGAAAAGCAGATGAAGAAGTTCAAGGGTCTTAAACGTTTTTCTCTCTCTGGGAAGGTGGTAGAAGATGAAATCTACTATTTTAGGTAAAGAACTACTATGAAATATTTAAATTAATGTTTCTGGCAGCAAGAAATTATAAGATGTTTACTAAATGACCATCAAGGTTGAAACTCCTGGCCAGAACCTTTTTAGAGAGTTTTACAGCCCAGTTAGCACCAATTTTCCTAAGTCTGTCTGGCTTTATTTCTGTTTATTCTCTGTTTTATTGTCCAAAGCGTGTTAGAAAATGGATGGATGGATGGATGGATGTATACGTCTACTTTTTGACTGAAAAAAGATAACATTGCATATTCACAGGCTTGACAAAGGAAAGCTGTGAGGTATGGAAGGTATACCGGAGTGAAAAGGGGAGTTTTCTATGTTTTCTTTCTTCAGGAAACTCATAGTTCCCCAGAAAGAACCATCACCTCTGCTGGAGAAGAAAATCGAGGAACTGGAGGCTAAATTTGCTGGCATGACAGAAGAAGAGCTAGAAGATCTTGGTGATGATGATGGCGAGCTGGGGGATCATTCCCTTCCACAGATGCAGTCCTCTATAGCGAGTGACATGGATATCATGTCATACACCCCTCCACAGGTCGGGGGGGGATGTATTTCATCGGTTAGCGTTTTATTAATTATCTTCAAAGCTTCTGAATGTTCAGCTCTTGCATTTGCACCTTTGGTTACAGTCAACTCCTAAATCCATGAAGGGGCTCGCAAAGAAAGAGGCTTCGAAACGGAAAATCAACATGAGTGGTTACATCCTGTTCAGCAGCGAGATGCGAGCGGTCATCAAAGCTCAGCACCCGGACTTCTCCTTTGGGGATTTGAGCCGTCTTGTTGGCACGGAGTGGAGGAACCTGGACAGCTCCAGGAAAGCAGAGTACGAAGGTACCAGCCCCTACTTTATGGTATTAATTTTAGACCATAACAAGCAAATGTAGTCAGAGCCATTACACCTTTTTATGTTTTTTCAAATACAACAGCAAGCATCACTGTATTTTATTAGTATTTATGTGATTAGAGAAACACAAATAAGTGCATTTTTGTGAAAGGAAAGGATACATAGCTTCATTATTTATGCCAGCATAAGGAAGCGTGAGGAGGAATTGGAAAGCTGGGCCTTAAATACAAAACAACAAATCTGGCCTTTATGGAAAAGCGTAAAGAAGAAAGCTGTTGTTGGAAAAAAGCCACAAGAAGTGGTTGTTTAGACAAGGAAAGCCATACAGGGCATACAGCAAACAGAGGGTGAGCTGGATGAGCTGGACAGATGAGACCCAACACCATGTGCAGAGGAAAACTGAACTGCACATCACCCTGAACCCCCCGTCCTCACAGGGAAACATGGTGGTGGAGGCATCCTGCTGTGGGAATGCGTGTCTTCAGCAGAGACAGGGAGCTGGACAGAGTTGATGTGATGAAGAATGGAACCTAAATACAATGAAATCCTGGAAGAAAATCTCTTACAGGCTGCAGCAAAACTTTAAAACAGCGTTGTAGTCCAGCTTCGAGCTGGATGGCCACCTTAACGACATAATCAGACCTAGCAAGTCAGTATACAGACCTCAATCAAGTTGAAAGTCTTTTGAGTAGACTTGCAAATTGGTCTTGAACAAAAAGAAAAAAGAAAATTAAATAGCAGAAATGGAAGTCTTCAGATCTGCAAAGCTGGTAGAGACAGACACAAAAACTTGTTTAAAAAAAAGTATTGACTTTGAGGGGCTGAATATTTATGCAACTCACCGTCTATGTTTTAGAGTGGTAAAATGGGAGTATGTTCAGAGGCTATGAATGCTTTTGCAGGGCTCTGTCCTTGTGGATTATTAATGCTAAACCTTCAACATCTTTATACTGCAGAGCGAGCAGCTAAAGTGGCCGAACAACAGGAGCGTGAGAGGGGCCATCATCAGACATCCCCAAGAGCAGGTACCCCAGTAGGGGCACTGATGGGGGTAGTGCCTCCCCCAACCCCCATGGGGATGCTAAATCCCAGCATGACGCCTGTGTCAGGTAACCCCTCATAGATGCAGATGGATCCCCAGTGTACCCTAAAAGACTGGAATGAGAAGCTAAGCTGCTCACATTTCTCACATTTGTGTGTCTTTACAACCATGTGTTGTGATTTCATTGTACGTTTGCTCTAGCCCGATATCGCTTCATTCATAGGAACATGCAAGTGATGATATCCAACATTCATAATGTTTCAGCGTATAAAAACATCAGCATTTGCCTCATTGTGGTGCATGTGCTTCTGATATTGTTCATTTAGCATGTTTGTGTCCTTAATTTCTTTTTGTCTTGCCATCACAGCCTGATCTTTAAGTCAGTGTTTTACAGCACACCAGTATGTTACTGCATGCTTTGGTAGTGAGTGCCTGTTTGACTGATGCATGTTTTTGTCTTGTGTTAATACTGTCCCCTTGTGTTAATACCTTCTCCTCATACCTGAGAAGGTATGATGGGTGTCTATAGCACAGCAATGATGGGCCATGTTGAATGCATGGTTAGTATGGCCGGTGTACCACCACATTACATGGGGATGCCGTTCTTTCCCCAACATCTCCTGCCCGTTCTGTCTGGGTTCCGAGGAATGCCATGCTTTGGTAAGAGTGCTGCCATAGCCACCCCCCACCTGCCACGCAGTTGCTTCCTGTCTACCAATCTGACTCGCTGAAGGGGCTACCTGTATCACTAGGCTGAGATTCTTTCTTTGATGACTAGCCAGTCTCAACTCGGGGTTGGGTCGTTATTCACCACATAGTTTTGTTGGTAAAAAAACAAACCGATTTAACTATAACTTTGGATCAATTAAAAATACACATACCAAAAATCACCTATCATTATGTGATTGCCATTCCCAGGTTTTATTTATCATGTATTTTTCAATTGGTATTAGAAATTTTTAAACTGGCAAATAGGCATCTTCCACTGTGTGATCATGCTTACGCTGTTGAATATCCTCCCAGGTGTTAATGGCGTGGGAATTGGCGTGGCGGCAGGAAACCTGCATGGATCGCAGGTAATAACCATGGTTCTGTTGGTATGGAGCTATTAAAAACCAGGAAGTGAAACAACTTTTAAAACCTGTTGTTGGTCTGGTATACATTTGGTTTTAGAGTCGGTGGTAAGATTTTTGTGCATTTCAAGTCCTACTTAGCAAACGTCTTGCAAAACTGCTTTTAAGTGTAATCTGTTTTTTTTTTTTAAAGGTTGTGCTGCATGACATCAGGAAAACATGTGGTTGTGAAACTGTTGCTGAACAACACCATGACTTTAATCCTTTTCTCTCATTAAAAATTCCCCTCCCTTTTCTTTAGGCTTTCACATCTAAGCCACTAAAATAGACCTCAGGGACCGTTGCAGAGTGTGAATGCATATAACATAAAGTTATATATCCAACCAAATATTACATCCATGCAGTTCTCCACAGGGCCAATATTGCTGACCTTAATATCATGTTGCTGAATGTGAGTTATGTTGTTTATGTGGTCCACCACACACACTTGTGTAGAATTGCGAAGTGGAAGGAAAATGATACAAGGTTCTAAAAGGGTTTTACTATTGAAAAAACTGAAAAGCGCGGCATGTATTTGTATTCAGCTCACCTGAATCAAGAACTGGATTGGGAAGACTTCTTCTTCCTATATCTATGGAGTGTATCACTAATAGTTGTCCTGTTAACAGGATGCCTCCTGTTTAGGTGGACAGCCATGTTTTGGTAGGTTTTCAGCTGGATCTTACTCGTTCCATTTTGGAACTATGGCTTGAACAGTGCTCCTTAAGATGTTCCAAGCTCAGGGTATTGTTTTTATAACTTAACCCTGCTCTAAACTTCTCCACAACTTTCTTCCTGTCCAGACTGACGTGTTCCTCGAGCTTCATCATGTTGTTTGTTCACTAACAAACCCTCTGAGGGGTTTACAGAGCAGCAGAGATTAAATTACACACCGGTGTGCTCTTAACAATATTGGTGGCTTCTCAAGGTAAATGGATGTACTGGATTTTATTTCAGGTTATCAGAGCAATGGGATCTGAATATGCCCGTATGCCTGATTCCTATTTGTAAAAACAAAATTAAACACCAAATATTATTTTCCTCTCACTTCATAATTACACGTTACTTTGTGTTGGTCTATCATATATCAAGCCAATTAATTACATTGAGCTTTATGATTTCAATTTAACAAAATGTAAGAATGTTGATGGAATCTGAATAGCTTAGCATGGCGCGGTGTATATGCCTCCTTTTACGTTTGTGAATGAATCTGAATCCAGTAAAGAACAGTGATTATGTTTTCACCAGGTGGGTCTGATGGGCTCAGGACAGCAGGCTCCTCCTCCATACCCAGGACAAAGCCACGTAGGACAAACGGCACTCCACCAGCCGACCACGCCGGTGTTTGTGTCTCCTCCTGCCAAATCTCAGCGGCTGCTGCACTCCGAGGCCTACCTCAGATACATCGAGGGTCTCAGTGCAGAATCTTCCACAGTCAGCAAATGGGACCATGCTCTCACAGGTGCATTTTTTTTGTTTTTAACTTTTAATAGTCATTGTTAAGCAGTACATAAAGTAGTGCTTAACGTTAATGCGACTTCTTCCTATACAAACTGGGATCACTTATTGGAAATACAGCACACTTTTCATTTTTACATTTTGTGATGGGTCAGTAAAGTCATTCCTGTTTCCCATTTCTACGTTCTTTTACTGTGTTGTTGCAATTTCAGTGAAAAAACAAGATGTGCGCCTAACAAAAGAGCAGGAAAGCCGATTACCGTCCCACTGGTTGAAAAGCAAGGGCGCCCACAAGACCATGGCGGATGCACTTTGGCGGCTTCGTGACCTGATGCTGCGAGACACCCTCAACATCCGTCAGATGCACAATGTGTAGCATGTGGATTTTGTGAGCCTTTGTTCCCAAAACTGTGTAACAGGAAGACGTTTAGGCTCACTAAAAGTCTTTGCTTTATGATGTTATAAAAGAAGTACTGTTTGTGTTCATACCAGGCGCTTTCTGTGTTGAAGCCGACTTTTGTTTTTCATTTCATATTTCATTTGTTCTAAGTATATCATGAAGACTGTTCATCTGTGATGAAGGTTGTCATGTCACGATTTCACAATAAAAATGTGAGGAGTTCAGACTGGGTATGTTAATTTAGAACACTGGAAAGGTGACGCAACAGCTGACAAATGGGAATAAACAGGGTGTAGCTATTATTCTTTTGCTCAGACTGAATACAATTATCTGGTATTATCAAACATATTTTTCTGCTGTGTCCAGAACAAAACGGGGGGGTGGATTTACCAAGCGTTCACGCGTCTTTGACTGAGTCAACTTGATGTGCTGGCTCTTTTACATCGTTATATTTTGATAGGGTGAATATTTTGTCACATTAGGGTACTTAGGTTCACACTTTAAATTAGCAAAATGCTTTTACTGAGTTTATGGATGTTATAACTGTCCAGGTGTAACGAGAAGACATTTGCATTAACAAATTCATAAGAAAAGTTGGGTGGAGTGACGATGATCTGTAAGTAAAGAGAATAAAAGTGTATACTTGTAAAATCGAATGAGGTATAACAGTATTGAAAAGAATTGTTTTACTAAAAACACATTGGAATTACATTTATAATTGAGCTATATTGGATTTGCAGCTGTAGAAGGAATGTTAAGGGAAGAGTCGATTTGGAGCTTAAAAGATCCGAATAGTGTCGCTGATTCGAGCCAAAAGATCTGGATCACAGAAGAGAGTCACAATTTCCATTTCCCCGGGTTTCTCATTTGCGCCTGCGCGACCCTGACCGCGCAGTTACGTTTGAAAGCTGCTACAGCGAGCACGTCTGTACGGTCTGTGGTGGCTTTAGGCTCCATCCTTGCTTATTAAAGTACCGTGACGGTAAGCTATCTCGTTATTTTATCAATCCAGATGTATAATGGGGTTAAAGTCTCAGTGATTCGTCTGGGTCTTCCCATCATAGTGAAGGAATGAATATGAATGTGTGAAGGAATTAGCTAACTTTATAGTTAGCAGCCAGTGCTTTAGCACGCTAGAGCTAATATTAGCCGAGTGACTTGCTGCTGGTGGGTGAGTCTGGTCACCGAAGTTTGGGTTTGCTCAGCGGTTTCTGCCATAAAGGGGAGCTTTTCTGTGGCTGCGCAGTGAATTAAGACAAAACACGCAGTTACATCACAGTTTAACTTTGCTTACGACCCTTTATTTGCGACATCCAGCAGG
The DNA here is from genome assembly GCA_037039145.1 of Fundulus diaphanus. Taxonomy (NCBI): domain Eukaryota; kingdom Metazoa; phylum Chordata; class Actinopteri; order Cyprinodontiformes; family Fundulidae; genus Fundulus; species Fundulus diaphanus. The sequence continues at coordinate 26,435,880 of CM073126.1, forward strand.
CCATGTGCTTATATTTAAACCCAGGACCTTTAGCATGTTGGCTAATATTTTTACCCTGAATGGACAGACCTGGGTTTCACTGGGAATAAATCAAACAATGAGAGATGTGTGGCCAGTCCAGCCTTGGTAGCTAGTTGGGAAGAAGCCGCTAATGAGCCGCAAAGCCAGATGAGGCTAAAAATCTTGAAACAGTTTAGCTGACTTTGGGCAGTGAATTAAACGTTATACAAATCAGATTCAACAAAAAAAATAAACCCTCATAACTTCACGCTTTATAGCTAAAAAGTAGTAAGTAAGAATAAGTTTGCAGTTGGCAGCAAGAAGGTTGTGGGTTCGATTCCCGGCCCGGGGGTCGTTCTGCAGGGAGCTTCCTCACACAGTCCAGAAACATGACTGTTGTGTTAATTTGTAACTGTAAAATTGCTCCTAGGTGTGTGTGCATGGATGTCTGTCCCGTTTGTCTCTGTGTTGGCCTGGAACTACGGGCGACCTGTCCAGGGTGTACCCCGCCTCTCCCGCAGTGACCTTTAGGGATAGGCTCCCTGGAACAGTGGGTGTAGACGACGGCTGGATGTTCAATATTGACCGATTGATAGAGCAAATACCGCTGGCTGCAACTTGCACGGTTCCCTTTAAGTATTTGCACACTTCTAAATCTTTTGCACACTGGTTTGGGTCCTGAGGTCACACCATGCAGCTGTCTTTCTATCTAGAAGCTGTTTTAGCTGCCTGTGTGCGCTACACACTACAACTACAGCACAATCATTAGAGAAATGAGGAGAAACTTGAGTCCTCCAGACAGAAAATGAGCTTAGACTGAATTCACAACTCTGTGAATTGGCCGACAACTCGAGATTCACATCTAGCAGCTTTCAATTAATCTTGCATAAGAAACAATAGTGGGTGTAAATCATTTCAATGTCTGCAAGTAATTCGAAAGCTCACGGCTGCAGACTTCAGTGCAATACAAACATCGGATTATGTGTTGATTTAAAAACTGCGTGGATGTAGAAACATTTTTAATGACAGTTGTCACATTGATCACACATCGGTTGAACCTGACTGATACCAAAAGTGTGCGATAAACTGGTATTGAAAGTGTTTAATGCTTATACATTAAATATACAGGCTTCTTAATCTTTTTTTTTTTTTTTTTTGCCTTTTAGTTGTAAGCATGGAGCTGAACGACGCTAACCTGCAAACCCTGACTGAGTTCTTGAGGAAAACATTGGACCCAGATCCAACAGTCAGGCGTCCAGGTAGGACTGGGCTTTACCTGGGGGAGTATAACGTGGTGTTTGGAAGAGAAAAATAACTCTGTGTGTGACGTATTCACTTGGATGTAGACACTGGCTGATATAAGATTCACGGCTTGTTTATTGTGCTTTGCTACAGTCATGCCTCTTCATGGGTGGCTTTTTGAAATGCTTAAATAAAGAAAACCTCCATTAAACAGCCGTTTTTTATTTTTAAGCATGAAATATGTAAAGCTTGAAAAACTATTTTAAAATGACGATGTCTGAAGTAGTAACGACGTTAGCATGGTACGTAATACAGCATTAATACAAACATTTTATTGAATTATAAGCATTTTGCTAAATAAAATTGCATAAACTTCAGCCAATAGTACTAGTGATTATTCTATATTTGCAACTTGATGCATAAAAACTGAAAAGAAATTAATGCAGGGATGTTTCTAATCCAACCCTAAGTATAAACTTGGGACTTCTTTACATTTAGGCTACGTTCCCACTGCAGGTCGTAATGCTCAATTTTTTTATTTTATATTTTCAAAAGTTGTTCCTGTTGTGTGTTGTTTTTTTTTTTTTAAAATGCTGCCTATATCTGACTCTGGTGTGAACTGTTTACGGCTCCAAACTGATGCGCAATAGAACAACATTAATGACTCCAAGCAGCCCGCTTCAGTGCTGCAAACAAAGAATAAATAGATTTTATGGTTAAAATTATCCAACAGGCTAGTCTGGCTAGTCATCGCGTCAGCTGGTGCTGAGGGGGAGGCTCGCAAATAAACAGAGTGAAACTTGCAGCTGGCGCTAAGTTGTGACACGGGTCGCTGGAAAGTGACGTCAAATCTGCCTCGGTGGTTCCCATTGGAGTCACGTTAAAAAAAAAAAATCAGATATGAATGTGATTCAGGACCTCTTATGGAAGTGACTCAAATGTGAACTTGCAAAGATCAGGTTTGGACGTTCCTACGTTCCTAACTTCTCTGACTTTTAACCCTGCAGTGGGAATGTGGCCTTTCATCTCTCTGTTCGTATTTCATAGAAATCATTCTTAGTTCAAATCAAGACGTTATAAAAATGACATTTAAAAGTCACTCCTTTCTTTTGGCTGCGTGGCACATTGGAAACAAGTTGGCATAAAAAATCAGATCATTAGAGCAAGTTTAAGGAATGGCAGAACAACTTTTATTTTGAGAGCTGAATTAGCAGCAAGTATCATAACGGAGAAATCCAGCTAACCGTAGCCTAGCATGTCCAGACAAGTAGCACGCGCGTAGCTAGCTAAATCCTCAGAGACAGTTGCTAAACGTTTTAGGTGATGGACTGACGCAGCATCAGCAGCAGCAGCAGCAGCAGTTCAAAGCTGTTTAGCCCTGTGGAGGAGCCGCGTATCGAGGCTTTACATCAGAAAGTTCTGTTCAAGGAAAAGCATCTAGAGCTGTCGAGGAAAACCAACAAATCTCGTTCCGGACATCTGTAACCGAGTCAGCCTGTGTGTTTAGGACGCTTGTAATCCTTCAGCAGACATTTGGAACCACTTTATGTTTAAAATGCAGCTTGACCACATGCAGACCTAACGATGCGACGTCTTCAGGCAAAGTTAACTATAATGCTCCCTAATTTGTGCATTATTGTCAAATATTGAACTAGTTATGTACTGTTTATTTTGGCCAGTTTTACTGTGTAACATTTGGAGCTTTTTGAACATGTTCAGGTGGGTTTACTGCTGAAACCCTAAACTGTGTTGGTGTTTAAAACCTACAACCCACCTTTTGATTTCCTAAAGGTAGAAGCACTTCATCAAACAACTCGTCTGTTTTTTTTTTTTTTTTTTTTGTTCCTCTTCTCAGCTGAAAAGTTTCTGGAGTCGGTGGAAGGGAACCAGAACTACTCCGTGTTACTCCTCACGTTGCTGGAGAAATCTCAGGACAACGTGATCCGCGTCTGCGCTGCCGTGACGTTCAAGAACTACATCAAAAGGAACTGGAGGATTGTGAGTCAGCTGTGCCGCGGCTGCAGATGGCTGCAGTGATTCTGCGTCACCGGTTAAAATGGAAAACTGTTGGCTTTTATCGCTCGCTGTTGTTTTACGACCGATTACAACTAAACTAAATCCTTCCTCTTGTTACACAACTCTCCAAGTAAACGAGACTTTACAAGTTTTTCAAATCAGAGACCGCATGATTGTACCGTTGACCTTTTTAAATAGTTTCTAGCATCTTATATTAGCACAATTAGAGTTAAAAGACCCTTAACTGTGATCTCCAAAGGACGACCATCGTTCCCAAAGCCAGGATGCGCCGTGCCAAGCAGAATCGGCTTTAATGTTGAGCTTCCTGTTCTCTCCGCTGATGTCCAATGTGGCGTTGTGGCTGCTTGAGCGATACGCTGACGTTAGAGCCTTTGTGCTTCCCCCGTCAGCCTCCTAGTGAAAACGAGTAACTTTGAGTCGTCTTTACTCTGGGACGACTTCGATAAAAGAGAAGGCTTGTTAGCGCTACTTCATGGCGCTTAGCTTCTCTAGGGCCGCACAGGAAGAGGTGCCATAATGTTGGTGGATTCTGCAGTGTGGATCCGACTTGTGACAATTAAAGAAATACTTTACTAAATGGTGCTAATTTCTCTCTGACGGGGTTCATTGCAAGCAGATCCCAGATGGTGAATTGTCAGTCAAGCAACTAGAAAAAAATGTAACCTGCTGATTTCATTTTATTAACTTGTTTTTTATTGCAACGTTGCATACGGCTATGCCAGTTATTTTAGCAATGAAACAACCTGTTTCTGTTAACGGCTTTGCCATAATAAAACCTTTTTCTGTTTCTATAAACAATCAAATGCGTTCCTTGCTGTCTGAACGTAAAGTACGCATATAATGAGGTTTATTGCTGTCCAGTTATTGTGACATTGTGCTAAAAATCAATTTGCACTTTCACTTTACGGACGGAGGAGAGGATTTTTAGTTTCCGACTATCTGAGAGCTAGTAAGGGCCGGTTAAACATAAAACCATCTGATTCTGGTCTCTAGGCAGTTTCTCTCTGCATCTCTGTTATTTCTACCTCCCACTAGTTTTGTAGAACCCGAGCGATGTCAAGAATGTGTTAAATATGTATTGCTGTACAGTTTACCGTGCATTAAGGCATGCAGTTCAGAGCGTTTCTCTGCAGAGTTGTTGTGAATCATTCGGTTGGTCTCTCCCAGGTTGAAGATGAGCCGAACCGAATCTCGGACGCCGACCGAACAGCGATCAAAGCCAACATCGTAAACCTGATGCTGAGCAGCCCGGAGCAGATCCAGAAACAGGTGAATGCTCCCCCCGTTGCCTCGGCTTCGTGCGTCGTGGTATGATTTTCTAATCGCTCTAACTTTACAGCTGAGTGACGCCATCAGCATCATAGGAAGGGAAGACTTTCCGCAGAAATGGCCGGACCTGCTGACAGAGATGGTGACCCGCTTCAGGAGCGGAGACTTCCACATCATCAACGGGGTTCTCCGGACCGCGCACTCCCTCTTCAAGAGGTAGCCATTCGTTCTTTCTTCCTATCAGCTTTAATAGGCGATTTGTGTTGCAAATTAAAGAGAAGGCGTTTCTGCTTTAAAGGTCAAATAGAAAGGAGTGCGTCTAGAGCAGTTTTATTGTGTATGATGGTAGACTATCGTTTTTTTATCTATGTGGCTGGTCGAAATCGCGCTAAAAATGCTCCACGTAATAAAAATCGAGAGAGTTTCACAGTATGCTGGGCGCCTCCAGGATCCGAGAATCCGGCGAGAGCAGTCACGTGACGAAAACAGCTGTGACGTCATGGTAGTCAAACGTCCTCAAGCGGCTATCAAGAACCACTACTTCACGCATTGTTAAGTAGTCTAAAAGGATCGTTAAAAAGTCATTACAATGGTGTATTGTACTGCTGCCAATTGTAGAAATGGCTTTGGATCGGGAAAAGCAATGTTTAATTATCCGAAGGACCCGGTTTTGCTTCAAATTTGGATCCGAAAAGTAAATAGATTAGACAGACATCAACCGGACAATCTGTGGCGTCCAAGCCGATGCAGCAAACTGTGTGCTGATCACTTCACGGCAGATTCTTTTGTCGTCAATCCTGATCTCGCAGCATCAGTCGTATTCAATATATCAAAATTACAGCTTAAACCAGATGCCATACCTACCCTGAAAATGGGGCACCCCGAGCCCACGGGCACGGTGAAAAAACGTCGAACGTCGGCCTATGAAAAACGTCAACGAGCTGAGGTAAACATTAAAATATATAAATTTTAAAATTAAAAATATATAAAAATCAAAATTAAATATATTAACATTAATATAGCTAGCAAGTATGTATTTGTTGAAGCTTTACCTTTACATCAAGTCTCTACACCTGCTTTTCCATGCTAGAGAGAAATAGGGGGTTGCTAGCAGGTTGCTAGTTCATCCCAGTGACAAATGCACACAAACACAGTTAAGAGTAACCCGTTTATTTGGACTATGGGAAGAATCAGGAGTAGCTGATTTATTTTTATTATTTTTATTTTTTTGTTCTCCAGTTTTCTTGAACGCAACATTGCTGGTCAAGGACTGTAGGGCCGCCTTCTGGGGCTCGAGGTCCAAGTTGTAGGCACTGCCAAATAAAGACAAACTTTCAAAACTATATATATATATATATATATATATATATATATATATATATATATATATATATATATATATCCCCGAAAGCCTTCATGTAAGGTTATACATGACAGCCCAGCTGACTCGACTTCCTGATCAACAAGGTGCGTTTCTGTGCAGCACTTGCATTCATCCACTGTGGGCATAATCACACAGTTGCCACATTTGCACCTGTAAAATATAAACAATCCCAATTCATACTCACCCACCTAAAAATCTAAATTAGTAACGGTCAAATGGCTAATGTTAGTTTTTGTCTACTATGCCTACAGTACGAGGTTGCTTAAAAATTAAAATCAAAAACACGAAAGACGTAGCTTAGCATTAGTATCAATTTGAATTTAATTAGACATAAAAGCAATTCAATCGACATCACTCTCAGAGGGGTCTCTACTCGAAAGTCAAAAAAATCGTAGAATCAAAAAACATACCAGTCAGTATTTGTCAGTCGATGGGAACGGTCGTCAATATCCTCTTTACTGGCAGATTATGAGTCGGACGACGACGATGTCGGCCTACTAGCGTGGTCATCATCGCTACTCCTACTCTCTCCACTTTCCTCGGTGTTGTCCCGTAATTCACGCCTAACTAATGGCTCAAACGCATATGGCTGGACACAGCACTCCTCGTTTTTAACATTAAGTTGGCTCGCTTCGTATTCGTCCTCGTTTAAAGATAAAAACTCCATCGCAAAGGTGAAAAAATACTGACACGCTATGTAAAATGACCGCTTCCCGACTACCTCCTGACTACTGTGACGTCACGGCATCCTACAGCGGCTCCTCGTGGGTCACGTGACTGAATGAGGAATTTTGCGTTGTCTGCTATTTCAGTGAATTATTTTGTGCTATAAACAAAATTTTTTTTAGAATTAATTATTATTTTTTTTACTTTAATTTTGTACATACTATCAAATGAGAAACTATAAGTATGTGGTTTTCTATTTGAACTTTAAGGTACCGGCACGAGTTTAAGTCCAACGAGCTTTGGACTGAGATTAAACTTGTACTGGACACGTTTGCCCTTCCTCTGACGGAGCTCTTCAAGGTTTGGGACTTCAGTGTTGTTAGCTGTCTCACCAACAAGCTACGTGTTTTAAAACGGGTTTTTTTTTTGGTTTTGTTTTCAATTAAATTTGCAAACTTTGCAGTCTGGATTTCCTAATTGTTTCTCCGTCGATGTTTCAGGCCACCATCGAGTTGTGTCAAACTCATGCTAACGATGTCAACGCCCTAAAGGTCCTCTTCTCGTCCCTGACGCTCATTTCAAAGCTTTTCTACAGTCTTAACTTCCAGGTCAGTTCGGTTCCTTTGCTTTGAGCATCTTGACACCTTCTGGGTTCCCTCCAGAGCCAGTTGCCATGAAATTATAGAAAGCGGCCTTCCTGTCTCAAGCTCCCTGTTTTTATCTTAAAAAACGTAGTAGCGACTTCTTTCCGATTTAAATGAAAATGTTACAACCACACACCAACGCTTCCCGGGGTTTTATTTTGACCAACAAAAATTTGTGCATAATAAGAAAGTTTAAGGAAAAGGATACCAAGTTCTCCAAGTAAAAATCTAAAAACTGTAGTCCGTACTTAATAGAACCACCTTTAGCTCAGACTCAGTGTTTTCAAGTCTTGCCATGAATCTCAATTGGATTTAGAGTTTGACTTTGACTAGGCCATTCCAGCACATGAATACGCTCTGATCTAGACAAAACTATTGTAGCTCTAGCTGTGTGTTCAGGCTCATAGTCCCGCTGGATTTTTACTTAAATCATTTTATTTCACTGTCACCATAATGCGCTGCATTGTGTGGGTCTGTCATATAAAATCCCAACAAATACCCTGATATGCCATCAGTAACATGACAGAGTTAGCGTGAATCCTCTCGCAAGGTACTGCATCTTCTGTGAGGTTTGGCAGGTGATTTTGAACTGTAAGCACTTTATTAAAATTCACCGGTTTGAACCTGAACTCAACTTCATCACATCAGGACCTTCCAGAGTTCTTCGAGGACAACATGGAAACCTGGATGACCAACTTTCACGGCCTTCTGACTCTGGACAATAAGCTTTTACAAACAGATGTGAGTTGTCCTCCTTCATACGGCTGTTAACTTTAAAAAGTTCAGGTTGTTTGTAAACCTTCATTTATTCTTTTTTTACGGATTTTAGGATGAAGAGGAGGCAGGCCTCCTGGAGCTGCTGAAGTCTCAGATCTGCGACAACGCGGCTCTTTACGCCCAGAAGTACGACGAGGAGTTTCAGCCGTACCTGCCGCGCTTTGTCACTGCCATCTGGAACCTTCTGGTCTCTACCGGCCAGGAAGTCAAATATGACCTGGTGAGCCTCGTGGGCCCCGTGCGCCACCATTTTGCCATGTTTTTTGGGATCTTCTCGCTCTCTGGCAGCGTTCAAACAATTAAACACCCTGATTTCCCTGCAGCTCGTAAGCAACGCCATCCAGTTTTTAGCATCGGTGTGCGAAAGGCCGCATTACAAGCATCTGTTTGAGGACCAGAATACCCTGACCAGCATATGTGAGAAGGTCATTGTGCCCAACATGGAGTTCAGAAGTAAGTGCTCCGATGAGGCCGGCTGCCTTGGATTCTGGTGCACGTCTGTTCGGTTGTGGCGCTAACCAGATGGCTACCTCATGTCCTGACTGCAGGCGCGGACGAGGAGGCTTTTGAAGATAACTCTGAGGAATACATTCGAAGAGATCTCGAAGGATCTGGTAAAGTTTGAAATCGTTAATATCAGATTATTTTAAGGGAAAGAACATAAACTTGTTGTACCTTTTAAAGGTCTGGATGACTTTTGCCAGAATGGCAGCACTTTTCAATTCAATTTTATTTATATAGCGCCAATTCATGAAACATGTCATCTCAAGGCACTTTACAAAGTCAAATTCAATCAGATTATACAGAGTGTTAAAAAAAAAAGAGTCATATCTAAGGAAACCCAGTACATTGCATCAAAGTCCCGACAAGCAGCATTCACTCCTGGGGAACCGTAGAGCTACAGGGAGAGTCGTCAGCATTGTACATGGCTTTGCAGCAATCCCTCATACTGAGCAAGCATGAAGCGACAGTGGAAAGAAAAACTCTCTTTAAACGGGAAGGAAAAACCTCTAGCAGAACCGGGCTCAGTATGAACGGTCATCTGCCTCGACCGACTGGGGGTTACAGTAGACAGAGCAGAGACACAGAAAGCACAGAAGCACACATTGATCCAGGAATCCTTTATTATATGGTAATAGTGGTGATCTGTCTTCCCTGGATGGTGTCACAGCAATCAGAACGTCAGGCCAGGTGTACCTACTATGAAGAAAAAATGACAGAGGACAAAAAGTTAAAAGCTGAAATGACAACAAGCAATGCAAACTGGAGAACAGTTTTTTCCTTCTTGACATGTAAAGTTTGGGTCCGGCTAACAGTAGCTGTTAATGTCTCGGGTCGTTCAGAGGTCTTCACCGTTCCTTTTGTCTCTTCAGACATCGACACGCGCCGCAGGGCAGCGTGCGACCTGGTGAGGGGGCTCTGTAAGTTCTTCGAGGGGCCGGTCACGGCCATCTTCTCCGGCTATGTGAACTCGATGCTGGCAGAATACGCCAAGAACCCCGGCCAGAACTGGAAACACAAAGATGCGGCCATCTACCTGGTCACATCGCTGGCGTCCAAAGCCCAGACGCAGAAGGTGAGCGGCGGTGTAAACCCTGGGAGGTGTTGGGTGTCCTTCATAGGGTCAAACATATTTAGTGTTTCTGTTGGTTTTCTGACAGCATGGGATCACACAAGCCAATGAGCTGGTGAATCTGACTGAATTCCTGGTGAACCATATTCTCCCAGATTTAAAATCATCCAATGGTAAGAGCCGTCTTGATTTTCTACCTTTGTTTGAACAGAAATCTCTCAGTTTATTTATTTTTTATTTCTGTGTAAAAGGCTGGTTCATATACAGTCATTGCTGATAATCCGTCTGTTGCTACATGTACATCCTAACGTTTGAAGTCACTGAATTGCAATAGATGTGACTTCCTTTCATATCCAGACTAAAGAGAGACAAAAACACAGTCCAGGATCCATGCGGCGTCTTGATGCGCGTCTGCAGGACACTTCTGATGTGTGGCGCAGACGCTGGTTGACTCGTGTTGGCGCGACGCAAACCCGAGGCGCATTCCCCTTAGATCCGTGTTTGCCGTCAGCCACATCCAGCGGGATTTAGAGATGATTGCCTGGAGACTGTTGCTACCAAAAAACACAACAGGGTCTTGCGTGCTGGTGTTTATACTTAAATAATCCCCATAGAGTTGTCCGGGGGACAAACATGAGTAGGGAAGCTCGGTGGTCTCGCTGCTTCTTGCAGGTCAGCCCCAAGCTGTGCCCTACTAGTAGCGGCGCTGCTCAGCCGGCATCTCCAAACGCACCACATCCCGCGGGTCCTTATTTGGTCAGCTGGCCGCTCTGCAGCTTCTTTCATAACAAGCTGACTGTTATCCTTCAGAAACATTGAAGGCTCTCCTAATTTGTAGCAAAAAAAACTAAAAAGACCCTGTTTTCTAGAGCATTGGGCAAAAAACGTTTACAGCAAGACAGGCTTTGCACACTTAAACTTAATATAAGGACTATAATATTTGCATATATTTATATGGGAGATTTTTTTTTTTTATGGTCACAACATTTTGTAGTATTTATGAAAAGGATGAAAGTATTTTAACATTGATTTGTCTTTTTCGCTATAGATCCATTGATGTACGGTGTAAAAAAAATGCTACTTCACGACACTAGTGGTTTTATTTGACCAAAAATAATTGGTTTCAATCATATTTTGAAATGGAAATGCAGAACTCTCATGGTAAAAAAAAAATGTGGAAAAATCGACCCAACAGTAAAGACTTTAGGTTTATCTTCACTCTCGCTCAGATTTACATCAGTCAACATCTCTGGGCGAAGTTTTGTTGCAGCGGCTCAGGAAAGGTGGAGAAACTGAAACGGCAGCATCATTTTGTAGATAAAATTAGCAAAATTGCAACTAAACGAGCCCTAAAAAAGTAGAAAGGAAAATGTCAACGTACTAAGAATTGTAAACATACGTTTCAATGAAACTGATGCGTATCATCTCGTCGTAGTTAACGAGTTCCCAGTGCTGAAGGCAGACGCCATCAAGTACGTTATGATCTTCAGAAGTCAGGTATGATCCTCCGTTTTCTTCAGAACTTGTTTAATATTTTAAATCAAAAGTGAATTCGTCACTGAAAGCTTGGTGCTGTCTTTCCCCCCAGCTTCCTAAGGAGCAGTTGCTGCAGGCCGTCCCTTTCCTCATAGCACATCTGCAGGCGGACAGCACGGTCGAGCACACGTACGCGGCCCACGCTTTGGAGAGGCTGTTCACCATGAGAGGCCCCAATAATGCAACACTGTGAGCATCAACCCAGGAACCCTTTACAGCCTCTGCTGGGGAAACCTGTAGGCATGAGTGCAAGAACAATATTCCAGGTGTTTTTTATTCATGTAGAAAAGCCGGACTGTAAGTCTTGGCTTCAGTTATGGACATCCAGGGAATTGGTTTTTATGCCCAATAACCTAAAAGCGTAATAATAAATGATGGAGCTCGACTTCTGTGCATCGTCTGCCATCCGGAAGCGGTTGTAACGCAGCGGTTTCTATTCTGCATTTACTGATTCCCGTCGTTCCTGTTCTCAGCATCACTTCTGCAGAGATGGCACCTTTTACGGAGCAGCTGCTCACCAACCTGTTCAAAGCACTGACTCTTCCTGGTTCTGCAGAAAACGAGTACATCATGAAAGGTACAATCTGCTTCGGTCCCACAGTGTTTTTCGTTTTAAGTTAATAGCAAATTCACAGTTTTGCCCCTTTTTTTTTATCTCTAAAGCCATCATGCGCAGCTTCTCCCTGCTGCAGGAGGCCATCGTTCCCTACATTCCCACCCTGATTGGCCAGCTCACTCACAAGCTGCTCTTAGTCAGCAAGGTAACTAGCTTCTTAAGAATGGATTGGTTATTGCACTTCGGGGGTTTTACACTCACTCACACTTTTCTTTTTGGCTTTCTCCCAGAATCCCAGCAAGCCTCACTTTAATCACTACCTGTTCGAGTCTCTGTGCCTCTCCGTGCGGATCACCTGCAAGGCCAACCCCACCACAGTCGGCAGCTTCGAGGAAGCACTCTTCCCCGTCTTCACAGAAATCCTTCAGCACGACGTCCAAGGTATGTTAGCCCGCCGTCAGAAGCTCCTGCGCGTGCGTGATGTCCAGGAAACGAGGTGACGGGACTCTTCTCCGTTGTTTTGTTTTGCAGAGTTTCTTCCGTATGTGTTCCAGGTGATGTCCCTTCTCCTCGAGATCCACTCCAACTCTATTCCCGCTTCCTACATGGCTTTGTTCCCCCACCTGCTGCAGCCCGTCCTGTGGGAGCGGACGGGGAACATCCCGCCTCTTGTGCGTCTGCTGCAAGCTTACCTCGAGAAGGGCGGAGCCTCCATTGCTGCGTCCGCTGCTGATAAAATCGTGAGGAAATCTTGTTTTCTGTGATGCAGGAAACATGGAGTTGTCCACTCCTCTAAATTCATGTGGTTTTCATGCTTGACAAGAGAGTTGAAAGTAGACACTGCTGTTTACATCTTTTTAGTTGTCCGATGAAGGACTTAATTTACAAAGCATGGATTATATATTTCTCTTCATGTGCAGATCCACTTATTCTCCTTTTTTTTTTTTTTTTTTTCTCCATCCCAGCCTGGCCTGCTTGGAGTTTTCCAGAAGCTTATAGCTTCCAAGGCCAACGACCACCAGGGTTTCTACCTTCTCAACAGCATCGTAGAGAACATGCCTCCGTGAGTTCTTCAGTGCTTTGATCAACTTTTAGTCCATAAAATAATCTCCATGTGAATGTTTCTGTTCCATAATGAAATGCTTTTGTGTTGCTTCACCAGCGAGTCCATCACTCAGTACAGGAAACAGATCTTCATTTTGCTCTTCCAGCGGCTCCAGAGCTCTAAAACTACAAAGTTTATTAAAAGTTAGTACTTTTGTTTCCTTTTTTTGCTTTTAGAACTTGAGGCACCTTTGAGTCCAAACGTATTTATTTTATAACCTATTTTTGTGTTATTCTCAATATAATGATCACTTAAAAAGGTACATTTTCTAAGCTTGGCCAGATTTGCTTTATGATGATAAATTCCAGGATCTCCTTTATTGCTCAGTGTATAAAAGAGGAGATTAACATTTATGCCTGCACTCTGTACCCATGTAAACATGTTAGTCTACTAGACTCCTATAATATGCAAGTTTTTTAATGTGCTGCAGTCCCCACATGCTTTAAACGTGAGCCTCTGCCTTCAAAACTATTTGAACAGGGAGCAGGTTTGAGGTGCAGCTTCAAAACATTCTTCCAAAAGAAAACCTAATCTAGTACCGTGATTTTTGGACTAAAAGTCCATCCTTAACGTCGCATCAGTGAAGAAATGCATAAGTCTTCTTTCTTTGGAAATCTTTTCACAAAATCCAAGTACAAGAACTGAGATTTGATCTGGAAAGGCAAGTTATTCAACTACACAAGAGCACACGCAGCAACAGGCTGAATAGGTGTCCGGTTTGTTAACAAAACACACCAACGGCTATTCAGCCACACGACAACATACCTGGGAGGCTGAATTAACAAACAGGTTACCGGGAAACAAGTTCACCAAGATCCCGATCTCAATCCACATCACTAAATCCTTCATCCTCTGCAGTGCTGTCAAACTCGGCATCTGTCCTAATTTAAATTATTCCAGCCTTTCTGAATCCTGACAGGATGGTTTCGGTTGTCACTAAAGTCCGCGCGTCGTCGCTCCATCCACGGCCTTTCTGGGAAGCAGCATGGTGCAAATTCCCGGTTGCTGTGAAGCTGTGCTCTCCATCCTCTACCCCCACAGGCGAGGCAAAATTGCCTTAAAGCTCCGGTCCACTGAGATGTCGAGTGGCTGGACTACTTTAGTTAAGCCTCCAGGGTTGATGAAAAATATGGAGTTGCAAGCTTTTATTTTATCTTTGGACTGTGGCGTTCCGTGCGGTCGCTTACTGACCATCACAAGCAGGGTTTGCACGTTTTAAAGAAGCCGACAGGACGCATTGTGTCGCAGTTTGTAACCCAAGCGGTCAACACGTCTTGACTCGTCTATCATTTTTCGTTCTCGACCACAACTGTGGGGGGTGGAGTCGTCTTTTGGCACGGTTTTCCTTTGAAAATGACAATCGGTGTCGTTGATGTTAATTTTCGTGTTCAAGCACCCGTGCATCTGTGGACTTGTTCCTCCAGCTCTGGCCATCTTGTTTTCAGCCCTCGGTTAGCTTGCTTCCTTTCCTTCCCTGCAGGAAGAGAAACCTCTGCTTTTCGCCAGTCCCTCACAACTTTCTCACTCGCTGCTCGATTACAGGTTTCAGCTGCATACATCACTACCTGCAGCCTTTCTCAGTCGCCTTTAAGTTGATGTTTCAGTTGATTTTTTAAGTGGTTCAAGAGCAGCGTATAGTTGTCACGAGCCTAGATCGCCCTCTTGTGGCTGCAGACGGTAATTTACTCTTTGGTTCACGTCAGTCAGCGTGAATTAACATTTAAAAACATGTTTTGTATTTGATACATACGTTGCACCTGAATGTAAGTCAAAGAATCGGCCAAACTATGAAAAAAGTGCAACTTATTGTCTAGAAAATATGGTGCCATGCAAAATTCATGGCAATAAAAAAGCTGAACATGACAAAAAATAGTCCTGGTGTGTTGGTTTTTAAAAAGATAGTCCCCAAAAAGGTTCCTCTGATTAGTGTAATAAAATAATATAGGGGGAAAAAATGACATTGTTCCAAAACTAATAAAGCATTTAAATTATAGTTATCAATTATTAGCCTAGTTGAGGCTGAAGTAACCTCATCCTAATATTCCACTGATAAATGGGGATGCTCATGTCTAAAATGGCATAAGAGTATAAATATAAATAACAAAACTATGTTTATAGGTCTGAGGATTTTGAAAAGATTTAATATGTTGAAATAGACTTTTATTAGAGGGACTGTTTTGGACCGAGGGGTAAAATCTGTAGCTACATTTCAAAGGTGCCTCAAAGATGAATGTATTTGTGCATTAAGAGTGATCAAGATGCCACGGGTGTTGGCCGAAGAGTTTAAAAGAGAATAATAGTTTTATTTTTATTTTCTGTCTCAAAGGTTTCTTGGTGTTTGTCAACCTATATTGTGTCAAATATGGAGCGATTGCACTTCAGGAGATCTTTGACAGCATCCAGCCAAAGTACGTACTAATCCTTATTTACATCGCTGAGAAGCTTACGGCTGTATTTACTGATCCTCATACGGCGAGCAAGAACAGCTTTTTGAGCTGATATTTACTGCGCTATCACTTTTAATATTAATGATATTGTTGTTGGTATTGATGATTTCCTGATAACGTCTGCCGTCTATTGGCCAGTTATTGTAGAAGTAAAATATTATGTTCTAGTTTTTATTCATACATTTTTTTTTTTGTTTACATGGTTTGAATCGTCACGTTTTCACATTTAAACCCTTTGAACCTTTTCGGACGGCAGAATGTTTGGGATGGTGTTGGAGAAAATCATCATTCCGGAGGTCCAGAAGGTGTCTGGACCCGTTGAGAAGAAGATCTGCGCCGTCGGCATCACAAAAATCCTCACCGAGTGTCCTGCCATGATGGACACGGAGTACACCAAGCTGTGGTAAGAACGCGCTGCCGGTGTTGAACAGCGGCCTTCATCGCAGCGTTAAATCCAGCTCCTGCCCCCGTTATGGGTTTAACTGAAAACGTTATTAGCAGTCAGTTTCATCTGAAGACACAAGGGTACAAATTCAAGCCTCTTTGGTTTCATACATGGTTTTGGATTATTGATCGGCGAGATTAAATTTGATCTGAATATTTAGTTGGATTCTGATGGGGATAAAACTCATTACTAAATCTTTTTAGCTATAAATGAATTCCTGCAGATGGTCACTGCCCTAAAAACAAAACTTAAGCCTGATTAAAATGGGTGCCTCACTGCAGCAGAGTATATTGAGCTGTGCAACGTTGCTGCTAAACTGTATGCAATGGTTACATTCTGCATACAACATACAACATCAATACAGCACTTATTGATGCCTTCAGGGAAAAGAAAATAGGTCACACATAAAAATAACAATGTCAGTCATATAATGTTTTTTTTTTTATTTGTGTACATCCTGAATCTGCCATTATTATCACAAGATGACTAAATGTCATCATGTTATTTGTTTTGTAGGTTAACACTGAACGTAATTAATGATGACGTTTATTGACCATCAATATTTTGGAGTCGTGTGTCCCCCCCCCCGTGATTTTTCTACCCTCCAAAGATCCCTGATGTCAGACATAGAAAATTCACTATTTGCAGTTTCTGAAACATCAGTTAGTCGGCGGACTTGTAAAACATTCATGTTGCTAAAAATGCAGTTTGGACTTACGGCCGTCGTCCTGAGAGCCGGAGGGTAAAGCTGACTGGGATGGTTTCAGGGCAGTAAAATGGGAGTTATGACTTGGTTAGAAAAGAAAACCTGAAACAACTGTGACACTTCCTCACAAGATAAAACTGTGTTTATTGCACCTGGAAAGCTGATTCTCTTTAGATCTGACATTGGTGACCTTTATTAGCTTTCTTTGCTGTCTGATAACCCCTCCCATCTCTTCAAATCTCCAAAAGTCTCATCCTGGAGAATTGTTGGCCTCGGGTAGGGGGGGTAGTGAGCTACTTCTGCTAAACTTTAGGGTTGAGTAATAAAGGCAGATTCTTTATTGAACTGTTAGAATGATTAATTTGAAGTTAAAGCCACCTGTGACTGCATCTGCGCAGGACCCCCCTGCTCCAGGCTCTGATTGGTCTGTTTGAGTTGCCGGAAGACGACAGCATCCCAGACGACGAGCACTTCATCGACATAGAAGACACGCCGGGCTATCAGACGGCTTTCTCACAGCTGGCCTTTGCAGGCAGGAAGGAACACGACCCGATCGGGGATGCAGTGGGCAACCCCAAAATCCTGCTGGCCCAGTCGCTGCACAAGCTTTCTACTGCCTGTCCTGGAAGGGTACGTTCAGGTCCATGATGGCTGAATATCGTGATAACCGTCCCCTCTTTCTTTCTCATCCGTCAATATTGCTGTTATCATTTGAATGCCTTTAACTCTGTGTGACATGTGGCATCTCAGTCAGGTGTGGCTGTTTGGTGCAGAGGGGCTCCGTCCAGCAGGCTGGATGTGCTATTAGCTTAGCTGTGCTAATGGATCGTATGACTTCTTGGCAATTAACGGGTTCCTACACAGTCTGGAAAAGTAGAAATTTATATTTTCTGTTCCGGTTAAGGATAGAAAAATATGTCTCCAGACTTTCTGCCTTTGTCTAAATGTTCTTTGCTTATTCTTTCCCCTCTTTTTTCCATGCGCCCTTCTAGTGCCATTCCTTCCTTGTCCTTCCTTCATTAGAGCCTTCTTACTTTCCCTGTGTCCTACCTCCTTACTGTGGTTTTTCATTTATCTTGTCCTCCTCCTTTTGTCCACCCTCCTTCCTTCCCTCTATGTTTTTTTGTTTTTTTTTTCTTGTCTGACCTTCTTTCCATATGTCCTTGTTTCCTTGTTCCTTTGTGCGCTCCTTACATGCCCTTTTTTCTTGTCCTTCCCTTTTTTTTATTCCTTCCTTCTCTTTTCTTCTTTCCCTTCTTTGTGTCTTCATCTTTGTAGATTTCATGTCTAAAGCCTTCTGCTGTTGAAAAAGTTCTCATAAACGTATCAAAAACTTTATTATTTCGCGTCTTAACATGAAGACCGGAAAGTTGATTAAGGGCAAGCATGCAATCTTTAGATTAAAAAGAGTGTCGGAGCCAAGCACCGAGAGTGTAAGAACAGTAATTGCTTCAAGAATGACAATTAAGCAAACGTCGCCCCCTTGTGTCTGTCTGTGGCGCAGGTCCCCTCCATGCTGAGCACCAGCCTGAACGCGGACGCCCTGAAGTTCCTGCAGGGATATTTGCAGGCAGCTTCTGTGCAGCTGGTTTGAAGCGACTCGGTCAAAGAGCGCCATGAACTGCAGCCAGAGTGGGCCCAGGTCACACGAGGGATCGGCTTCAGCTGAACTCATGACTCCATGGTTGTATGATGGTTCAACAGGAAAAACAAATATATTTTGCCTGAATAAAGGGTGTCTTCTGATGAGAAAACATTTTAGTTGTTTTTAAAGACATGACCAAATGCTGGCAAAGCAATATTTATCCTCGCTAGTGATGCAAACTGGATTTTGGATTGCTGTACACGGTTTGGTAGAGGCACAGACAGAAAGACGGTATAGTGAACAGAATTGAACGGATGTCTTTACCAGCTTAGTATGTTCAAATTTGTTTTTGTCACGATGACTTCAGTCTACGACTCGAATATCTCTACCCCACGTTTCTGTTGCATGTTTCCCTCCGATTTGTTGATGTCCTGTCCTTTTGTTCCCTCACGGTTTGTTAATGTGAATAAAGAGACGCACTTGTGTACATCCGTTGCTACTGCTGTTTTACTTTTAAATTGGATTCTTGTTAAACTTTTCTTTGGCTATTTTTTTTTTTTTTTTTTCAGTTTTAGGTGTTTAAATTCTCCAACATTTACACTGGAAATCATCTGCATCATTGCAGGGAATGGTTAGAAAGAAAACACTGCACAATTTGAATTACTGGATGAATGCGGCGTGGTATGGAGGCAATCAGCCTGTGGTTCTGCTCAGAAAGCCAAAGTTAGTCACTTTATACACTTTAACAGGATATATGCTTCTACTTTATGACATGATAGGATTTTTTGGCATATCATGAGGGCCAGCAGATGACATGGCACCCCAAACCATCACTGACTGGGAAAAACTAACCTGAAAAGAGGATTTTGGACCAATGAGCAGCGGTCCAGGTAAGGTGCTTCTGACCACTGGTTCAGGAGTGGCTTTACCTGATGACATGGGTAGGATTTACCTGTGCATAGTTGCTCTTTGAACAAGGGATTTAGCCTAACAAGGATGCAGTTATCCCTTTTGCTGCTCCACCTTTTTCCTTCCACTCAGCTTTCTATGAATATGCTTGGATAGAGCACACTGAACAACCAAAATGACCACTGAGTGACAAAAGACTGGGCTTCTTAAAAATATTCCCATTTTTTTGAGGTGGAGCTGTATGCAGTGAAAAAAAAAAAAACATGTGTTGAGTTTCAAACAAATTATATAATTATCGGCGCCACAACAATTCCTTTGATATAAATTTAACATTTTTATATGTAATGGTGTTTAGGAACTTCTTATTAGTCATTTCTGACTTTGTGTTTCAATGTGTTATATGTGGACAGGACCACTTTTGCCCCAAGCACTGGAAGAAAAACAAAAAGGTCTACATTGACATTGATGTGAGCTCCCCGAAACACTGGAGGCAATTCACATAACGAGCAGTTGGGAGCTATGCCTGGAAAAAATAACTGTTTAATGTCGAACTATAACATACAAAAAAATAAAAACGCATTAAACAAAGGATGAATATGTAGGGAGGAAGAGAGCAAGGTGAAGGGCCTGTGATGCTGTGGGCTTTCTCTTCCAAAGGCTCTGGGAACCTTTTTGGGGTCTCTTTCATCTTGAATGGATATAAAATTGATCATCATGGGGAGTTCAACAGGAAAATGATCCCAAACAAACAGCCAAATCATTTTAACCAGATACAGAAACAACCGTCTTCCATGGACCCCTCAGAAGATCGACCAGAGGCTCCCCCAACACACGATAATCTAGAGCAGGGATCGCCGAATTTCGGTTCCCCAACTGCGTTTCAAAAAAGACTTGGTCCTGCAGCACAGATGGTTGATTCATATAGAAACTTCTTATTTTGAATTAGGGCAAAATTATCACAGATATCTTAAAATTAAAAATGTTGGGTACAACACAAGGTATTCATCTTTTAATAACCACACTTTACATTCTCTTTAATTTCATAGTAAATAGGATCACAGTTCTAAGGACTTTAACTCAAATGCAGACTTCTGTGCATTAAAATCTGCTTTGAATTCATTTATTTTAATTGGTTAAATACAGAAAGTGTTTTCCAAAGAAATGCTGACCAAAATTCTGCTCTTATATTGCTAGACCAAAAAGACTTCAGTTTTTTTTTTCAACCAAGCCTTAAATCATTTGCAAAGCAAATGAGCAAACCCCGTTTTTAACTTTGGATCTACAGCGATTTCCACATCCCTTTCCTACAGAAAATCTGATTAATATGATCATATTTTGTAGAGCAGGTGAAAACAATTCACAACATTGTTTTTTTATGTTATATATATATATATATATATATATATATATATATATATATATAAATTTGTTGGCCTTCTAGTACTTTTGGTGTTGAAAATTTTGACACGCCTGATCTAGAGGGATTGTGTGAACGGGACTGGTTCAAGATCCCTCGTTCTGTAAGCTTCAACCTTGGGAAATGTTGACTCAGGCTGTACTAGCAAAAAAAAAAAGCTATTCTACAAAGTAATGACACCCGAGGTGCCAATAATTATGGCAAAGGACATTTTGTTAACAATTATCCCTGGATTTCTTTTCTCTCTCCAGGGAAAATGTGCTCATAATAAAATTTTCAGAGTGAGATCATGCTACTGAAATGAGAGCAGAGTTTATTTTAAAGCTTTTTCACACATCTTTCCCAGGGGCCCGCGCTGTATTATATAAAATACCCAGCAAGCCTTTGACGTCTGCATCAGTCCTTTAGAAAAACACTAGAAGACATTACTGGAAAAGGTCTAGGGAGATTTGATGTGGCCGCTGGAGGTTTTGGTCTCGGCGTTCTTGATGAAGGGCAGCATGCACTTGTCGCCTCCCATGAAGCGGTACGTCACTACGTTGGCCTCCCAAGGCAACAACCTGTAACACATGAAACCCAATGCAATATTTAACCCCAATGGTCACACCTGCTGCTGATGTCTAACAAGTACTCACGTTCTTGCGATGAAGGGGATGTACATAATGCGAGGAATGCAGATCATTTCCTGCTCTCCTAAGATGGCTTTCATGGATTGCTGGACTGTATAGAGAGGCTCAAGTGGAGGAATCAGACTCTGAATCTCTTTCCTGGGAGGTACATAAAAAAAATGTCATTAAAACTACTTTTTTCAACTGCAACCTTTCAGCTGAGCTCTAAAGATTTCTAGCAGCATCTCACCTGATCTCACAGCCTGCAAACATCCCCGTGTCTACGATGTAGGGGCACACTAAAGTGGTTTTGATGGCATTGTGGCTTTCTGCCCGCAGCTCGTGTGCCAGTGACTCGTGGAAACCGACAGCCCCAAACTTACTGGCACAGTAATCCTGCAAGAGAGAGTAAAATTGCTCAGGTGCCATGATGTGCTTTCATAATGGCTGGGCTTTATTTATTTATTTAGCTATTTTTGGTGCAGGATACCTCTACGCATGCTGTGGTGAACAGCCCAAGAGCACTCGCAATAGTGACAATGTGGCCTTGGTTTCTTTCCTTCATCTGAGGCAGGAAGGCTTTTGTCATCTGTTAAGGAAGATTATATAAAAGTATGAAGAATATATCATATGCTGGAGGCTGTTAACTACTTAAAACCTACTTGTTTCCACTTTTACAGCTCTTGTGAGATGCAGCACCTAAAAAAATCAACATGTCTAATGAAGACTACAGTATTTTCTAACTGCAAGTAGCTGTGAATCGGCTGCTTGATAAACATTCCTCTATATCTACAAAGAATAATGTCTAACCGCAGGCAAACCTTTATCTGAATCAGTTTACAGGGATTTGCTTCAATACATGAAATTTACACAAAGTGGCAGAGACGGAAGGAGTTTAATCATGGACCATTCAGCTCCAACAGGGTGGAGGTCAGGGTCTGCATCCAAAGCTCAACGTCAGCAGGTTTATCCGTTCCACGGAGGATCCTCCACTATGTGGACCAGTACCACTAACAGCAACATAGCCTGTCAGCATGATGCTGCCATCACCAGGCTTGGCTGTTGATGCAGTATTCTTAGGAGAAAAAGCCTCGGCTTGAGTCCTCCACACATACACTATGTTGCCAAAAGTATTTGCTCATATGCCTTTACACACTTACAGTATGAACTCAAGTGAAATCTCATTCTCAATCCATATAACGTCGAGCCCCCCTTATATAACATAAATATATGACAGCTCCAACTCTTCTGGGAAGGCTTCTCACAAGTTTTATGGGAATATTGGGCCATGCTTCCGGAGGCACATCCGTGACGTCAGACCCTGATGCTAGGAAGGAAGGCCTGGCTGGCGGCCCCCGCTCTAATTTAGTCTAAAGGTGTTTTGTTGGGTTGATGTCAGGACTCAACCCAAACCGTAACCGTTTAACCGTGTGTTAATGGACCTTGCTTTATTCACTGGTGTATAGTTGTGTTGGAGCAAGAAGGCGTCGTCCCCAAACTGTTCCCTCATGATATTGGGAGCATGACATTGTTCAAAATGTCTTGGTATGCTGAAGCATTAGGAGGTTATTTGTACTGCAACTAAGTGACAGAGCCCAACTCCAAAGACAGGCGTCACTCTGCACCAAACCCTTTCTCTTCACATAATGCAGTCAAGCAACGCTATTCTCTTGACGACTAACAAACATAGACTCGCCCATTGGACGGCCAGACAGAGAGGCATGATTCTCCACTCCAGAGGACTCGACTCCTCTGGAGTGCTCACATGCTCCAGATTACTTGTCTCCTCCAGAGGACTTGTCATCTGGAGCAGATTGATAAATCTTCTCAAACTTGCAAACTAACCCTACAAAGCCTTCTCTGGACTGTTCTACAGCCAATCTGAAGGCCACATGAAGTCCGGGGTGTCTGTAGCTTTTAACTCCTCAGCGTCAAGTGACCCCCTCTGTCATTTTTCATGGCCTAACACTTCATCACTGACTTGCAGGGATTTTCAGTATCTTCTCCATTCAGGAAAATATCACTAACACCTGAGTGAGCAATATTAATAGAGAGGAAATTCCACAGCCAAACATTGAAATGTACAAGGAAGTTGAAACCCATATTTAGATTTATTTAGATTTATTAGACACAAAGTGATATATTTCAAGTATTTATTTTTGTTAATTCTGTATTTATGGTTTAAAACAACTAATGAAAACCCAAAATCTTTTTCTTAGAAGTTTGAAAACTACATAAACCTAACAGTACTTTTTCCTAAAGACAAAAGAAATGTTATGTAGAGATCATGTTATGATAACACAGTCATAAAAATGCTGCCTTCTTAAACAGCCGTTAAGCA
This sequence comes from Fundulus diaphanus, assembly GCA_037039145.1. Lineage (NCBI taxonomy): Eukaryota > Metazoa > Chordata > Actinopteri > Cyprinodontiformes > Fundulidae > Fundulus > Fundulus diaphanus. Next base: position 26,459,127 of record CM073126.1, read on the forward strand.
GTCGTTGATGTCCGACACAAGGAGAATAAGCCACAAGAGGACATTCATAAACAACATTGCTGTTTACTAGTGCAACTGTATTCATGCAAATTCATGGGATGTTTAGTGGACTGTTGCTCAGTGCCCCAAAGTCTTCTTTTCACATGAAAATAAAGTTTGCTTTTCATCTGGATATCTATGTCCCAAAGTCTAAAGGAAGAGTTGGGAGACACAGATACCCCTCTGGGGTGCTGGGGCGTATAGGACGTGTGAGGTCAGTGTGAGTACAGCGTCCCTTTTTTTTTATGGGTAAGAGTGCATGCATGTGGGGGCATGCTTGTGTACCTGGTTTTCTGCTTGGCTTTTTGTCAGGTTGGGTTTTGGACTGCCCCCTCTCCTGGCACATCTTAGGTCTTCACTAAGTATGGAGCCAACCCCCCTTGTCCTGCTCCCCTCCATTGGCTGGTGCCTTGACCTGCTGATGCGTTGGTGGTCCTCAGTGTCCGGGGCTGGGTGCTCTGGTGTTCCCCGGCTCACTCCTGGCGGCTGCTTCCCTGGCTTTGTTGGGACTCCACCGGGTGGCAGGGCGCCCCTGGGCCTCGGGTCTCTGGGCCCATGGCTGGATCCGCTCCGGCGTAGCTGGCTGCTGGCGGCGCACGCGGGCTCATCACTGCAGCACCCGGGGGCTTCGGCACTGTGGCTGTTGGGGGTTTTCTGGGGGCAAATCTCTGTTCTACCCTGGGATGGGGGAGGGAGCTTTCCTAGTGTTGACCCCTCTTGGCTTCCTTTGCTCTAGGGGTCCCTTCAGGCATCTGGAGTTCTGGTTCCCCTGATGTCTGCCTCGGTGCTCTGGGGGGTGGGTCTTTGGCTCCTCACAACCACTCTTGAGCATTTTTCTTATGGATAAACCTTACATGCACAAGTGAACTCTCACAAATACCTACAGGTGCTTGGATCCAGGTGCTTACAGACTCACTCCTATACAGAAAACCCCTATTATTAGCTTTAGCTGTCACTTTATACGTTTCATATTAAATAATACTGTACAGGTAAAAGCCAGTAAATTAGAATATTTTGAAAAACTTGATTTATTTCAGTAATTGCATTCAAAAGGTGTAACTTGTACATTATATTTATTCATTGCACACAGACTGATGCATTCAAATGTTTATTTCATTTAATTTTGATGATTTGAAGTGGCAACAAATGAAAATCCAAAATTCCGCGTGTCACAAAATTAGAATATTGTGTAAGGGTTAAATTTTGAAGACACCTGGTGCCACAAACTAATCAGCTGATTAACTCAAAACACCTGCAAAGGGCTTTAAATGGTCTCTCAGTCCAGTTCTGAAGCCTACACAAACATGGGGAAGACTTCAGATTTGACAGCTGTCCAAAAGGCGACCATCGACACATTGCACAAGGAGGGAAAGACACAAAAGGTTATTGCTGAAGAGGCTGGCTGTTCTCAGAGCTCTGTGTCCAAACACATTAATAGAGAGGCAAAGGGAAGGAAAAACTGTGGTCAGAAAAAGTGTACAAGCGATAGGGCTCACCCCGCCCTAGTCAAGATGGTGAAAAAAAAACATTCAAAAATGTGGGGGAGATTCACAAGGAGTGGACAGCTGCTGGAGTCAGTGCTTCAAGATCCACCACCAAGAGACGCTTGAAAGACATGGGTTTCAACTGCCGCATACCTCGTGTCAAGCCACTGTTGACCAAGAAACAGCGCGAAAAGCGTCTCACCTGGGCTAAGGAAAAAAAGAGCTGGACTGCTGCTGAGTGGTCCAAAGTCATGTTTTCTGACAAAAGCAAATTTTGCATTTCCTTTGGAAATCGAGGTCCCAGAGTCTGGAGGAAGACAGGAGAGGCACAGGATCCACGTTGCCTGAAGTCTAGTGTAAAGTTTCCACCATCAGTGATGGTTTGGGGTGCCATGTCATCTGCTGGTGTCGGTCCACTCTGTTTCCTGAGATCCAGGGTCAACGCAGCCGTCTACCAGCAAGTTTTAGAGCACTTCATGCTTCATGCTGCTGACCTGCTCTATGGAGATGGAGATTTCAGGTTCCAACAGGACTTGGCGCCTGCACACAGCGCAAAATCTACCCGTGCCTGGTTTACGGACCATGGTATTTCTGTTCTAAATTGGCCAGCCAACTCCCCTGACCTTAGCCCCATAGAAAATCTGTGGGGTATTGTGAAAAGGAAGATGCAGAATGCCAGACCCAACAACGCAGAAGAGTTGAAGGCCACTATCAGAGCAACCTGGGCTCTCATAACACCTGAGCAGTGCCAGAAACTCATCGACTCCATGCCACGCCGCATTAATGCAGTAATTGAGGCAAAAGGAGCTCCAACCAAGTATTGAGTATTGTACATGCTCATATTTTTCATTTTCATACTTTTCAGTTGGCCAACATTTCTAAAAAATCCCTTTTTTGTATTAGCCTTAAGTAATGTTCTAATTTTGTGACACACGGAATTTTGGATTTTCATTTGTTGCCACTTCAAATCATCAAAATTAAATGAAATAAACATTTGAATGCATCAGTCTGTGTGCAATGAGTAAATATAATGTACAAGTTACACCTTTTGAATGCAATTACTGAAATAAATCAAGTTTTTCAAAATATTCTAATTTACTGGCTTTTACCTGTATATTCTTCAGTGGTGGTGTCAGTGTATTGGTTGTTTGTGCCTGTAATACTTTATTGTTTTGTTTTGCTTTTCTTTTCATGTCTGTGTAGAAGCAGACTAAAAGGATGCTATTTTGTTCCTGTTTTGTCTCATCTTTTTCTCGTTTTTTTAAATATCTCTTCTACCTGCCCGTTTTTGTGTCCATTGAACATGAAATAGTCCCAGAATAAAATGTAATAAGGCTTTTTTGCATATTTAAATAAAGTAGAGCACAATGGCAAAAGCAGCAATGCTCCACTTGTCAAAGTAAAATCTGTTGGGCTCTCTTTGGCATTATGACAACAATTCTTAATGCTACACTGCCAGGATATGAAAAAAAGCCCCTTTGAGATCTCTGGCTGAAACTCTGGTTTATCAGATGACCTATGAAAAGCCCAGTATCCCTCACTACCTTTCCTGTAGCAGATATTTGGTGCCAATCAGCTTGCAAGGGGCATTTATAAGCATGAAACTAAGGCTTAAGGAAAAGCAGAATCACATGTTTGAGGCACTTTTCTTTTTTACCTAATGACTGAATTACCACCTCAATCAATCAACCTTTAAGCGAGTTTCACACGCAGGCAGGCTTTCTGTTTATAACAGCCAGAAGTCAATTATTAGACTTTCTTTCACAACCAGGACATGTTGTACAATCCCCAGCGGTACCAGGTTACCCTGATCCTTTCACACTCCGCTGCACAAACGCTAAAGCGAGTCCAGGACAGAGTGGATGTTACATAATCCATGGCTGTGTCAGGCAGGGTGAGTGGAGTTTCATGGGTGTGTGTGTGCGTAAAACACGTAAGAAGACTTACCCAAAACAGCGCATGGCAGTTCACCAGCAAAGTCCTCTCCAGAAGCTCGTCCGGACACTCCAGCAGCCTCCGTCCGGCCACCACCCCCGCATTGTTGACCAGGATGGACACATCCCCGACCTCCTCTCTGACCCGGTCCGCGGTCTCATAGATGCTCTGGCGCTTGGACAGGTCCACGGTGTAGGCGCGCACTTCCACGCCCAGCTCCCGGGCCAGTTGCGCGGTCTGCTCGTTTGCAGCCGTGTTGATGTCCCACAGGACCAGGTGCGCCCCCTCTTTGGCGAACTCCAGGGCGAAGAGTCGACCCAAAACCCCCCCGGCTCCCGTGATCAGACACAGCTCCCCGTCGATGCTCTTCAGCCTGGGATGGAGGAAGGTGCGCACCGCTGCGCACATGATGGAGTAGGCAACACCGATGAGCATCAGCAGCAGGTCCACGATGAGGATCATGATGCTGGAGCTCAGCCTGCTACCACAGCCCACAGCATTTATAACTCCACAAAAAAGCAGCTTTAGTTGTTTCTCTGCGTGACGTCAGGTTGGATGGCCACTTTATGTAACACGTGTGCACAGGATTAGAAGAATGATGAAGGGCTTTTTGTCTGATGGCTGACTGTGCGCTCATTCCTAACTCTATCATAAACTGTGAGACTTAAACCGATTAAAAAGTCCGGAAACAAAGCCACCATCTAACACCAAAAAACTGCTTCAAAAGTCAAATCATTCAAAGTCTAAACTCTGCTTTACAAAAGCATTCCAGTTTGTGAATTATATGGAATTATAAATCTTCACACTCCAGGGTTCAGCACCAATTCTAAAATTAGCATAAAATTGGCAAAATTATCAGACAGCATGGGATACATTTCTGCTGTTATGCTGATGATACCCAACTGTATTTATCCACAGGTCCTGTTGAATCCACTCAGATCAGCTACATGCATGTCTTGATGACATAAAAAAAACCTTTTTTGTTTTGTCATCAAGACATAAAACACAAGGCAGTTTGTAAAGTGCTGTATAAATAAAGTGCTATATAAATAAAATTACATTGAATTGCATTGAATAAAAAACCCCAGATGATTTTAAATTTTCTGCTTTTCAATTCAGAAAAGACTGGAGTTGTCTTCTTTGGACCAGTCTTTTTAAAAAAACTGCTTAGTTAATTACTTAATCTAGAAGGCACTACATTGGCGATCACATCTTTTTTCCTATGGCTTTCTGACAGCAATCTCTTGTTTTTTGTCTTTCCATTTTTCAGTGAAGGCATGATTTTGAGGAGTGTGGAGCGCTGGACTCCCAGATCCTCCCAGCAGTGGATCTCTGCAGCTCCTCAATAGTTCCCACAGCCCTCTTGGCTTCTTCCTTGGCCAGCTTGTCAGTCCATTACAGAGCAATGCAGAGACACACTAAGCATACATACACAGAGACTGCTTGGGACGATTCAGAGACACCAAATTATCTAACTATTACCTGGAGTACTTGATAGGAAGCCACAAACGCACAGGGACACACATGCAAACAACATGCAGGAAAACTCCAGCCGGAATTCTCGCTGTAAAGCAACAGTGCTATGTCACCGTAAAGCCTTTGTGCACTGCTTTGTGTTGCTCAGTTTTATAAAATCCTAATTGAACCCATTGAAGGTTGTGTTTACACTGAGCCCAAATGGCAACAAAGAAGCTCATGGTAGTGGACAATTACGCAAACCACTACATCAGTGATAGGTAACCTTTTAGTTAACCTTTGACGTTCATTTAAACTAGAACAGAAAGGTATTCCTGATCCCCGTTGCGAGGCGGATTATCCCCCTCTGAGCAAAATGTTAAGTTGCTAAACTGCTTAGCATGTGAGCACAAATCCTTGTTAGCATTTAACATAAAAAAAATATTTTTTTAACTATCACTCCTTCACTTCTCCTGGATGCTCTCAACACTTCATCCATTTGTTTTAATAGGCACACAGCAAGTCAGTTTCTTCTGTAGCTTTTAAAGAGAATGTGTGTGTGTCTCCCATAAGAAAAATGCCAAAATGTTTTCTCTTTAGTTAAATGTAAACCATGACAAAGCTTCATGTCGAGATGTTGTGCATTATAAACAAACCATAGTTCACTGTAAACAATTTAAAATACTTTATCAATAAAATGAAAGCAGAACACACATTTTTAACTGTTATTTTATTACTAAAAAAGGGTTGTTGGTAGATTTCATGTAATGTGCATTGGGTTGATTTCTCAGCTCAGAGATAAGTGAAAAAAACTAAATAGAAACAGATTCTTTCCAAAATGAATAAGCAGTTAATTGCTGCTTGATAAGGAGTTCAGTGAAGTGGTCACTGGTTGTTCAAGGACCTCGTGCTTCCGCTCAGACTCACTGAATCAAGAACTTGGGAAGTATCTGCTGGGAACTGTAGAGCACTTTTATAGAAAACGTCTTGGGAACAGATTGTGTCATCTGAGAGATCAGCAAGTGTCATTTCTGACCTTTACAGTCATTCAAAAGCTTTTAAAAATGAAATAAATGTATTTTCTTTTTTCTCTTTACATGTTTTACAGCTGCAGCACTGCTAAATATTTTTTTCAGATGTTTGTTTGGTAGACTTGAGTTGAAGTTCATTTTTAAGGGCCTTTATTGAGAAATCCATTAAGTTTATGAAAAACAATTTCTCAATGAGTTTAGGATCTGTGGAGTTTCCTGTTCATGAAGCAAACATTTTAATGTTTTGATCCCTGAGCTATTCGGTTGTCACTTTAGTTCTGCGACACTGTGCTTTATCATGCTGAAAAAACAACATGGTTCACCACCAAATTGCCCGAGGGTGGTTGAGAAAATTGCTCATGGAAATTTTCCATTCTGTATTCACGGCCGTTTTTCCAGTAAGATTTTCTGCACTATTACTAGTAGCGAGTTCATTGCAGAGCAATGACGGCTCCGTGTGTTTCTATGGGGTAAGACAGCTGTCAATATAAACGTCTGCGTGTCTGAATTTGTAAACGTAAGTTGTTCCTTGTCAACTCATACATGTGACCTCAGATGTTTCATCTGTGAGAATTCAAATTTTTGAAGTTATGAAGACAAGTTATGAAGTTACAACTTTGCAACAACCCATACAAGTACAAATCACAAATTTTCGAGTACAAATCTACAACCCCTGCTGATACTGTTACACTCCTTACCAGATGTATGGGGTGCCGAATGTAAAATTTCAGATAAAATTCTATAGCTGATATATTTTGATTATTTAGCTCACTTTTCTCATATTTAACTCCCTTTTCTCACATTTAAGACAGAAATTCACAATAAACAAGATCTTATATGCAATTGTCAACAATATGTTTATAAAGTAAAATAAATAGTTAAATGTTAAATCTAAATGTTAAATGTTAAATCTAAATGTTAAATCTATATCTAAATGTTAAATTTAAATCTAAATGTTAAATCTATATCTAAATGTTACATTTAAATCTAAATGCTAAATCTATATCTAAATGTTAAATTTAAATCTAAATGTTAAATCTATATCTAAATGTTAAATGTTAAATGTAAATGTTAAATCTATATCTAAATGTTAAATTTAAATCTAAATGTTAAATCTATATCTAAATGTTAAATCTATATCTAAATGTTAAATTTAAATCTAAATGTTAAATCTATATCTAAATGTTAAATGTTAAATGTAAATGTTAAATCTATATCTAAATGCTAAATCTATATCTAAATGTTAAATCTATATCTAAATGTTAAATGTTAAATCTAAATGTTAAATCTATATCTAAATGTTAAATTTAAATCTAAATGCTAAATCTATATCTAAATGTTAAATTTAAATCTAAATGCTAAATCTATATCTAAATGTTAAATTTAAATCTAAATGTTAAATCTATATCTAAATGTTAAATCTATATCTAAATGTTAAATGTTAAATGTAAATGTTAAATCTATTTCTAAATGTTAAATTTAAATCTAAATGTTAAATGTTAAATGTAAATGTTAAATCTATATCTAAATGCTAAATCTATATCTAAATGTTAAATCTATATCTAAATGTTAAATGTAAATGTTAAATCTATATCTAAATGTTAAATTTAAATCTAAATGTTAAATCTATATCTAAATGTTAAATTTAAATCTAAATGTTAAATCTATATCTAAATGTTAAATGTTAAATGTAAATGTTAAATCTATATCTAAATGTTAAATCTATATCTAAATGTTAAATTTAAATCTAAATGTTAAATCTATATCTAAATGTTAAATTTAAATGTAAATGTTAAATCTATATCTAAATGTTAAATCTATATCTAAATGTTAAATGTTAAATGTAAATGTTAAATCTATATCTAAATGTTAAATTTAAATCTAAATGTTAAATGTTAAATGTAAATGTTAAATCTATATCTAAATGCTAAATCTATATCTAAATGTTAAATGTTAAATGTAAATGTTAAATCTATATCTAAATGTTAAATTTAAATCTAAATGTTAAATCTATATCTAAATGTTAAATCTATATCTAAATGTTAAATTTAAATCTAAATGTTAAATCTATAGCTAAATGTTAAATGTAAATGTTAAATCTATATCTAAATGTTAAATCTATATCTAAATGTTGAATCTAAATCTAAATGTTAAATGTTAAATCTAAATGTTAAATCTATATCTAAATGTTAAATTTAAATCTAAATGTTAAATCTATATCTAAATGTTACATTTAAATCTAAATGCTAAATCTATATCTAAATGTTAAATTTAAATCTAAATGTTAAATCTATATCTAAATGTTAAATGTTAAATGTAAATGTTAAATCTATATCTAAATGTTAAATTTAAATCTAAATGTTAAATCTATATCTAAATGTTAAATCTATATCTAAATGTTAAATTTAAATCTAAATGTTAAATCTATATCTAAATGTTAAATGTTAAATGTAAATGTTAAATCTATATCTAAATGCTAAATCTATATCTAAATGTTAAATCTATATCTAAATGTTAAATGTTAAATCTAAATGTTAAATCTATATCTAAATGTTAAATTTAAATCTAAATGCTAAATCTATATCTAAATGTTAAATTTAAATCTAAATGCTAAATCTATATCTAAATGTTAAATTTAAATCTAAATGTTAAATCTATATCTAAATGTTAAATCTATATCTAAATGTTAAATGTTAAATGTAAATGTTAAATCTATTTCTAAATGTTAAATTTAAATCTAAATGTTAAATGTTAAATGTAAATGTTAAATCTATATCTAAATGCTAAATCTATATCTAAATGTTAAATCTATATCTAAATGTTAAATGTAAATGTTAAATCTATATCTAAATGTTAAATTTAAATCTAAATGTTAAATCTATATCTAAATGTTAAATTTAAATCTAAATGTTAAATCTATATCTAAATGTTAAATGTAAATGTTAAATCTATATCTAAATGTTAAATCTATATCTAAATGTTAAATTTAAATCTAAATGTTAAATCTATATCTAAATGTTAAATTTAAATCTAAATGTTAAATCTATATCTAAATGTTAAATCTATATCTAAATGTTAAATGTTAAATGTAAATGTTAAATCTATATCTAAATGTCAAATTTAAATCTAAATGTTAAATCTATATCTAAATGTTAAATCTATATCTAAATGTTAAATTTAAATCTAAATGTTAAATCTATATCTAAATGTTAAATGTTAAATGTAAATGTTAAATCTATATCTAAATGTTAAATCTATATCTAAATGTTGAATCTAAATCTAAATGTTAAATTTAAATCTAAATGTTAAATCTATATCTAAATGTTAAATTTAAATCTAAATGCTAAATCTATATCTAAATGTTAAATTTAAATCTAAATGTTAAATCTATATCTAAATGTTAAATGTTAAATGTAAATGTTAAATCTATATCTAAATGTTAAATCTATATCTAAATGTTAAATCTAAATCTAAATGTTAAATGTTATATCTAAATGTTTCGAAAATATGCAAATTGACCACGCCCCCTATCGGGTTCTCGCCCACACCACCGACCTTGGATCAGCCATGAGATCCATCTGTGGAGGACACGGTAAACATGCCGCACAGACGGCTGACAAGGCAACTTCCTATAACTATATAACTTTCTCCCTTTAACGGCAAAGTTTCTTGTTTTAATGAGAGACTTATCTTGCTTAAACGACATAATTTTCGTCTCATAACAACGCAACATAACCCGGCATCAGCTCGCGGGATATTTGACTGTCATGGAGGAGAGGAGAGACGGAGGGGCACCTTTTATTACTTTTTAAGAAGTCGTCATTTTTCGGAGGAATGTATTTCTGCACTGAGGAGTGACAAGGTAAGTCATAAATATACAGCAAGTCCTCTACTTGAAATTTGACCAATTCGGCAGTTATTTATAGTTAACAACTCTGCTTTGGATACACTTGCATTACTGTAGTACCGTCTCTGGCTCTGTTTACACGGTGAAAACAGGTTTGCGTTGCCTTTGTACTCTCCATTTACACACTACAAGGTTTAACTGTTGCTTAGGGGGGGCTTTCAGCTATAGCTGTGGGTTTATTTACAACAGTTTGCAGCCGAAACAGTCCTCCGCCAGCCGCTGTTTTCTTCTTCTGGGCAATTTGACGCGGAGCTTCAGAAATCACAGCGCTACTAGTGGTGCGGCATGGGGATTACACCGTTTAAGTACTCTGTAAACAGGGCCTGTGACTGCAAATGTACCTATCTACGCCCTTATGTATTTTAATCAAATATGATTAAAATAAATTTTAATCCGACACTTGTAAGGCTAATTAAAAGTATGTGTATTCTACACAATGAAAGTGAGCCTGTGACTGCAAATGTTCTACATGGATGTTAATGAGATAGAGATAAGGATAAGCAGCTTAATATTTTTAAAAACATGTCATGCATTTAATCATAAATTCTGCTGTAAAGATTAATAATCATGTGCTTAAAAGAGTCTTTTTAGTTTTTTACGGTTTTTATATTAACCATAATTTCATTGTGCTTGTAGACTGACATATCAGCTATAGCAAGCATGGATGAGAGCTTGGCCATCTATATTCCCACCTATGCTGACAGAATTGCCACCCAGAGATTTTGCTTCGAGTTCCAAGGAAAAGGTGAAAGAGATGTCCTTCAACAGACGTGGCTTGAAAAACTCTTTACATGCAAATCTTCATGGAAAAAGTCCAATTTGATCTAAAATGTTTTTGGTTTCAGGTAATATCACTATGTAATATATTTAAAAAGAAAGCTTACCATTTGACTCAAAATGTGTTTTCAATATGTTTTCAAGAACATATGGAAGTGAGCCACAATAGTCAGTTAGCTTTTGTTTTTGTTGACAAAGATATAGAGCAAAAATACTGATTAAAAAGATTACTCCAACAACATTGTGAAATACAATTTTTTGAAGTGAAATTATTGCTGTTGCTATTAAGCTTCTTTAAGGTAAAAAAATTTAAAGCATGTGTTTAAACTGTACTTACTTTTCTTTCCATAGGGCATTATTTTTCTTTTATATTCTTTAAAGTTGATTGTAAAATAGATAAATGCTTTGAGCGCAATAGTGCCCAGATTTCTAACAACGACTTTTGTCATATGTAAAAGGATTTTCTCATGTTCAATTTTGAGATCCATGTATTCATCTTTTTAATACTCATAGATTATGTTCTAGTTAGGTCATTATCTGGAGGTAGAGAACTTCCTTTCAAAAGGATATTTCAGAGAACTTGTTAAAGGTACTTTTAATGTATGTTCTTCTGTGAGTTGATGTAACATTGCAATATAATGTTATGTTTCTAAGGAAAGAACGAGTTGGTTTGATCACAAACCATTGCACTTTATTTTGTAATGAGTTTTTACCAAAGATTCATTAAAAGTTTTCATGTTGCACATAAGCATAGGCACTTTATTTTTCATCTCATTTGACCATATCATCATTGTCAAACAGTACATAACTTGGGTCTCAGTGTTCAGTAACAGAGAACTATAAGAGTCTTGCTGTTATAAATATAAGAATTATGTCTTGAATATGAGGAGCAGTGGTGGGGTTTACAGAACATGTCATTTAAACATTTTGTCCTACATGACAGATTACAAGGCAAATGTGAAGTTAAATTTCTTGTTATTGTCCTAATATATTTAGTAGTGTATATTTGCTGTCACACACAACAAGAATCACACAAAATATAAAACCTGAAAACCTCTGTTTTCACTGACTCCCATGTACTTAAATGTTTCATCATGATGTACATAATAAAAATTATGTACATCATGATGAAACATTTAAGTACATGGGAGTCAGTGAAAACAGAGGTCTGTTTTTTTTTTCCTCCATCTGTATTTCTTTGACTGCTTGTCCTTTATTGGTTGTGGGGTCTGCAGCTGCCTAATTCTGACTGTGTCGGAAAGTGATAGGTTCATTCTGGACAGGCTCACAAGGTCATTTGCTCCACAAACTCTTTTTTACAAGAAAATGTCACACGTGTCACAGGTTTGTGTGCATACAAGCTCTTAAAAATACGCATAACTCAATTGTTTCATCATGTGTGGACGGTGCATGAAGAAAGTTTTCCGTCATCAGAAGGTATGATAGTTAGAACTGTCTCATCACATGTGAACGGTCCTCTGAAGACGTTGGACTGTGCAAGTTTCTGCCGCTTGCTTAGAAACCTGTTTGAGATGATCTTGTTCACCAAAACGCCGTGGAAGGGTTCACAGGTGTCAAAGTCCAGTCCTCAAGGGCCGGTGTCCTGCAACTTTTAGATATGTCCCTGGTCCGACATGCCTGAGTCAAATAATCAGTTAATTACCAGGACCCTGAAGAACCTGACTGCATACTGAGGAGCTAATTGTGTCATTTGATTCAGGTGTGTGGGACCAAGGAAACCTCTAAAAGTTTCAGGACACCGGCCCTCGAGGACTGGAGCTTGACACCCCAGGTATACATCATGTAGGGCCGGCCACTTGGAGCCATTGCATCTCTAATCTTACAAATGATGTTCCATAAGTGAACCACTTTTTAGAGTTGTTCCTGAAAGACAAGAAAATAAACAAGTTCTTAAAGTACATACTCCATATTTAAAAGCATGTATCATATAGTATTTATCTTTTACATTCAAACATACCTCAGTGATATTTAAACAGGTGAGCAGAATTGGCTGCTTATCCAAGAAGTCACCAGTAAAGTAATCTGTATTCTTCAGTTTTTTAAAAAGGTTCATCCAGTACTGTGCACGACGTTTCCTTAAGAAATCCCACCAGCTGTTGATGAGCTGGCTGTGGGTGCTGGATCCCACAATGAAGTAGTTTTCAGGATAGCTGTCATCAAGACGCAAAAATCTTTGAATATCTTTCATTGTACTATTCTCTGTCTCCATGTCAATATGAATTCTGGCTGTGGTACCCCCTCTGTTACTGCTGGAAGAAAATATCCAGCAGTAACTTTTGGACAGCACCATCCATGTATTCAGCTTTAGAGATGCCAACCTGTAAACACAGCAGAGATTTTGTTATTGTTTTTTCAAGTTTTTTATTTTAAACAAAATGTAAAAATAACATAATTTATTCTTTCTAAAAATTGAGCACGTTACTTATGCTAAATGTGAGAAGCTAAATATTCCAAATTCAAAGTTTTTAAATATTTAAATTTTGAGTGTCAGATCAAATGCACAGGCATTCTAAGATGTAAAAGAGAACATTCATTTTCTGGCTGTATTTTTAATGTAGCTATCTTAATACTGGTCCTCCTACCTTAATGTTTTTGTTTATGGGAATTTTAAAAAGTACTTTTACAGAATTCCCATCAGAAGGAGAATAGCTGCTGTTTAAAATTGTGATTTAAGGTTAGACTGGATCAATGTTAAAATTGCTTAAACCTAGACTGCAATGGAACAATGTTGTTGATTAAGATTTGTTTTATTTTCTGAGTAAGTTTAAAGACATTAGAAAAAACAAATGGAACAACAAATAAACTGAGAACAATGGTGCCTTGCTGCCAGGAGCTTTCATTGATAAATTCTGATATTAACTTTTGAATTTGCAGCAATGATAATCGATTATCAGTTTTTGCTTTTCCCCTTATTAAAGCATGTCAGTAGTTGACTGGGTTTATTAATGAAGTTCATATAAATAGTTGTCCTTCACTGGCTTGTGAATTGTCCCATTAGAAAGCTCTGTATTCATATCTTTGTTTTGACACAATAAAATATGGATAAATGTAGCTTTATCTAGCCTCACTTTCATTGTGTAGAATACACATACTTTTAATTAGCCTTACAAGTGTCGGATTAAAATTTATTTTAATCATATTTGATTAAAATACATAAGGGCGTAGATAGGTACATTTGCAGTCACAGGCCCTGTTTACAGAGTACTTAAACGGTGTAATCCCCATGCCGCACCACTAGTAGCGCTGTGATTTCTGAAGCTCCGCGTCAAATTGCCCAGAAGAAGAAAACAGCGGCTGGCGGAGGACTGTTTCGGCTGCAAACTGTTGTAAATAAACCCACAGCTATAGCTGAAAGCCCCCCCTAAGCAACAGTTAAACCTTGTAGTGTGTAAATGAAGAGTACAAAGGCAACGCAAACCTGTTTTCACCGTGTAAACAGAGCCAGAGACGGTACTACAGTAATGCAAGTGTATCCAAAGCAGAGTTGTTAACTATAAATAACTGCCGAATTGGTCAAATTTCAAGTAGAGGACTTGCTGTATATTTATGACTTACCTTGTCACTCCTCAGTGCAGAAATACATTCCTCCGAAAAATGACGACTTCTTAAAAAGTAATAAAAGGTGCCCCTCCGTCTCTCCTCTCCTCCATGACAGTCAAATATCCCGCGAGCTGATGCCGGGTTATGTTGCGTTGTTATGAGACGAAAATTATGTCGTTTAAGCAAGATAAGTCTCTCATTAAAACAAGAAACTTTGCCGTTAACGGGAGAAAGTTATATAGTTATAGGAAGTTGCCTTGTCAGCCGTCTGTGCGGCATGTTTACCGTGTCCTCCACAGATGGATCTCATGGCTGATCCAAGGTCGGTGGTGTGGGCGAGAACCCGATAGGGGGCGTGGTCAATTTGCATATTTTCGAAACATTTAGATATAACATTTAACATTTAGATTTAGATTTAACATTTAGATATAGATTTAACATTTAGATATAGATTTAACATTTACATTTAACATTTAACATTTAGATATAGATTTAACATTTAGATTTAAATTTAACATTTAGATATAGATTTAGCATTTAGATTTAAATTTAACATTTAGATATAGATTTAACATTTAGATTTAAATTTAACATTTAGATATAGATTTAACATTTAGATTTAAATTTAACATTTAGATTTAGATTCAACATTTAGATATAGATTTAACATTTAGATTTAAATTTAACATTTAGATTTAGATTCAACATTTAGATATAGATTTAACATTTAGATATAGATTTAACATTTACATTTAACATTTAGATATAGATTTAACATTTAGATTTAAATTTAACATTTAGATATAGATTTAACATTTACATTTAACATTTAACATTTAGATATAGATTTAGCATTTAGATATAGATTTAACATTTACATTTAACATTTAACATTTAGATTTAAATTTAACATTTAGATATAGATTTAACATTTACATTTAACATTTAACATTTAGATATAGATTTAACATTTAGATATAGATTTAACATTTAGATTTAAATTTAACATTTAGATATAGATTTAACATTTAGATTTAAATTTAACATTTAGATATAGATTTAACATTTAGATATAGATTTAACATTTACATTTAACATTTAACATTTAGATATAGATTTAACATTTAGATTTAAATTTAACATTTAGATATAGATTTAACATTTAGATTTAAATTTAACATTTAGATATAGATTTAACATTTACATTTAACATTTAACATTTAGATATAGATTTAACATTTAGATATAGATTTAGCATTTAGATATAGATTTAACATTTACATTTAACATTTAACATTTAGATTTAAATTTAACATTTAGAAATAGATTTAACATTTACATTTAACATTTAACATTTAGATATAGATTTAACATTTAGATATAGATTTAACATTTAGATTTAAATTTAACATTTAGATATAGATTTAGCATTTAGATTTAAATTTAACATTTAGATATAGATTTAACATTTAGATTTAACATTTAACATTTAGATATAGATTTAACATTTAGATATAGATTTAGCATTTAGATATAGATTTAACATTTACATTTAACATTTAACATTTAGATATAGATTTAACATTTAGATTTAAATTTAACATTTAGATATAGATTTAACATTTAGATATAGATTTAACATTTAGATTTAAATTTAACATTTAGATATAGATTTAACATTTACATTTAACATTTAACATTTAGATATAGATTTAACATTTAGATTTAAATTTAACATTTAGATATAGATTTAGCATTTAGATTTAAATTTAACATTTAGATATAGATTTAACATTTAGATTTAAATTTAACATTTAGATATAGATTTAACATTTAGATTTAACATTTAACATTTAGATTTAACATTTAACTATTTATTTTACTTTATAAACATATTGTTGACAATTGCATATAAGATCTTGTTTATTGTGAATTTCTGTCTTAAATGTGAGAAAAGGGAGTTAAATATGAGAAAAGTGAGCTAAATAATCAAAATATATCAGCTATAGAATTTTATCTGAAATTTTACATTCGGCACCCCATACAGATGGTGGCGGTAATGACATGAACAAATACAAATCTTATATTAATTCAAGTTTATTGACTTGACATTTACAAATTTATATTGACTGTTATCTTACCCCATATATTTCCATCAAGGTAACCCTGGTTGAAAAAAGATGAATTTGATGCATAATTGTTTTTTTTAGATCAACTATTATTTTCTTCCGATTGAGTCAAAATGTTCTTATTTCTCCTGAGCTGACCTAAGGATCATGGAAATGAATCTAGCAGGTCATTTTGGTGTAGGGGTAAAACACGACGCTAGTGACGTTTTTGTGATTCATTTGATTGTCATTCACTTGTACTACCTTTGCAATTTATTGAAATATATCTGATCACTCTTCAGCAGCTTAGACTCAATGCAAAAATAAGAAATGAAGCAGTAAAGTTTATGAAAAACGACCAAACAGCTGCAGAACTCAAGTAGGACTTTGTCTGGGATCAGTCGTGGCTTGAAAAGATTGCCTGTATTCAGGAATGACTCACATTTCTTCCCTTACTCAGATGACATTGTAATTATTTGTTTTGTATCAGCTGACTTAAATAGTGTTATGTTTTA
Source organism: Fundulus diaphanus (assembly GCA_037039145.1). Classification (NCBI taxonomy): domain Eukaryota; kingdom Metazoa; phylum Chordata; class Actinopteri; order Cyprinodontiformes; family Fundulidae; genus Fundulus; species Fundulus diaphanus. The sequence continues at coordinate 26,475,939 of CM073126.1, forward strand.
ATCTTGCTTTTTGTGAGTAGTTCAAATTGTCCTTCAGGCTTTTATTTTTTATTTTATTTATTTATTTTTTACCAAAAGTCCCTCCTGATGACCGAAATGTTTGAATATCTTCCTCTACAAATGTTGCAGCACGTCTTAAAGCTGAACTCTATTTCCCTGTATGAATAAAGTATTAATAAAGAGAACCAAATTTGTTTACACCTATTGCGGAGATTATCTTACCAAACTTGTGCTAAACCTTTAGTCCTTCTCTTGGAGGAAACCTGGGCCTCACTGTGCTTCAATCAGATATTTGATTTGTTTATCAAAGCCACATGCAAAAAGCATCTCCTGTCACTTGCATTGTGTTTTTGTCTGCGGGTAGTAGACAAAAACATGTCAGGCAAGCTCCAGAGGGAGCTTACCTGACACTGCAACTCAGCGGTGCTCCATCTGCAACATGGCTGACAGGAGGGCCCTGCAGAGGATAGTGAGCGGAGCTGAAAGGGCCGTCAGACTGTCCCACAAGCTTTCATAAAGTTGAGGAGCTGTTAACATTTTGTGTTAATGGCCAGCCTCCACCTGTCACTAGCTAACCAGCTTCCCGATGAAGCAGCAGCAGCAGGGGAGGTTGGGGAGCATCTTCTCCTGCTCCAGAGCCATCAGCACTGGTGCCTTCAGGGGTGTGTTCTCTCTCTACTCATGTTCTCCTTGTACACAAGTGACTCCACCTCCGTGGTCCCATCTTTGAAACTCCTGACATTTTTAAATGTCACCCCTCTGATTGGTTTGATCCAAGGACAAAAGACGGGTCTACATATAAATAGAGAGTGGTCTGGCTATTCCTAGAGCCACCTTTCTTGGGACCTGAGCTGGTCCTCACAAAATAAACATTGTTCAGAAGACAGCCCAGGAGAGACTGTACTTCCTGCGGCAACTCAAGAAGTACAACCTTCCATATGAGCAGCTGGTCATTTTATACACTGCCCTCATTCAGTCTGTCTTGTATGTGTGTTGCTTGTGCTTGCGGTTTGGCTCTACTACAGAACAGGACATGTCCAGACTGAAACAAAGGGGAGGAGCACATAACAATCTCTGTAGACCCCACACACCCTGTGTACAAACCATTTTTTAAGATGCCAGAAGTTTACTTTCAGGTTGGCGCTACAGTGCGCTATTTGCAAAACTGAATTGCTATAGAGAGGATTTTTTCCCCCAGGCTTTCATTATGATGACCACAATGAACACCTTACCAGCCTGACAGCTACACTGCTGTGGAACAAACAAATATGGGGACTATCACAACTTCTTTTTTATTTACATATTACAGAAAAAAAACAAAATACACATACTTCACACTTTATCCCTATTGTTACATCCTTTAAAGTTTGTGTATTTGTACCTAATGTTTGTACGCTGTCAGCACTGTAATCCAAGACAATAAAGCAGATTCAGATTTATTTACGCTACTTAATAATTTGGGAACGTTTAAATAATTATGGGTAAATTTCTTTATTTATGTGAGAAATGTGTTTCAAATTGTGCTTATCATTGCGTAAATAAATAAATAACTATTTAACAGCCGAGTTATTTGTGAAATTGTGGCCCTTTGTGACCACTATATAGTGTATTATTGTGGTAAACCTTATGAATCTTTCAAACAAATCACCAGAGGGCGCTGTTGGGTAAGATTGCCTTTAATTCTGACTTTCTTTTTGCCCTCAGCAGCCGGTGGTCTGTATGTAATCAGCAGACATGAGACATTTCTGTGGGAACAATCAGACTCCACGACTAGTTTATCATCTTTTATTAAGCATCAGTCAGTAAAAGAAGAAATAGGCTTGAAAATAATTTTCCTACAGCTTTTATGATGATATTTACAAGTTATTGGTGTCAAAGTTTTATAGCGCTACATGTGTTGAAGAAAACAGGAAAAGCACAAACATATTCCTCTACAAACTGAACAGGAACAAAGTCTGAAACTTGTACAAAACAGACAACCCCCTTCAAGAAGAGGGGTGGTTTTCCTGAAGGAGCAAGATGATTTAGGGATGATATGCTTGTTTTTGTATGTGAAAAACTGGACTTTAAGAACATGGTTGTTTGAATATGAATTTTCTTTCTTCTTGATTTGTGTTTTGGTTTTTAGACAGTGGTTAAAACTAAAATAGGTCTTTTTGTATCAAAATGTCGATCATTACAAGACAGCAGAGGACTTGTCTCAGAAAAATCAATGAAGTACAGCTCAGAAAATAATAACCAAAAATACAAAAATCTATGAGAAAACAGTTACCATTCATCCGACACAGAAATGAGCTGCATCTGCATAAAACAGACTATGGGTTGTTTGCAACAATTAGAGGCTCATTTTCATGGATTTGTAATTCGCTGCATGCCTGACAGTGATGAATGCTAATGAACCCTGGTCCTACAGCACGTTGCACAGCCAACCCGTTCTCTGGCCCGTCCTCTCTTCAGTCTCCAGCACCTCTCGTAGAGGAAGTCATGTGACCATTTGTCAGTTTGACATTTTTATTTCATTACAATGCATTGCTAAAGGCTGAACTGGCAAAAAAACCCTCACATACTAGTGACACTGTAGTTCCCAGCAAGCCTCCACACCACAACTCCCCCCCCACCTACCTATTTTTTTTATCTAGAGTATTTTGTTACAAAATGTGCTCCTCTGAAACCCATGACACCTCCGTGTTGCTGTAACCGAGCCCTCCCTGCAAGGCTGAACCCTGTGCATGGCCAGGGGGATATTTATAGATTTAGAGATGTGAACTCACCCTCAAAAGGATGCCGCAGCCTGTCTCTGCACCGTCATGATGGGAAAACAAAACGAAACAAAGAACCCAGGCTGTGTGCTCACTGCTGGGAAATACTCACAGATAAACCTGTGAGAGCTGTGTTCATGATCTGGCTGTGGCGGAGCTCGTTTTGCCCGAGCAAACAGAGCTTGAGTGCAAGTTAGAGAAGCAAACAAAGGATTCACAACACTTAAACTTTTGCACAATTTGTCACATTACATTCACAAACCTGAATGTATTTCACACAAAATAGTGCGTACTTGTGAAGTGGAAGGAAAATTATATATTTAGTTATAAATGCCAGTATTGTGTCCCACCTGACACAATACTGGTTCTATGAGAACCCAATAATACTGGATGGAGAGCATCTGTGGACATTTAATTTCAAATCTCCTCAATTGCATTTAGGTTTGGACTTTAAATCAGTCCAACACACAAACATGCTTTGATCTGAGCTATTAAATTGCATGTCCGGCTGTATGTTTAGGGTCATTTTGTGCTGGAAGGTGAACCTCCATCCCACTGTGAAATCCTTTGCGTTCTTTAACAGGTTTTCTTCGTGATGCGATGTTTAGCGCTGATGCTCTGGAACAAATTCCTGTCTGCACGAGACCATGTAGATGCTTTTTGGATTTTCTGATGAGATCACCTTCTTCGGGGTGTTTGCTGTGTCCCCTTACATGGGTTAAACTTTAAATGGGACTTTATTTCAACAATGTCTTTCTTTTTGCAACTGCTCCATTAAGGCCAGATTTATAGGGTCCACAGCTAAAAGCTGTCCTGTTAAATTCAGATTCCCCAACTTGAGTGTGGATCTCTGCAGCCCATGCAAAGTTACCATAGGCCTCCTGGCTGCTTGTTTCTTTATGCAGTTCTGTCAATTTAGGTGGAAGGCCTTGTCTCAATAGGTTCAGAGTTTTGTCATACTCTTTCTATTTTTTAGAGGATTGATTGAACAGAGCTCTGTGTCTTCATGATGCTGTTTATTCGATAATGTTCTCTGAATCACTTCTGGGCCTTTACAGATGCTCTCACACTCAGATTAGACGACACACAGATTCACTCTATTTACTGATTAAGTGCATGAATAAAAATGTACGCAAACATCTTAAAAATGCATGGTTTGCATTCCACTTCACACTTACACGCTTTCTGTCGGTCTACCACAGAAAACCCCAACGAAATACCCTGTTTTTGCTGGTAATGGGACAAAAGGTGAAAGGTTCAAGCTGTACGACCAGGCCGGATGCATTCGTCTTTATCAGAGCCGAAGTTAGCCCTGACTTTGGGAAGCGGGGCGCCGCAGCCATCATTCAGGATGTCGGTTTAAATCAAGCCGATGACTCTGAAGCGCAGCTCATGTCTGTCGAACACGGCTTGTTGTCACTCCGCTCACATTTCACGCTCCCTCCCTTTCAGGAACAAGGCGGCTGAAGTCTTCATCCACATCGCTGAAGTGGCGCCTCGCACTCATGCCCGTGTGGTCATGCTCTGTCTGCTCTTTTGAGATGCCTGCATGTTTCCGTGAGAGCAACCAAGTGACATAAAAGCGATGATGTTGCGGTCTGACTGAGAGACTCACAATCCAGTTTTCTGTCTCTTCCCCCGAACTGAAGACACAACTGAGATGAATTAATGGACTTATTAAGATAAAGTCTGTACCCATTCTCTTTAAATTAGGCTACATGTGAGCATCAAATGTCAGGCCGCCAGTCTTCTCAGCCCCTCACCATGGAAACCGTTCAATCTGCTGAGAGCGAATCTGCACCTGTTTGTGTTTCTGGACTGTTTCCATCCAAATGTTTGGTGCACAAGAGACACTGGAGTAAAAAAAAAAGAAAAAAAAGAAACTGCGGTATCAAATATAAAAGCTTGACAGGATGAGAGCCCTGTACCTTTTGTGTTTATTTGGTTGTTATTCAGACTCCATTAGGCCAGATTCAGTGTGCAGAGTTTCTTTTAGAAGCAAAGGCACAGATATAACTAACTCAGACTACAATGTCAGATAGATTTGTTGCCACCACTGGTAAAGATGCGTAAAACGCCTGAAATCAGATTCATATTTGTTCACTGCAGCAGGAAAATCTCACACTGAAACTTTTGGAAACATTCAAACAGGGCTAGCTGAAGGTTTTTTGGGGCCTTAAGCAGAATTAGATTTTGGGGACCTCAGCGTCTGAATACAGATTTGGTGGAATTGGGAAAAGAGTGGGCTGGGTTCAATTGGCTGGAATCAAAAGTAATAGCGGATAGTCGGTTATTATTTGTTGAGATGTATTTGTGAGCAAACTTAACTCCAACACACACACACACACACAAAGATTAAACTTGCTGCATCAGATTAGAACTATGTTAATGCAACAATCAAAAAATTATTGGTGGAAGCAAAAAAATAATTTTTAAACAAAATACTGTTCTCAGTAAAAAGTGTTCTCATTCTCATCAAACAAATAAATTTTTTTAGACCATGGTCTGGCTTAAAATTAGAGCATTTATGGGAAGCCACTGATTGTGCCTTGGGCCAGCTCTTCGTTAAATCTTTAAGTATATTTATTCAGAAGGGGAAAAAAATCCCACGTTAAATAACTGTTGAGAGGCTTTTATTGATATTGTTAAAATTTTCCTTAATTTTCTGTTTCTTTTCCATGTCTTTTAAGCAACTGCACATGTGCCAGGATGAGGAACAGTATTTATCTTGCTACTACACACAGTTGTACAAAGCTCAGGTCTGACATGTTAGAGGTCACCAAGTCTCTATAACATTTGCTATATGCTCTCTGCAAGCCAATATGTTGTTTGAAAACTTAGAAAAATATATATTTTCTGTCCTACCATCAAAAACAAAAAATCTGTGGGGTTTGCTAAACTGTGCTGGGACTTCAGCTGGAATGGTTTCTCTGATAATGGAGAAATGGATCAGTACTTGGCAAAGCCCTTCATGCCCACTGTCGAGCATGGTGGAGGAACTATAATGCTGTGGGCCTGTCTCTCCAAAGGGCTCTGAGAACCTTCTTGGACCACATGCTATTATGAAGTCTTTTTTTTTAAACAACACCAGGATATTTTAATTACAGATCTGTTGGCCTCAGTAAAAAAAAAACGTAACTTTCCAGACATTATAAGAGAGCCCCAAGGGCTTCGGATAATTTAGAGAAATTGTGCAAAGATGGACGGTCTAAGATCAGATTTTTGTTTGCTCCAAAATGATAAGGGCTGTTCAGCAGAATCAGCATGGGATTGTTTTTCCAGCTGAATAAATGCATTCAAATTAGATTTCTTTTTAGGTTCAGGGTGAGAATGCGCTACTGCAATATTAGATGAGTGTCAGAGTTTTTCTTTACACATCTTTACCAGCTTTGCCAGTAAATGTGCCTGGCAGTGTATCGCTAATGACAACCATCTACATGAAATAGGTCCACTACAATATCATTTTTCCTGCAGAACGTTGCTTTGATCTATACGTTCATGACATGTAGATGTAACAAGTTATTGGATTAGAAGAGTGTGTAAACACCAGGTCTGGTGTCATGAGTTAGTTGCATAAAAAAGAACAAAATGCAGAACATTTGGTGTCTAAGTGCAGGCTGTACAAAGCTGGGAGATCAGAGATATTTTTGATTTGTGAAAGCGACCAACCTTTCCGAGAAACATAAAACAAAACTTATCTATTAAAACTTGAGTCTTGAGTGGACGCCAGGATATTCTCCTGCTTAGATGTTTGCCCTAAATGAGCAAGTACGACTCCCTGAAATGAGTCAGAATATGTGATTTTTAAAAGGAATGCTCCAACATTTTGAGATACAACAAACATGTTCAACCATCTGTATGTGTCATCAGAAAAGAACAATTCTTTGGTTCTTTACATTGCACAAAAAAAAGACTGTAACAAGTATTTACAGGGAGACAGTAGCAAATATTATAAATCTATCTGCTGCAGAATGTTTTCTAACAGAAGCAACTCATTTAAAGGAAACAGCACATACGGTGCTTTCAAATACATAGCTATGTGGTTACCGCAACATGTCAGTCATTTTAGAAAATATCTTAAAAATATAAATAACTTTTAGAATATTTTTTGTACAGGTCGTGTGTAATGTTTCTTTTTCATGTGCATGTACAGTATTCACACTCCTGCAAAAACTGGATTTTTCACTGCCGTCTCTCCCGGCGTTGGATGCAAAGTTCACTTCAGCCGCTACAACTGCTTTGGAAACAAAATTCAAAAATACTTTCTCTTTGATAGACAAATGAAACTTAATCTCAAGGACAAACTCAGACATTTAGAATAAAGGTTATAAGCAGTGGCGGTTCTTGTTTGAATGGCGCCTCTCCGTCTGCTACCCGACTCACAGCCAGCTTCACAAATTACCCTGACCAAGCCCATTCAGCAGGAAATACTTTTTAATATCGAACTTATTGGAGAAAGTAAAAATTACAATTATTGATATCATATCCACTTAGAGTTATAGGCAATATTTAAATGATATATAATTAGTCAATCCATAGATTGACCAGTCTATAGCTTGTGTATATTATCCTCATCTCAGTTTAATGAAGTCCTAGTTGTAAGAAAGCATTAAAAGTCTCTCATTTTCAAGTAGTAAATATAAATGCTTCATAAATCTCAAATCTTGTTTAAAAAATAATCTCTGTTTGGTTAAGATTCATCAAAAAAAAAAAAGGCTGAACTGACAGTCCAGGCTCCTTTTAAAACACTGAAATAACCCTTGAATTTCGTGCCAAATTATGAGCTCATGATCAGACACTGACTTTTGCATCATAACAGTGTACACCAATGTTTTCTTACGGTGCTCACACTCTGCACACCATTCTCATTGCCTTGCCTTACAAAAATGAGTTTGGTGAACAGCTGACAAATAGCCCCCCTATGGTGTGCCACCCTGGGTCGAAGGCCTTATTTCCAATATCCAAAACCGCCACTGGTTATAACAAGAAAAAAAAGAGCACAACAGTTTCTCTGTAGCCATTTCCAAAAAGACGGTTTCTCTCTCGCCGGCCGTTGTCGGGCACAATGGGAACATAAAAAAGAAAAAGATGGCTGCAACCTCACAGTGTCTTTCTGCGCCGCTGATGTGTAATCTGTGCAGTAAACATGCCAACCCAGGAGAGAAACTGGGCTGTTTAAAAGAAACAGACTGCAACACTTGATTCTGACATAAGATAAAAGACCACTATTGCTACATAATAAATATATCATAGGTGAAAGGTAGTTATTGCACACACGCACACACACAGATATTTATGTGCTATCTGTTAGCCCGTCTCAGGCTTTCCTCCTCCCCATCAAAACGTAAAACACAGGACAACATGAACTAAGGCCAGTTTTGAAGGAAGTTGTAGGAAGCAAAAACATGTTCTCAACCCTCCGCCTTTGGAACATACACAGCATATAAATACACACTGTAGGGGGGAGAGGATGTATGTCTTCCTTTCATACTGCAATTGTAGATTTTGAAAGATCTCCTCTTGTTGTGCCTTGTTTCGATGCCCTTTTTGCTTCACTGCTGATTTGACAGCTTTAGCTGCTGTGGCTTTAACATATTATCCAGGGCTCTCAGAAAACATAGGTTATAAAAATTAAAGAGTAGACTCCTCTATCTAGAGTCTAATAATGACATTATAATCTGGGCTTGTATAAATAGTAAAAATTCACCTCTTTCAATCCACGCCTAGGATTGTTTTCATCAGGAATGTTTGGAAAAAGATAACAAAACTATTTCCAGTAACCCACAGCCGTTGTGTTTTTGTAGGAAAAGCCTTTTTCGTCCAGTTTTCCCTGCAAATTGTTCCAAGACAAGTCTCTGAGCTCCTCATTCGCAGTCCCTCATCTCTTTCTTATTTGTATTCTCTGTGCAAGCCTAATTGAGTCTAAGAGTTATATTGACGCTTCTCCTCCTGAAGTGGCTGAAACTCAGATGAAATGTGGTTCTCCTGCCCCTCCGGCGGCAGGGTGCTGTTCCCCAGCTTTGTTGAGAGGCCCTCCATGTGGTTGGGACCTTGCTGAAAGCCAGAGAGGGGACCAAACCTGGGGCTGGCCCTTTGCAAAAGTCTTTGGGTCACGTTGGCCGTTGAACTGTCGTGCAGGTGCTCCTCCTCGTCCGTGTCGGCATCGATGAACTTACTGACAGAAGCGTCATGGAATGTGAAGATGCTTGGCCGTAAGTTCTCGGGGCTCTTGCTGGGCGTCCTGCTGCTGGCAGTGGTGTAGACAGATGTCTCTGGGCTCTGGACTGATGAGCTGTCCGAAAGACCTCCTTTCCCTGAGTCCTCCCCGCCTCTGACACCTAATTTAAGTGTGCGGCCCTTAAGCGGGTTGTTCAGAGGCGGACCCCTTGGGCTGTCGCTTTTGATCTTGGTGCTTTGGCTAGACACAGGGCTGGTGGCACCATGCAATCCCTCATGCTCGTTCTCCAAGGTGGGCTCCAGAGTGGGGTTGGTACTGACCCTTCCAGGCATGTTGCTGCCAGAGCTGTGTGAAAATCGAGAGCTCTCAGGAAAGTCTGTACCGCAGCTGATAAAGCTGTCAACGCTGGAGACACTCCTCATGTCTGTCACTGCCTCCGCTGTGCCTGAGTTGGCTTTCGGGGGGATACTTCCCATCTCGAACTCAGCTCTCTGCCTGACTGATTTCGAAGGTGCCGCTTTTTCCTTGCTGTTGACGTTCAGTTGTGACTGTGCTTTTGCCATCTTGTTGTATATCTCCTCAAGTTTCTGTGCACTGAGGTGCTGAGGACTGCTGGATGGTATTGCCTTCTCTTGGTAACTTGACTCAATGGTCTTGCTGGGGGTGCTGGGGTTCAGCGGTGATTTTATCTTGGGTGTTCCTCTATGTGGAGATATGTGATTATCATGCAGCTTCTCCTTCCTCTCATCGGTTTTCTCCACCATGACGTCCATGAGTTCCACGCTACGGCCAAATGCATCCTTAATGTTCATAGAGACAATGCTACCGTTTCTCTTAGCCCTCTCCAGAGCCTCTCGCCTTTTGATGGCTTTTTCCTGCCTCTTCTGCTCTTTGTAGAACTCAGAGAAGTTATTCACGATAATAGGGATGGGTAAGGCTATCACCAAGACCCCTGCAATGCAACACAAACCTCCAATGATCTTTCCCAGCAGAGTTTTTGGGTAAATGTCTCCATAACCTACGGTGGTCATAGTAATGGTAGCCCACCAGAAGGAAGCGGGGATGCTTTTAAACTTGGTGTCCTCTTCATCCTTCTCAGCAAAGAACACCAGACTTGAGAAGATCATGATCCCCATGGCAAGAAAAAGGATGAGCAGGCCAAGCTCGTTATAGCTCCTCCTAAGAGTGAAGCCCAAAGACTGAAGACCTGTGGAGTGACGGGCCAGTTTCAGGATTCGCAAGATCCGCATGATCCGGAATATCTGAACCACCCGGCGGACGTTCTGAAACTGCAGCACGCTCTTGTTGGACTCTGTCAGGAAGATGGTGACATAATAGGGCAGTATGGCCAACAGGTCGATGATGTTGAGGGGACCTTTGAAGAACTTCCATTTGCTTGGGGAGGAAAGGAATCGGAGCAGGTACTCCATGGTGAACCAGGCAATACAAACGGCTTCCACGTGGGCCAGCTGTGGGTTGTCCGTGGGCTGGCCAAACTCATCGGTGTCCTGCAGTTCCGGGAGGGTGTTCAGAGACAAGGCAATGGTGGACAGCACAATGAAGAGGATCGAGATGATTGCAAGGATCTGAAAAGAGGGGAGAACCCAGTTAGGAAGTTTTGAAAACTTGAAAAGTGGAACAAGGGAGGAAAGAGTTTTAACAGTGTTAGCAATTGAAGGCAATTATAATGCATTAAAGGAACAAGTTGTAGATATTTTACAGGACTATGTGTACCTGAGGTTTAATGAGATTCAAAAGAAATTATGAATTCTAATCAATAATTAACATAAGCAACTTTCACTGCTTCCCATATTTGGGAAACTATATTGGATTCAAAGTTCAGTGTTGCTCATCAGGTTCCGACTTTGCCAGTAGGAAAGCTGATCAAACAGACAGAGAACCATGTGCTGAAAACTTCTTCTTCTCTTGATGTAGTTACTGTGAATGATATTGCCACCTGCTGATCCACCGTAGGTATTACAACATTTCTGCTGGAATCCCAGAGGCATATTTTTATGGCAGTTGTCCTGATTCACAATGAGATTATTTCCTCAGCAACTATGAACTGTTTTCTTTTACCCGTTGTAAGAATGCCTCATCTTATAATATTATTGCTGGATAATTAATGCACAAAGTGGGCGTGCTCCGATGGCACAGGGGTAGTGAGCACAACCCATATACAGAGGCCTTAGTGCTCGAAGTGGCTGACCGGGGTTTGTTTCCGGCCTGAGGTCCTTTGCCACATGTCTTCCCCCCTCTCTCAAACCCCCTTTCCTGTCAGTCTACTGTGTGAAAAACAAGTCACTAGTCGCAGAAAAACCCAGAAAAAGAGTGAAACTAGACCAATAAATATATAAAATAATCAAATTAGTTTTTAATTTCTCACTTGATGCTTTGCTTCACATTAGTTTTTAGAACAGCTGTATTCATTACTGTGGGAAATAACTGCTCTGCACTGTAAGTAAAGCCTATCTTTGCTGATTATGTGGCTGTTATTTAACAAGGTTTTCTTTGTGTAACCTACTTTTTGCAGTTCACTAATTACTGTTTAGGTCAGAGGGTTAGAAGAAGTCATCATCAACATTGATGTCAAATCATTTAGTGGCTCTGAAGGATTCATTTTAACTGTTCAGCCGCTTCAGGGAGGAGAATACAATGATTTTGTAAAGCAAAGCTTAAATGCACAAGTTTGAATCTATTGCGGATTTTCTCCTAATCCACAAAGAATAAAAAATATACATGCAGGCTGACATACAGTCATATCCAATAATTTTAAATATGATCAATAAGTCAATTTGTATTACCAACCCAATTATTTAAGGTAAACACATCATACAGATTCATTACTCACAGACTGATGTTTTAAAGCCCTTATTTCTGTTAATGATGATGATTTTTGTTTTACTTAATGGAAACATCAAATTTAAGATTAGAATAGTAAATCAAACCAAATTAATACAGAAGTGTGGGCATAATGAAAAGTGTGTTTCATACTTGCTTAAAGGTTGTTTTCAAAAGGTACTTTTATCTGACAAATGAGCCATATGGAACCCTTATTCTAATTTATTGAATATAACTGTATATACTGACACCCCACTGCTATTTGGTAAATGTGTCTCAGCTTTTTATAGCCATCAACTCGTTTTTGTTTCATAATACTGGCGGGACAGCTGATCTTTTATCTTTACAGATCTTGTAGAGTCAATTTAAACCGGTTGGCGTCCAAGCCTGCTTGATCCGTTCTTATCCAGTTTCTTATGTGCTTTTTAAAATCATTGTATTAAAGGAACACTAAATTTTACCAAAGCATCAACCCTTGGGTGAAAACACAATAATTGGGGCTGTTTGAAGTTGTCTAGGTGAAGCTTTCGAACCTAAGAATGTACCAGCAGTCATGCATTGAGGAGGTATCATCATGATGAGGTCTTATTTCACTGCCAGTGGTCCTAATGCCTTGTACAAAGTGTGAAGGACGCTTCCAAATCTACCAAGTTCCCCTCAAATCGACAGCTAAATGGTGGAAACTCAGACACACTTTACTGTAGTTACCGATCAGGACAAATACATCCAAGGGCTTACAACCTAATCCAGTGCACAAGCAAACTGAGAGCGATGATCACTACTAAATTTCTGAAAAAACAAATCCGGATGAATGATTAACTGTTTCATGTTGCATCTTCACTGTTTTATCTTTGGCAAATGAGGCAGCAGCTAAATATGACAAACAATGACTAAAATTAGTTCTGCCCCTGAACTACATAGTGAAAGTCATATACTGTCGCTCTATAAGGTGGTGCATAGAGTGCTTCTGCAGTGTCAAAGGAAGGTCGTTCCCCTGAGAAACTCTGCTTCAGTGTAAAAAAAAAAAGTAGTTCAGCTCCATCTGCTGGAAAAGCCCTACCAGGGATGTGTTTTTTAATGTTATATTAACTCATTTAACGTTCTGACCTTCATGTCTGCATAGTCAAAGCTATTATGAGTTCGTGGCCAACTGTTTCCTTTTTTTTCTCTATGTATTTATGTGACAAAGTTTATGACAGCAAAGTTTTTCACTTTGCCTTTTCCCTTTTTTCCCTAACAGCTGAGAAGTAGACAGATTAAGATAAAGTTGTGCAAAGCCCACCGCGCACGGCCAGAGAGCCCGGCTGAAACACTGACGAGGACCTCTGGATATTTCAGTGACCGGCTAATGATCTAATCTGCTGAGTACAACGGGGTCTGGCCACGGTGCCGGGGATTAGCACGGCCGCACACAGTTGCGGATGTACGGCTGTGCCACACCTATTATTTCTGTCCTACGATCGGTGTGAAATCCAACACAAGGTCACCATGGAGGCTGTGTCCCAGGCGACTAGTGTGAGTAGGATTATTATCTGGTACCGATCAGCCATCATAAGCTTTAATTAATGCTGACAGGTGACTGCTTGAACACCAACCTTGGCCTTTGAAGAGATGGAGGGGGACCAAATGCAAGGAACCGCAGTTATAGAGAGGATGAAAGAGGAAAGGGAGCATAGTTCACAAACTAAGAGATGCAAAAACACCAAATTATTTTAGAACCCATGAAATACTTCCTGAATCAAAGTTAAAAGAATTGAAACACTTACATGTCTGTCTGCAGCCAGAGATAAAAGCTACCATCACTACTTTTAGTACTTTGCACAAATTCAAGTGGTATTATTATTTATTTGTTGGCAAAAGGAGAAGCAGGAAGACGTGCAGTATATAGGCACCAATTGAAAGCAAACAATGCACGAGCCCCAGTTCTGAACTGCACTGTCCAGTGGAAAATACACTGATCAGATGAAGGCTTATCTCTGTTCAGGCTGCAGTGCAGTAAATGAATCATGCTGAATGCAACAGACAAAGGCTGGATCCAAACTGTGGCGTGTTGCGCAAAGGCAGCACACACTCAGGGTGATTACCTTCTCCTGGTCACTTTTTCCACCTCTATCCCAGCAGTGAGATAACTGGGGGTCAGCCAGACCGGATATTAAAGAGAAATGAGCCGACGCGGGATGAGAGACAAATTTAACAGGGACACACAGTTCAGTGAGGCGTCTGAGCGAAAGGTAGCCTAATCTGGGACTTTTAGCGAAGATGTGATCTGCAGCTACGTACTTGAACAAGTTAAAGGTTTTCCAAAGTCAGAGGGGAAGACTGAGCTGACTAAAACAGGAGCTTGGAGGATCCCGGGTGAGGCTTTTAAAACTAATAACGTGGTACCAGCTGTCGAGCATGGTGGTGGCAGCATCATGCTGTGGGCGTGTTTTTATTGCCAGGGGAACTGATGCATTGCAATGTGGGTGGATTCATCAAGAAAGATGATTACCTTAGAATTATTCAACTTCCCCTTAAATCAACAACTAATCAGTTGACTCTTGAATGTTTTAACAGGACAACGATGGATCCCACACCTACATTAAAACTGGTTTTGGATGAAGAGGGCTAACATTTACCTTTTAGAATAGACTATTTTTAAAATTTACATATCTGCCTAAAATCCATGAAGCCACCCATTTTAACTTTTTATAAATTTGTATTTTGTATCAAGAACAGTTGATTAAAATTCCAAACTTATTTAAAAATTGATAATTAATGCCCATGATGACTGTGTGCAAATGTCTGATCAGCACAGTAACCATGCAGCAGTAGATTACTGGATCAATGTGTGCTTCTCTGCTTTTTGTCTCTCTTGTTGTGTCTCTGCTCTGTCTTCTGTAACCCCCAGTCGGTCGAGGCAGATGACCGTTCATACTGAGCCCGGTTCTGCTGGAGGTTTTCCTTCCCGTTAATGGGGAGATTTTCTTCCCACTGTCGCTTCATGCTTGCTCAGTATGAGGGATTGCTGCAAAGCCATGGACAATGCAGACGACTCTCCCTGTGGCTCTACGCTTCTCCAGGAGTGAATGCTGCTTGTCGGGACTTTGATGCAATCAACTGGTTCCCTTAGATAGGAAATCTTTTTGACCAATCTGTATAATCTGATTGAATTTGACCTTGTAAAGTCCCTTGAGATGACATGTTTCATGAATTGGCGCTATATAAATAAAATTGAATTGAATTGTATTGAATTGAATAGATGAAATAAATTAGTATCTTATTCCTTCTTGGGGAGCCCTGCGTCACGCACAGAATCTAGATACTTATGGAAACTTTAGATGAGTAGACACATTTGTCAACAAGGATAATATTTTCTCTTCTGGAATTAAAAAAATTAAATTCAAAACAAATCAGAATTTGTTTAAATTCAAAATCAACATTTATTTAGGATTTAAAGGTGTTTAAGTGTTCTAGTTGAGAGCAGAACCTTCCTAGATTTATTTTGGCCTCATTTCATATCGTTTTGCTGTTTGTGTCTTTATTACGGTCCAGTTTCATGCAGAAAGTCTCTGTAAATAAATCTCATGTAATGTTTAGAAGTGGTTGCATATCAGCACAACATGCAAAACTTGACCCTCCTTTGTGAATCCACCACTTTGTTGCTAGTTATGTACTCATGTAAAAATGTGAGCTGCAAGCGTAACACATTCTTGTCTTGCTTTGAAACAATTAAAACAGGGTTGTTTAATGGCCAACGAGTATTAGTGGTGGCCGATGGGCTTAACTGGAAGTGGGCAAATTTTGCTAACAGTTCAATGCATGGCCATTTCTGTGAGGAAGAATGACAGAAAGTCTCTGTTTAAGCTAGCCAAAGTTAAAACTCAAGACTCAGTGTTGATGGTGGTTTGTGTTTCCTCATCAGCTCTTAATAGTGGGCTCAGTTGCTGCCTGCTCAAACAGCTATTTGCAAGAGATACTTCCTTTGCACTATCCTGAAACACATTTCATCTCCACCAAACACAAACATCCATGCATAGCACACTCACAAATGCACTCGCACTTCAATAATTAGCTCCAGGCATCTCCTGAATACAAGCCCAGGGAGGAAGGAGACTGAATATTTCATATCCTGCTGAATTGCCAGCCATCCCACTCCTGAAAGGGGTGGGCATCAGTGGATTGTCTCTGGGCCATGAGGGACTGCAGAGCCAGAACGTTAGCCTAGTTTCCTCACAGTTTTCCCTACACACCATTACCTCAGCTGTATGATCAAAGTACGGACGGGCAGGGAGGTTTCCTTTTACAGAAGCACGGTCCGCTCACGAGGAGTTTCACACAAATCTGCTGTGCGACTAAGTTCTGCTCTATTTTAGGGGCTTTAAGAATGAAATATTTCATGTTATTTTGACTGTCTTTTTTTACAGATTGTCATTTAAACTTACTTTATGCAGTCTGGTACATTAGTTATTTATTTATTTGCATTTTGTAAGAGCATAAAATTGGAGTGCTGTGAAAACCCTTTTGGCCGCTTACAAAGATGATCAGACAGAGATAACCTTGTAACCAACCTGGTAGCACATGAACAACTCCCCCCAGTTAAGTGGTAACTTGTATATGATTGACCACACTGTTTAAAAACTGTTGAGTTTCACTAGCCACACCAAGACCTGACTGCTAAATGACCTGTAGAAACCCCAAAATATCCCCAGTCAGGGGTGCCAAACTCCAGTCCTTAAAGGTAGACACGCCTTGCAACTTTTACATCCATCCCTGGTCCAACACACCTGGATCAAATGGCTGAATTCGCTCCTCGACATATAATCAGGTTCCAAAGAGTCCTGCTAATGACCCAATGCTTTGATTCGGGTGTGCTGAAGCAGAGACGCATCTAAAAGCTGCAGGACACGGTCCAGCGAGGACTAAAGGTTGGCGCCGGTGCCTTAAACTGAACCTGTCGGGCAACATGGCGTAGGCTAGAAGAATGAGAGCAATCAGGGCAAAGATTCAGATAAGAAAATGGAGAGGTGTGACAAAACAAGTCACGACAAGATCGTCTTGTGGGTTTTCCCCTTCGTCACGCTGTGCGAAACGTTGAGTCACCTTTATCTCCTACCATCCTAACTGGATTTGCTTTTTTCTCACACCAGACGAGCTGAATCAATAAAAGGATTGTCGCTCTGTGACTCACTCATTTCATCTTTTAGTCGACAAGCTGAATCCAAGATGGTATCTTTAATCCTCTTATAGCAGTGCTCCTGTGACTTGACATCACATATTTCCCAGAGTCTGTGCACTGAATCGGTCTATTTCCCTACAGAGCAGTCCCTCTGCAGGATGCTGGGGCATTTGTTTTGGTTTTCCATTAGAGGCCTCAGCGGAAAAGATAGATAAAATTACACAGCCAGTAAACAAAGGGGAGACTCCTCTTCTCACCAGGGAAGACAGGAGAGGCCTGCTGCAGCTGCTAACACGTCCTCCCAGGGTTGCAGTTACCTTCTTGGAAACTTCCACCTGAGGCCTGCGGTGCGGCTTCTCCCAAGCTGCTCCCCAGATTTAAGCCAGTACATTTTTTTGTTCTCCTCTTTTTATTTCACCTGCACTGCGTCTAAAAACGAGCCAAAGACTTTTGGCTCGTTTGAAAAAGTTTCCATGCTCAGGAACTGATGGGGTCAAGGTAAGGAAATGTACGTCTTTTAATTTTAGGCTGCAAATTGATTAAAAAGAAAAAAATCACTTTCTTTTCATTTTCAGAAATGTTTTGTAAAACAGTTTTTACAGAATGTTTATCCCATTCATGTGGATTTTGTGCAGGAATGTGCACAGAATAAGGGGGGGGGGGGGGACTATGTCATCAAGCGTATCTAAATCCCTCACAGGGCATCAGAGACATAATCTGGAGGAGAGCTGAGCAGTTAGTCCACTGCCTGCTGATAGGATCAGTACATTTCTGGGTTTGGTGTTTTTATAAAGTGTAATAACAGGAACAAAAATGACATGTTCTGTCACACACTGTTTCTCATTATTTGCTGTATTACCAAAAAAAAAAACCACATTAATTTTGCATTAATCAGAATGGGCTAGGATCTAATTGGCATCTACAGTAAAATCCTGTTTCCATTAAGACATTGTTGTTAATGGAAACACGGCTTCACAATCTTGAAGTGTAAATGCTCACCGGCCACTTTATAAGGTACACCTTCCAAGTACTGGGTTGGACAGGATTTTTGCTTTCATTGATTTTTTCATGTAATTGATTCAACATGGTGTCAAAAACCTTTCTCATAGATTTTGGTTCATATGGACATGGCAGAAACACTGAAAAGTGCTATATAAATAAACTTGCCTTGCCTTCTTGCAGGTGTTTAAAACCACATTAGGATCTGGTGACTGGAGGCCAAGGACCTCTGTAATCTTCAAGAGGCCCAGTCTTAGATGATTTGAGCAGATGGGAACACTGTGGTCATTGGGTAAGGGAACGCACTGAAACAATACTTGGCTTTGATGTTTAAACTGTTGTCAGCTATTATTCAGCGGCCCTACACCACCACCACCAATCTGAACTGACAATGAAAGGGACAACGGATCCATGCTTGTTGTTTGCGCAACATCCTTCCCCCACCATATGAAATATTGCCGCAGAAGAGATTTGTTGGACCTGGCAATGTCATTGCCCCATTTTTGCGAGCCTGTGTGTTTTGACTTCTAAGATGACATCCTGCAAACCCTGGTTGTAACAACGTCTTAGCAACCCTGCAGGCAACTTTTTGACTCCCAAAAGGCCCTGGCGTATGTTGTGAAAAACTGTGACAAATTAATTTTTAATGCGGTTGGAAAACAATCAATGGTTTCTAATTACAGTGCAAGTGTTCTCATCTATTCCAGAACAAGGCAAACTAGAGTGTAAATCAACTTCCACATCACCCCGAAGAGCTACATAGATGCTTTGTCCCCATCGTCTGCCAGATTTCACCTTCCCTGACAGTCTTCTCCATCCCGCTTCATGCAGGCAGCTGAAGCCGGGGCCTTTCCAGTACTGTCGAGTGAGGAGAAGTCAGGGAGATGGATTACCAAGCTTGAGGCTACTCACAGGACGTGTCCTTTAAAAAGTGTGAAGGTGGTGCTAAAACAATGAGCAACAAAGGCACAGAGCATAAAATACTTAAAAGGTTTCCAGCCTTGTATTCTCAGGCTATGAATGCGACACGCAAAGGGGATATTTGCAAGAGCATTTATTTAGTAATGTGTAATATTTGGTTTGTTCAGATAACAATCTAGTTCAAAGTTTGTAAAAAAGGTAGGATTTCTGAATAAATGTGATCTCATAATGTTTTCTGAAAGTCTTTTAAGTCTGTCTGTGGGTTTGTTTGTAGTAATGTTGTGTGCACAGGTACGTGCACGGCCCGAAGTCAGCAAAGGTGTCTGTCGGTGCTCTCGGGGGCACTGACGTCTGTAGGAGAAAAGGTGAAATGACGAGAGAAGAAGTAGAGGTGACACTGTGGCAAACGAGGACATAGAAAGTGAAATGAGTGTGCTCCCTGTGAATGATTAATAAGAACCGAAACAAACAAACAAACAAACATGCCAGCCCTGTTCCCCTGCTAGTATCACAACCCTCGCTAGAGCATTTGTACTTTCCCCAGAGGTATTTTGCCTTAAAACCACTCTGTTAAGCGTTATATGTCATATATTTGCATATAATTTTGAGGTGTGCAATTTGACATGCATGTAAAATGTGGCCCTTTCAAGATGTGCTGCATCAAACCATGGGAAACAGCTCCTGAATCACATGTGTTTAAGATGCAGAGCTGTCTCTAAAAACACTTTAAAAAAGTCCAGTAGTTTAATTAATCTGCTGGTTTCAATTTCTATTTGCGCCTGCAGGAGAATAATTTGAAGTATTAAATAATTTGAGAAAGAATATCTAACAGAAAACCTTAAATGTTCATCAAAGGGCTGATTTCATCCCAGGATTTGTTTTAGACTCTAAATTATTACTTTACAAAATAATCGCTATCAGGTTTTGGTAATTTGAATTTTGTGATAGGATCTCAATTTGACCTTGAACAGGTTTGAAGGTATGAATTTATTCTCATATCTGACCCAGTAAGAAAACATGCATGTTTTCAAACAACAATCAAGTGAGAGAGAGTTTTGACGTGGGAATGTTCACAGTTTAATTTTTTTTTGTTTCGTTTTCTAACAGAATCTGCTTTTCGTGTTAACACAAAAAGGTGTCAGATGAGATGAAAAGAGCCGAACCCCCGGTGAACCATGTGGCGTCTGTACACCGCTGAGACCTAAAGCCACTCAAGTCCTATAAACAGCTGAGTAAATATGCTGTGGTAATCCTCGGCGAAGGTGCAGGCTTCCCTCTAGTCTGGAGAAGCAGAAAAACACACAAACACGGCCTGCATGGCTGAGCTCCACTAATGGATTAAGTACGGCCTCCCATGAGACCCTCCCGCCTCATGAGAGGTGGACAATTTTTATTTTATCTTTCAAGGGTCTGAAAAGCAGCGATGGGTGGTGGGACTCGCTGCACACGTCCCCAGCTGAAAATGGCACACACTGAAAATCTTTGGCCTTGATACCTTTTTGTCTTCTTGGTGAACTGAAGCTTGTTGCTATGGTCTTGAATCAAATTACAGCAGAAGGATAGATGGCAGGGGAATGAAAGCAAGACAAGAAAACAGAAAATATCATGCTGAATCATTACCAAAAATGGTCCATTTCAGAGTGTAGGCCAGTAAAAAAACCGAAATAAACAAATAATTAAAAAATGATTATTGTGTTTTCTTTTTTTAATCTTTACACTGGTTCTAGTGGTGTTAAGCAGACAGTAACGGCGACCTCATTGTTATCGGCTGTAGTCTGTGCAGCATCGCTATCTAAATGAGGTCAGTTTATGTAATTAGAAGAGATAATCCACATCAAGATGAAAGACCAAAACCAAAAAGAAAATCCTAAACTAATTGGGAGTTATTCGACTGGGGTGGGGGAAGTGTAAGCGTCAGAAACATCTTCCTGTGTATTTAAAAAAATATTTTGCCGAATAAATACCCTTATAATTGTCATAGACAGTTTTTTTCCCCATTTTTTCATTTTTTGTGAAATATGTTTTCACATTCTACTTTAAATTGGCCGATTCTGTGATTTATAAAGTGCTTTTCTGGTCATTCCGGGCTCTCAAACCGCTTTACACCGCAGCCACATTCACCCAATCACGCTCATCCACTGTTCCAACAGTTTAAAGTCCTTTTACTCAGATGCTAGCGGAGGAGATCAGAGTTTCCATCCGTTTGAAGCACATGGCAAGGCAGTGATGGGCCTCGCCAACCGCTTGCTGCGCACTGCTGGTCTGCTGGACAAATAAAGCTCCTAAAATTTCACCTTGCTTACGAGAAAGACAGATTGCTCTGTTTTATTTTGATTAGCAAAAAACACATAAAGTCAAGTTGAAGATACTAAAGGAGCATCATCTACCACTCTTATTTGGGTATCACCTGCTAGCTACTGGAGCAGATAACCGGGTAATAATTGTTCTCCTGTACTAATCAGAACAGCCAAATTTAGGATATTCCATGTAATAAGCACTGGAAAACGACTACATTCAGTTTTTTTTCTAAGTATATGTGACAGATAAGAAATTACAATAAATATACTGTGTGTTGTGGACAAAATAATTGTAATTAATATGTTACATTATTTGGCATTAAGTGGGAGTGAGTTTTTCATTTGGTTTTAAATAAAAGCAATTAGATCATGTTATTGCCATTGTTTTTCAAGTTTCGTGTAAAAGTTGTAATATAGTGAAGTACTATATAGGTATTTTTCCTCAAAGTCAACATACTGGGAGAGTCCCATACTGAGACATGACTAATCTGTTGTAGCATATGTATATAGATAAATACAACTTATATAAAATACATGAACAAAACTGAGAGCTATTAACCTGCCATTGCAAAGTATCTTAGGTCCAAAACACGTGTGGGTGTATCTGAAAAAGATGCTTCACGAGGTTTTAAATGTGAAGACCTAATGCACATTTTGTTATGTCTTCATATAAAACATATGATGCACTTTTTTCCCCCTTATTATGATAAAAAGTGCAATATGAATTGGACACGGTTGCTTTTCTAGAGATTTTACTTGCTATTTTTAACATATAGGGCTTGTATTTTTATAGTGGAGATCACTGTGAACGTTACTGTATCTACAAACGAGTACAAAGGTAAAGATGAAAAACAGTGTTGAGATACAGTATGGTACTAATGATTGTAGGCTGTTAGATTTTATTGCATGGACATTTTTTATTAGTAGTAGTCTAAGACAATAATTGGCGTGACAATAAAATGTTCTTGTTAGAACAGAGAATGATGTTTTAAAGAAAAGTGGTTATTAAATGTCACATATGACTGGTCATATGACGTCTTATTTCACAAAAAGCAAAGTTCTTGAGCTTATATTAGAGGGGAAAATAGCCAACTCCTGTTGCAGAAGGAGATTTTTGACAGTGCAAGTCAATTAAATTGATTAGTGAGCAGCGACAGACCGAGCATCTTTTTCTATTTTTCTGTTAAGGGGGAATAGCTTTCTTTCATGCTACTTTGTTAATTTTCCACCCGTCTCCAAGACATGCAAGGCTCCATCGTGTGGCTGCATCTCGGACTGAATGCCAGAAATGACTAAAATGCGTACGGGGGTGTCTGCTGACAGCTAATTAGCATTCAACAATGTTCCTGTCTGTGGTGGTGTAGTGGCCCAGCGGGGTCAGCGTTTACTATAAAGAGCAGATGTCACTGGTTTCCTGTGACACGATTGGGTGTCAGCGTTGAGCGGAGGGAGTTACCTCGTTAGCTTACAGTGAAACAGGAGGCGCCTGTTCATATCCTCAGTCTCAGTGTTGGGGCACTGAATACATTAAAGAGAGATAAGCCCAAGACTCAGGGGTAATTAAATTAAAAAGTCCTGCACTGTAAGTTAGACAGTGAGTATTACAGTTACTTCATCTAAAGCTAAACACCTTGAATTAAACATACGAAGATGTAAGTTTACTCCATGTAAATTCACCTTTAGTTAATCTCATTAGCAATTAAATCCTGTGGAAACTTTAGTGAACCTCACTGTTCTTCATTTGGGAAAGTTTTGTCACAGTGAAATATTGTAGCCTGACTTCCCGTTAATAAATCTTTTATACTCCACTTCTTTTTATTTTTGTTTTTTTTGTTGATTTTTTTGGACAAGGAATCAGCTAAAAAAAGCCTAAAAAAGGCTTTGAAGAAAAGACTTTTAATGCAGAAACAGGATACTTTATTTCATTTTAAGCCTTATTGCTATAAAACCTCATAGTGCAAATATCAATTGACCAATTGAAGTTTAAAAAACGGAACCATAATAATTTAATAAATTAGAGCTGGATATGATAAAACTTGGAAGTCAGACAAAGAGAGACCAGACAGAATCTTAAAGAAATGTAAAATTTTTAGCATAAAACACAAACTAATTCCTGATGGGCATCCAAATCTCCTGAAAATCTTTTCAAAATTCAGCACAGTAGGGTAATGCTAAATGTGGAATTTTATTTTTCATACACCGAAGATATGGCTGCTCCATATAAACCAAAACAATTGTGAAAACAAAATGGTTAGATATTCTGACCCAATTTAACTTTGCCCACTGAAACCCATCAACCTCTGAGAAATCTTTGCTGACCTGGCTTTTTAACAGGATTAGGAAGTTGACAGAATTACTCCTAAACTGTAATATCATGCCCAAACACACTCAAAAGGGAGCAATCATAAGTGGGAGGTAATATTTTAATGAATATGTGAATTGATTGACACTGTTTTCACACAACACAGCAAAAATATATTTTTTTGGAAATGAATGGATGCAGTAAAGCAAAGGACATGTGGGACAAACTACAGCTACTTCATCTGGAAAAGCGTACCAATGTTGTAGATGAGACAGGGTCTGTTTGTCTGCTGTGTGCAACGTGTGGTGTGGCCATCACACAAACAAACCTACAATATACGCCTACTTTTATTCTGCCACTTCCAACTTTTTTGACCCCTGTGCATCTAAGTATATTCAAAATGTCAGCACAGTCAGCTAGGGGGGCCTTTGTGTCCTGGAACAGCCTGCCTTTAAAAATCAGACTGCTGATCAATTTAAGTTTCTGCTTAAAACACATTTTGTTTCAAAGGTTTTCAACTAAGTGAGACATCTGTGTGGTTGTTGTGCTACTTCGATTGATTATTTTGATTGCTTTATGTTGTTTGGTTGATGAACTTTTATTATATCAAGCACTTTGGCCAACTGTGGTTATAGATGTGCTATATAGTTTAGATGAATTTTACTTAACTTTGAAGCACTTTTTGTGGAAAAAAGTCCTATCACATGTAAAAAATAAGTGAGTCACTCATGATGCGCTCTGATTTGTATATGACATTGTATATAAATTAACGCGTGAAACTGGTTACACCAGGTAAGTTGTTTTTGATGTGACATCCTTTTTTATTTTCTTCAACACCGAAACATCACCTGACCATCTTGGGTTAAAAGTTTGTTTTTGTGGACGGTCTGTGGGTGCCCCCTAGTGGTCAAAAAGTCTTAGCTGAATTAATCATAAAATAGGTTGGACTGCTGTTATGTTGGAGCCACTTCAGCATGGTGGGTTGAGTGAATCTTCATCAGTGTAGGCAGAGTGTCTGCATATCGTTGAATGACATTGAGAAATTAAAACAGGTTAATTGCTGCAACATTTTAGCAGCACTTGCAAAAAATCTAAATGTGTGGTGTTTCTAGCAATTCTCTGAGATTTTTCGACATGTCCATAAAAATGTCACTCTGGAGATCAAATTATATTAACAATACCAGAGTGTAAATTCCCCAAAAGTGCACCATTGTATCCTCAACCACGGAAAAGTGTGGCTGAGATGCAATAGCGTAAAAGGGGGTCTCAAGAAATGCAAGATAACTCCTTTGATATTACGTTGGTGGATTACTTCTGCCTTGATTACCTGTAATTTGAGAAATGAAGCTGGAGTCTTTGATTAATGTTGGTGCTGCCACATGAATGACGCCGTTTGCTCTCACTGCTTTTTTCATGCAGTCTCACTGGTCTCACGTTTCTGTATGTACCCGCAAAAGTACCCATGCATCAATTCTAAAATTATCTTAACTGGTCCCATTGTGAAAGGCCTTCCTTTCAGTGTAGCCATGACAACAAATTCACCAGGCAGCAATTATAGAAAGGGCTGCGCCACTGGATGCCTGTCAGAAACTATTTCCTTCTGTACCATTTCCTTTCTTTTTTCGTTTCAACTGTTACCTTATATCCATCTGCCTCTGAGCATAAGTCTGCAGTGTTTTTGCCTCTGTGTGGAAAAAAAGGTATTTCTGTTTGAGCAATGGGTGATGATCAAAATGGTTAGCTGAAAAGCCAGATGGCACATGTGCTGTGCTCCATTTCAAAACTGTCAGTTCCATCATAAAAATCTATGACGAGGAAGTAGATTTAGCAGAATCTGAAAATAAAATACTGTGAGTTTTGGATTAAAAGCAACTGCTACCCATCTGACACTAATACATGTCCAAAAAAACAAAAACTGGAACTGCACTGGAGATTCATAACAATTTTAAATTAAAGTAATTTCAAGGGATATTTAGCAAAACTGACACACAGCACATACAAATCCCACTTATGCCGTTACAACCATCTATATTTCATTCTGTATAGATGAAACACCTGCTGTTTTCTTGAATGATTCAGTGGGAGTGGGTGAGCAAGATGGGAAAACCTGCCTGACCACCGAAAAACCAAACTGGACGCACGCACGCACGCACGCACGCACGCACGCACGCACGCACGCACGCACGCACGCACGCACACACACACACACACACACACATCTGCTCATGCAGAATGCCACCAGCAGCAGAATTAAAATTCCTCTTAATGTTTCCCAGCCGCAATTTTTTTCTGTCGAGCTGCTTTGCACTCTACCGGCCACCCTGCAGAGAGTACCTAAGCGGTAAAATAAGGTGAGAAATACATAATGTAGAAAGAAAGCCAAGGAAAGAAGATGTTTGAAGTGCAGAGTATGGTGTATAATATATGCAGCTGTGATGTACGGGGACTAAGAAGCCCAAAGGCAACAGGCAGAAAAGAAACTTCAGAAGTGACCTATTTTTCTGGAACACCTCACCTAAATGTTAAAGAAAGAAAGAAAGAAAGAAAGAAAGAAAGAAAGAAAGAAAGAAAGAAAGTTTGACATTTACAATGGGAGAGTTTAGGGGGATCTAACCTTTAGCATTCATTTGAAGTTTAAACGTCCTTAAAAAATTTAAATAAAGCTTCCATTACAAGTGCGTTTCAGCCCTTTGATGCAGTAGAACATCAATTTATTCTTACATGGCTATGATTTGCATTCTGTATATGTACTTAGAGTGAAATATGAGAGCTGAGAATGTAAAGAGATCAGGAAGCATGATCAGTGGTGCGTGCAGCATATAAAGGGGGCAAACAATAGCAGATGGTTGAAAAGCGCTATGTGTGGGGCTAACAGGCCCCTGATGATCTAAAATATACAAAGATCTATGAATGCAAACTGTGTGGGCTAAGGGGAAAACACTCATATAAATCTCCTTTAGTTTCCTTGTATTCAAACACGTGAACTTGCACGGGCTGACGCGCGTCATGACAGACAGCAGCAGTGATTACACAGATCTCCTCATGGGAAAGCTGCAGCACCCTCACTGTGCTGACAGTTTCCATGGTTACATGAGGCTTTTTCAATATTTGCATAAGAGGCAGCAAGGCATTCACAAAAAAAAGAAGGAAAAAAAAAAAACAAGACACGAGAAAACACGAGCCTGGCGACACGTGTTCGCCCGCTGGGGAATATCTACAAATTTACCATCAGCGCTCCTCAGCGACTGTCGGATGAGCGACAACAAAGCAGTGAGTTCGGGAAAGTTCAACACGCAGCTCTTGTGATTTATGGAAGAAATCTGTGTAAGCTGTATTAGTCAGCTGTGAATCTGACAGGCTGCTCGCTGAGACATCTCTGGACACCACATCCAGTCCCACCTACATCCCACAGATTTAATTAAAGACAAGCACTGGCATCTCCGTGCCCCATGTAGAAAACAAAATTCAAACTTATTCAAAGTAAGACAATGCTGATTGTGCCTGATTATCAGTTTAGTCTACTGATAGAAAAAACATTGATCGACCATGTCATTTTGCAGCTAAACGCTTGATTTTATCTTTGCAGAAGGACTCTTAATCCATCCATCCATCCATCCATCCATCCATCCATCCATCCATCCATCCATCCATCCATCCATCCATCCATCCATCCATCCATCCATCCATCCATCCATCCTCATATACACACCCACTCCAATTGACATAATTCTATTACCTCGTTAGAAAAATATAGATTTACTTTAACTACCCTGAAGAACTATACAGTCATTGATCTGTCTTTGTTGACCCTAACTTTACAAGTTTCTCTCATCACCAATAAAGTTAAAGAATTCAAATCATAGGAAGTTGTTTTATGCCCATGTGACTCATACAGTAACTACTCTATATCAATATAAATATATTTTGTGTGAGTGTTACCTAATATATTACTCTTGGTAGTAAATATTTGGAATTGATATTGACAAAACTAGGCACAAAATACTCTAAGCTTGATTTTTTTTTGGTTGAATAGCCATAATAAAATTTTCTTAAATGAAATATTTGGCAAATTATGAAAGCTTAATTAAAACACTGGATGTCAGCACACCTTTGATATCACGCAATAGCAGGCAAAAACTGAAGCACGTTTGGCACAGACTGTCTTTTAAAGAATCTGTAATGTGATTTAAACATTCAGTCCAGGGTCAACTAAAGGACTAATGGGATAAACTAGATGCTGTCAATCACATACTAGGTTTAGCATGATTAACTAAGTGTGGTGTGCATTTATACTTTTTTAATTTGCCTACCCTGTAAGTTGCCCACTACCTATTTAATGAACATACAAACAAGGAATAGGAAACTTGTTTGGGGTACCATTAACAGTACCATTGGGGTACCATTTTTTTTGCCAAGTGTTTGCGTCACCCACTACACTCACTCTAATTTGTACTCACTCTTTTTTTAACCACAGGTTGTCATTTCATCATTTCCTACTTCAATTTTGTACCCATGTACTTGACCTATGTGCATCAGCAAGTTTTTCCTGAAAGTAAGTATTTTTAATCAAATCCGACGAATATTTTCAGATAAATGTATATACGTTTCTGTAGATCACTCCATATTTCCACTGATTGTGGTTCGGATCTCATTTAGGGCCAATTGACTCTGAAAACATGGAAAGTGCAAAAGAACAACATGATAACATGGCAAATTGACCAAAACATACTACTACTACTACTACTACTTCTACTACTTCTACTACTACTACTACTACTATGTGTACAATGACACAATTGCTAGCACTGTTGCACTGCAGTAAAACAATCTTAAGATTGACATGGCTTTCTTCCACAGTTCAAAGACATGACTATTAATTCACTTCTCTAAATTGCACTTCGTAATGAGTATGTGTGTAGGTGTGATTGTTTGCTGTGTGTATTTCTGTGTTGCCCTGTGATGCACTGGAGATGTGGCTCTCACCCAATGATCGCTGAGGATGGGCACATTAAATGGGTAAATACAATGGATGGAAAAATATGTAGTATATAATAATAATAATAATAATAATCATATTTAATAATAATAATAACAATAATAATAATAATAATAAAACACAGCATTATCATCATCATCATCATCATCATCAATGATTATTATCAAATTTAACAACAAACCAGATATACAATTTCTTGATAAACTTATCTTGCAGGAATTTTATGTATATATCTACCATATGTATATGTTGTTAAGTGAGTGGTTTGCGCTTTGACTTATATTCATGACTTATAGCCATTATAACTAACTGAGCCCTGGTAAAACAAATAATATGAAATTCGTTTTATGCATTCTGTCTATCTTCATGGGGACTGTCTGCCCAAAGCAACTCAACTCAACAATATAACTTATGAAAGAAAACAAAAGCAACATTTCTAAGTGTGTGTAATCCCTTCTGTTGCCAGTGGACATAAACAAATGGTGCAAGTTTATTCAAGCAGCCTTAGACATGAGCTTCAGGAAATTCACTGCCCCATCATTGTATAATCGACAAAGGATAAGAACATTTTCTTAATTATGGTAAAGTAAAACAACGCAAAAACAACTGTGTAAAGCCAAATAGATAAAACTGTGCAAAATGCCTCTTTCACAAAGCATTTTGCTTTTAACAAATAAACAAGATGTGTGCAGACTCACTGCAGCACAATCAACTTATTATGCTTTTGATTGTGATAACAACCTGTATGTTTGGAATAAATCACAGAACACAAAGCAATAAGTGTTGTGTTTGTGGCTGTAACTGAAGAAATGTTGGCTGGCTGCATTCACTCAGAGCTGCCACTGATAGCACTAACATTTAAATGAGAAACACCCGTGCTGGCACTAAACCAATGCTGATTTCCATTCTGCTACCGTCCTTGTCCAAGCATCCCAGCTGCGTAAAGTGGAAACGACAGAGAAAATGATTTGCAATAGGAACAAAACCCTCAATAATAAAAGGATGTGTCTATGAGAACTGCTGTGTTGGGGATGTTAAAGCAGGGATGTTAGTCAGTAGGAGAAACCACAGCCTTCGAAACAAGAGCAGCAATAGCTCAACCATGACAGATAAAGTCATAATTTAAAAAAAAAACATACTATAGTCTCATAAATACGAGTGTTGACTTTAGTTTCTCAGACGTAATGCTCAAGAGGAGAGCAGCTCGTACTGAATAAAGGCCTAAACACATGTCAGACCGGCGGATGATGCTCCACACACTGCCTATATCCATCCAGGCTGCTGTAAACTGGCTGACAGTCAAGCACGCTGGCTCAGCCAATCACTGCCATACATGGAGATACTGACCCTGCAATTAAAACGTGTAGAGCAAGACAACTTTAGTCTTTCCTGATCGATGATGTGGTCAAGCTTATGTTTCTGAGGAGGAAGTAATGTCCATTATCACATATTTAAACTTATACCCATCACCTTCAATTTCTGCCTTAGCATCCCTCGTACCTGATCAAACCTTACATTAGACTAGAGTAAACGTCACTTTATTGCTTGTCCAATGGGCAGTTACAGTGCTTCACTTTATGAAGGAAATCAATCAGGGAGCAGTTTTAATTTGCAGCTGTTATCCTTCCCAAAACTAATCTGCTTCTTCTGCAGCCTAGTGCAGCTGGTGTCTACAAGCTACTGCAACGTATTAAAGGAAAGCTGCAGAGTGTGCTCCCAGTGCTCATCCTTTCCCCTGCTTTAAAAGTCTCAAGCTGTTACAAGCATGCAGTTGTGCTACTCTTTGTGCAACTGTCTAAGAGATGGGTTTTGAAAGATCTGATTTTGTATAGTTATTTGAGATTGTGTGTGTTTAGGTTCATGGGACCATTAAAAATGTAACAAGTAAGATATTTAAAAATGGTAAAATAATTCAAGATAAAAGTACCATATGAGATCAACCATTGTAAAAGAACAAAGAGTTAAATACACTCTTACAGCTTTATTTATGTGAGTTGTAATGAGTCACCTGATAATAGTTTAGGATGACCTGTGGCATTATGGATCATAGCAAACATGGACGCAGACGAGGTACACCTGTCTCGTTTAACGTTACTCTGCATATGGTCCAAAAGGCGCACATGTGCTCAGTTTTATTCTAATAGTGCTACTGTGTTTTGTCTAGTTTCACTGATAAAACTATGAGGTTAGGAGAGAATGGAAGGATGCATTATTTGAGCCAAAATGTCCTTTTTTTGGGTAAGTTTTTTGGTGTCTTCTGGGGAGCGACGCAAAAGACAAATAAAACTTTAAAAGACATCAGCAGTATGAAGTGTGGCCATTTTTTCATTGGATATTTGAAGCGAAACTTTTTTAATAGCTTGGGAATAAAAGAGGACGAAGCTACCGGGCATATTTCTAAAAAAAATGATTTGTTGTTAATATTGGTTGTTAATTTAAAGTTTTTATTTAACAAGGGAAACGTTGTGACCCAAAACAGAATATCCATCACAAAAATTGGCATCATTTGTAAAATACTTCTACTTTTGCTAAATGCTTGAGGTCCTTGCTTCAGAAAATGTGATTTTTACAAGTACAAACAACAATTAAGAAGTGAATCTAATAGTAACATTTTGAATTAGAGTTAAATATTATTTTATTTTACTTTTTTAATCAAATACTCCAACAAGTATAGTTAAATGTGTTTGAAAAACAGTGTGTTTTCAAGATCATAATTATGTTTTTTATGGGTATTGACCTAACAAACACAGAGTTTACAAGTTAGCTGCTAGCATGTTTTACAGCTAGCCAATGGTGATCAATAATATGTCTATCAAATTTGGTTATATTCATATATAATTCAAAGTCAACGTAAGCAACAGTTGAACCTCATTGTCTGCCCACTGAAAAACTAAATAGTAATAAATCACATAATTTTGAGAATTTTTATAGGTAATTTATTTTGGTTTGTTCAAAAGGCAGTTCCATACTCTGCGACATGAGAGAAATTTGTCCTCGTCCTAATAGCTCACTTGTTTTGCCCATTTCTTTAGAAATCGCAAATAAAAACAAAGAATCTTCTTCTGCTTCAAAAAATTGTGCGCTCCTCCTCCTCTTCCTCATATCAAAACCTGTTCTCTCTGTGATTGTGGTGGTGCTGTGTTGTGTGTCAAATTTTCCACAATCATAGCTCGGTTGTGACGCATGCTACATTGGGCGGGACTTTCTTGGAGATCGGCAGCTGAGTTTCTTCTGAAGTATGAATTGTCAAAGCCAAAATAAACTTTTTTCATGTACTTGCCACCTCAAGAACGAGAACAAATTTCTTGGTTCTTTGTAACAAGCTAAAGCGTCAACAGGAAAACCATCATCACGTGTCTTTCAAAGACACGTGATGATGGTTTTCCGGATCCTAGCCCTTCTACATCACACATTCATTTTTTTGTCATCTCTGACCTCAGACTCAGCGGCTAAACTTTTTAATTTCATTTAAAATAATTTACTTTTATTACTTTTATTTCACATACTATATAAAGGGCATGCCACCTCAATTTTATTATTAAAACTTAATTGTTAAAAACCAAAAATTGTATTCATCCAAATACCAAAATGTATTTGCATGGGTCAGCTGCTTTCTTTTGCTCTACAGCAGGATTTTCAAGTATCTCCTCAAGCACTTTTAGGCATTACACATAAAAAGTAAAAGATCTCACTGAGATTAGAAAGCAAATCCTTACAGATTTGGCAGGAGAGTTGTTGGCATTATTCAATGAACCAGGGTTGCCATGGGAAAACTCGGAGGATTTCTGACTAATACTTATTTTAAACTAGGGAGGGAGTTGATTAACAGTCTCTAATAAGCAGTCCTCTATTTTTTATCAAAGGAACGCTTGGCTTCAGCCCACTGAACTAACCTCATGAGGAACGGTGTTACATAATGGCATTGTAAAAAAAAAAAGAGATCTAGATGTGCTGTTTTCATCACCTCCTTGCTTTATAGGAAAACAAAACAGAGTGACGTCTGTTCAGGCCTGAATTGTAAAACAAAGTAGCTTATTGGGGTTGTTTTTGGCAGCTCACAAGACACATCTATGCAACAAAAAAAGAACATCTTTTTTCCATATCCTGACAAACTGTACAATGTGCTGAGCAAAACAAGCATTTTGAAATAGAGTAGCTGGAGACGGGCTAATACATGTTTTAATAGTCTTCTCTAAAACAAAAATAATTCAGGGCAATCAACACCTCCCAGAACGCAAGGCACTGATTAAGCCTCAATGTGCTCTTTAAATGATCTCAAAACGATCCTTGCCCTGCAGTTACACTCACCTGGTCATTAGGCACTATATTTACTTTGTACAATAGTGTACCGCCATTGTAGCAAACTACATCCAGGTTGCAATGGTTCTGCGACGTTTGCCACAGAGTTTTCCCAGAGCAGCTGTGTGTCATTTTAATAGCTAAAGCAAGTATGAACCTTCACATATGTCTCACAATTAATTGTGGGTCTTCCATTACATTGAAATAGAGTTAATTGCTGTTATGGAGCGCCTGTTTCAATATTAACACACAAGGGAGCAACTGTCAACCGTAAAACCCCGGGGGATTTTAAATAGGCCAGGCTCCAGCTAAGTCTAGTTGTGAACTCCTGAGACCAAAAACATGTAGCTCAATCAGACCGCGGTAAATCTTTCATTGTTTAGAAATAAATGTCTAAAAGCACCACTCTACTTGTCACGTATAGTGCCGTGGGCATTTACTATAGCAAAACAGCATGGAAAGTGCCTTGCAAAAGTATTCACACCCCTTAGACTATTTGACAAATTTCCAAGTTACAAGCACAAATTTAATTGGGGTTTCATGAGACAGACCATGGGCGTTGGTAAAGATTATGCTGTATTGATGTGCAGCCCCATGCTATGAAGTGTGAGGTAGCCCTCTTTATTATTATACTAATATACTGTCAATGGCTCCAGTAAAGGTAAAAATGCAAAAATACATCCGTTTGAAGCCATATAAAGCAATACTACAAAGCAATAAATGAAAATAAAAACAACAGAGGGCTTTTTATGAGCCTTCTAGACAGTGTCTATACCAAGAGATTTCTTATTTATGATCTGCATGGCAAATAGAGCCTGAGGCACAAGTTCCAGTTATTGAGGTCTAATAATGCGCATTTGACAGACTGACACAAAATACTGCATACATGTAAACTGTTATGGGATACATGTTTATCTAAAACTTGCACAAATCAAAATTCCCATTTATTTTTTTACCAATTCTTACCTTTTCTTTAGTCATTTCTATTTGCAAATAGCTCGAGTTCTGTTTGTGAATTGTTTGCGTTGAGTGCTTAAGTCTTGCCTCAGATTTTTTATTAGATTCAGACCTGGGCTCTAACTGGGTCATTTTTGCACCAACCAGTTCCATTGTAGCTCAATCCCCGCTTAAAGTTAATCTCTGCTCCAGTCTCTAGTCTTTTTCAGCCTCTAAAAGTATTTTTTCCCCTCCAGAAATATATTTTAGTTCACTTCACCCATCTCCTAATCATCTCTGACAGCTTCCTTGTCCTTGCTGAGGAAAGGCATCCCCACAGTGTTTGGCTACCATTACCATGTCTTACAATGGAGATGGTGTGTTGAGGATATGTTCTCTAACAAACTTCCCAGGCCTTCACGGACTGACAACAATTTACACACAGGTAGACTCTATTTAGTAATTAAGCGACATCTGAGGACAATGTGCTGCACCAGGATATCAAAGTAAAGAGGTGCTGAAAACAAATATATGCAACACTTTTCTAATTATGTTTTTCTTTTTTGGTCAAAAAGAAACAGTAGCCTTTTTCTTTCACATTACGATTATGCTCTACTTCGTGTTAATCTGTGACAGAATGAGGAACAGTCCAAGAGGCATGAATACCTTCGCAAGGCACCGCAATGGTCATTTTCTCAAGTGACTACATCTCAGCATGCAGGATCTAAACTTATTTCCAAGAGAGTACAAGAAAACATAGTTCTGGACTCAACATTCTAGCTTTGAATCAAATATAACTAAAAATCAGC
The DNA here is from genome assembly GCA_037039145.1 of Fundulus diaphanus. Taxonomy (NCBI): domain Eukaryota; kingdom Metazoa; phylum Chordata; class Actinopteri; order Cyprinodontiformes; family Fundulidae; genus Fundulus; species Fundulus diaphanus. The sequence continues at coordinate 26,510,434 of CM073126.1, forward strand.
TAAAAAAGTTTTGGTAATTTACGTTTCCTCTTGTTGAAGGTGCACAGCCACGTTATTTTACTTTTTTTTTTTTATTCACACAACTGTAACACACTCTGGTTGCATACAAGGTTTTTTAAAAAAGATTATCACGTCCTGTATTAGTTGTTATTTTTGGTGTTTTATGTTTTGTTTTGCTCAATTTGTTAGTAAATAAATGTATTATTTTAGTAACCAAATTTATTTATAATAACAACAGAAGTACGTCACAGTGCATGCGCAGCAGGGGATGAACTAGGAAGCGGCTAGTGGCTATTAGCATCTCCCAACGAAACAATGAAGAATGGTCCAAGATCCAGTAAAAAAAAAAAAAAAAAAAACCCACAAAAATGTATGATTCTAAGATGGAAAAACTGGAATGTCGCTGGGAATACAGTATGAACGTTGGTGTTCACTGAAGCGGACGCTAAACCTGCCGAGGTCAGATGTGACCACAAAGTTGATTGACGTGAGTTAATGTTCTGATATGAGGCTCTTCAAGTTGCTGTAGATTGGTGTATTTAATTAATAACGGTTGGTCTTCGATGGAGCTTTACAGCGAGGCATTGCAGAGGGTCAGGCTCGGTCCGGCATTATTTACAAGTGATTTATTAATTAAGCAAACCGGCATTACAATAGTTCTGTGATGCTGCTGGTAGATGGCGACACATCTATTCGTATCTGCTCATTAAACCCGTTGTGGGGTTATATTTAGCCTAACAAAGGACCATCAAAACACTATCAGGATGGAGGTTTGGTGTATGTAACCTTATTTTATCATGATCAAACGGTTTTTGGTCTTTTTTAAGCATATAACGTGGCTATATACCTTTAACATTTAAAGAATAACCATGCTCTGAATGTACTTTATTTGTATTCTATTTCTAATTATGGTAACAGTATAAACATGTACTATTGTGTTATGGATATCGCTTCTCTTCTTTTTTTTTTTTTTTTTTTTTTAAATACTGGGAGTTTTATAGTGGGGGTCTTAGGTAAGACAATTCTTTTCATTTCTGTTACTTTTCTTTTCTTTTCTTGACCCATTTCAGAAGTACATGCTGCCTGAATGTCTCCCTGACCCATATCTTGGAGCAGACCATGGAAAGGTTATGTCCCCCTGACTAGTGTCTGGTTAGTACAGGAAGGAGCAAGAAAAAAAATTGGAGCAGCAAGCAACCTGATACCCTGACAAGCAGTCTGAATAAAATGAGGACCCCTGGGAAATGTATCTTGATAATACAGAGATAGTGACTGAAATTCATTGCTACTTTTGGACAGATACTGTCACCTTCACTGGTTCCTTGTTACAGTTGCAGTAAGAGCATTTAAATTCAGGTGGGTGAAGTGATCTCTGGCGGATGCTTTCCATCAGAAATGCCTGAATGTCTGTCATTTTGCTAAAGAGTCATAAAGACTCAGAAGAGCTTCCTAAGAAGATGTAAAGGACTTTTTCTGCACCGATGCCACCCTGCACCCTGTCATTTTCCCCTGAGGTGACTCTGGGACCTATATTGCTTGTCTTCAATGCTACGCTTGAATGTAATTACAAGTGAGTGTTATTTTTCTAATTCAGTCACCAAACTTTCTCATAATTATGTGAACTGTACATATTCTAAATGCACTTTTTCTCTCTCTTCACTTCAGTCTGACAGACAGTGCTGCTGCTGCACACGTCTACCCATTTGCCTCTCTGAATGACAGCTTAGCTTAAAGAGCTGCAGGACAAAATACACACTTGAATGGCAGCAAACATGCTCCCAAACAGGAAGGTTTATCTTTTTTTGCGCTTTAAATAGAAGCCGGAAAACACAAAACAGCAAACAACTGATGCTGACCCAGAAAAACACTTCTTTCTCACCTGTCATGTGTCTTGCTCACAATTAAACTTGCTAAAGCCTAATGAAGAAATTAGTAAACTATAATTTGGCAACACTTGTTATTTTTACTGATGTTTTTTTTTTGTTATTCTTATCTTATTGCTGCCTGCAGCTAAATTTAGAAATGCATCATTAGTACCTCTGTAGGGTTATAGTAGCATCTCAATGCCAACTCTTCAGTACTTCAGTAAGATTTGTTTTAAAGCATTGCTCTGAGGCAACAAAGGTCTAAACCCAAGGCTCCCATTACAGAAGCCACTATCTAACAAACAAGCACATGTATATCTGAAGACAGAGTATCTTGGGCAAACCATCTTTTTACAAAAAGCATTCTTGGTTTTAAGATAATACATTGTGTCACTTTATCTGAATGATGTTACTTTTAAAAAAAGTGTCTGTCGAGCACCAGCAGAGTTTCAGCACCCAACCAAAAAAACATCCCCACTTCCAGAATCAACCTGGACTCTTTTATGAATTTTATATAGCTTCCTGCATGGTTGTTGCTCTTTGAAAGCGAAATGTAAACTCATCCCACTGACGTGTCTCCCGTCTTCAGCTGCAGGTTTGTGACAAGCTGTCACGTCTTCACAAAGTCCCCAAAACTCACCCTGATTTTGGGAACCATGGGCCTAGATATGGAAATTAACCAAATCAAAACCAGAGAATTTAAGGAGGGTGTGCTTTCTTTTTTGCCTGTTATTTCAAACCAAAATTTCAAACTAAAAATGGAAAGACAGGACATTTTTTTTGTACGTTTCCTGGGTTGCCTTCACAGACGAGGTCAGCTGGTTTCTAACTGAGCATCCATCTTCATTGAGAGGAGCAAGGTGCTGAGCGTTTCCACCTCCTGACCACTTTTCCACCCCGTACACCGCGCGCTATCACACCAATCATTTAAGTGGCAGTCTATCTAACACTAGATTCGTCTTTCTCATTCACCCTCTCCTCTTGCATCCACGCATTTCTCCTCCGCCCGACGGAGAGCCTCGGTTGCACCTTCCACTCATTTAGAAACAAAAAATGCACACATGAACCTGATGGGAAATTAGAGGACTGGCTTATGGTTTGATATAGTCCACTGAAAAGGTTCCAGTCTGTCGCAAGCAATCAACCTAACGGCACCATCAGCGTGCCTATTTGAGTCTATACTTGTGTGTGTTTCATGTGGAGAGTGGAAAAAATAACATGCTGGAAACAGAAAGTGATAAACAAGACGGGAAGATTAGGTGCATGTGTGTATGTGTGTGTGTGTGTGTGTGTGTGTGTGTGTGTGTGTGTGTGTGTGTGTGTGTGTGTGTGTGTGTGTGTGTGCGCATTTATCACAGCATATTTATTTATGGAAAGTCTCTCGGGAGTGGAGCGCCGTTACTGTGCAAAGGAAGGGAATATGCTGGGGTTGTGCTGGATGTCACACTGAGGTGGTTTCATCACTCCGTGCACGCTGTACCTCATTAGCTTGAGCAACACCCTGGATGATATTAACAGCTGCTTCTCTTCCCCATTGTCCATCTAAATGTCACGATGCAAATCGCAAATTGTCCTTGCTGAAAAGAGCTCTGTCGCTGATTTGGGTGAAAACGTCCGCAGCTTTTCTGGTTTCTCAGACACAGATGCCTGAATCCATCGACCGTTTGGGTTTAAATTAAGTATTCTCTATCCAAAACAAACCGAACACGGCGGGAGGACGCATCGATCCAGGGATTGAATTGACCTCCTCCTTATAGGTTTCATCTCATTCCTAATGCAGCCGCTGCCACTTTGAAGTCCGCTCAGGTAAGCAGTGAGGGGAGTAAATCAACGCTGGAGCCATCATTAGAGGTGGGGCCGCTGGGAGAACCTCTCACCTCGCTCCCACTCCATCCAACCTGACTAAAGAGCTGTATTATCCCCACAAACTGCTCAGAGACTTTCCTCGGAAATGACTGAAAACACTCTACTGGGCGTGATGAACTCATCCCACTAGAGAGTGTCCAAAGTGCACTATAATTTCAGATCGATCACACGGTTTATCCTGAAGTTTGGAGGTTGATGCATGAACGAATAGGGCTTTCTCAGAATATGAGCTGGAAAATGGATGTTTGCGTTTCACTCTCCTATTTGCTGAAGACCAGAAAGTATTCAATTCAATTCAATTCAATTTAATTTTATTTATATAGCGCCAATTCGTGAAACATGTCATCTCAAGGCACTTTACAAAGTTAAGTTCAATCATATTATACAGATTGGGTCAGATTATACAGATTGGTCAAAAATGTCCTATATAAGGAAACCAGTTGATTGCATCAAAGTCCCGACAAGCAGCATTCACTCCTGGGGAACCGTAGAGCCACAGGGAGAGTCGTCTGCATTGTACATGGCTTTGCTGCAATCCCTCATACTGAGCAAGCATGAAGCGACAGTGGAAAGAAAAAACACCCGTTAGCGGGAAGGAAAAACCTCTAGCAGAACCTAGAGGTTCTGCTAGTAGAAACTACTGAGACTATAGAAAGCAATTAGGGAGCTAGCACAATGGGAAAGAAGCTCTGTTTACTGTATTTTTTATGTCTACGAGTGTCACTGGCACCTGTCTGGACGGTGTAAGACGATAAGATCTACTCCAGCTCTGTAACCCAACGCTTGCTTTATCTCTAACTGTTGAGCAAGGCAGAGGTGATGGCCTGCACTGAGAAACTGGAGGTGTGCTAATTGACCCTCTTGTTCCGATCTGTAAGGTGTTGGGTTCTGTATAAGTTTCAGGTAATTACAGCTGAACAAACGACCATATTTTAATTTAAAGAAATGTCCATGATTCTTTTGTCCTTTTCTTAACTTCTGCATGAAATAAATTTTACCAGAGGGGTGTCCCCCCTTAATTCTTTGAGTTTAAATTGCTCTTAAAAATGAAAAGTAGATTTTCTCAGAATTAATATTTACTAAAAAGAAAAATATCAACCCTTTAACAATGTATTATAAAGGAAAATTCACGCCTAAGGTGGACCTCTCGCTAAGAACCAGTTCTGCTAAGAACCAGTTTATTGCTGAATGGCTAAAAAGTGAAGAAAAAATAGAAAGAAAATTAAACATAAGCTAGAGACATCTTATCAATGAAAGGGTGATCATCCTAGGCTACATGAATCATAGCTGATTAGGAACCTGAACTCTTGTACCATTAAATTGAAAAAAAAGGCATATTTTCTACAGCTATTGATCACTGTCCTTTCTGTGTCATGAAATGTCCACTTGTAAACAGAATTTTATCTCAAATAGTGCTGGTTTATGGATGTGTACAGTAATGCAAGTACATTAGTGCCCATTTGGGTCTAACATGCTATCGCTTTTGTTGCACACAGAACCAGCTACCCTATAAATTTGTTGTTCGCTTACAACCGTCCCACATCTGGACACTGGGGACAGACAGTAGGGCTTCTGCCAGAAATGGCGGTAACGTTAAGACAGGTCAGCGGCAGTTCTACCTTTCACTCTGGGTTTGAGTCTTCAGAGGCATTTCCTTTTGGAGTCGGAACCAGTAGACAGACATGGAAAATGTTACTGTAGGCTGAAACTCATGACACAGATTCATCCAAAGCTTCAGTCAAAAATACATAACTCACTCTAGTATGGTACACCACACAAGTAAATATTTAGAGCAACCCCAATCCAAACACGTTCTGGTTCTTGTTCGATCAGATTGGACTTCTTTGATGAACAAAGGTTTCTGGTTCTGTCTGCATTTCGTCACGCCTGTTGTGAGAGGAGGCTTCTGGGAGAGGAGTCGTCACGAAGGACTGGCTAGCCAATCAAAAGTGGGTTTTAATGCAATTACAACTGTGAGTTAAAGTTGTCAAATATTTACTTCCTTTCCAGTTGCTGATGGTAAATATTAAAATGATCTTAGTTACAATGCTGGTGTTTTTTAAACAAGCCAAACTGTACAACAACAGCATAGAACGGGTAGAAAAAGATTCATTATTTTTAGAAACCAGCTCATTGTGAGAAAGTAAAAAAGAAAAGAAAAGTTCAGGGTTAATTTTGGCTAAATCGTAAAATATTCAGTTTTCCAACTCACGTGGGCGGGAGAGATTGTAAGTAAAAGGTTAAAGTTAAGTGAAGTGCATCGCTACACATTGTTTCTGTGGTTTTCATCACTTAAGTTGAGTTTCTTAGCGTAGAAATATCTGTATAAGTCTGACATGAGCACATTAGGCTTTCTTTTTGCTTCCTTTTAACAAGGTTCATCCTATAATATGTGATGTGGACGGCGATAAGCTAATGGACAGGGAAGCAGCTCATTTGAATGTGCCTGCTGAAGCTTATCTTCATGTGGATATCATATGACCGGCCCCTTCTCAAATAAGATGAGATGTGGAGAAACCATTTCTGCTCTCTGCTCATTAGTAAAGCATTGCAGTGGCATGGCAACTCCCGTGTTTTGTGTTTATTCTTAAATTTCATCAAACAGCTTTCTGTTTAAAGATCAGAAGAGACTTGGAGAAATGTGATGCAAAGTAAGTGGCTTTGTTTAGACTCAGCCACTTCCAGACACAATTTACCTCTCGAGCATATGAAATAAAGAGAGGATTGCATGCATGAGAAGCAATGACTTGAGAGCAGACAAAAGGATCATGTTAAAAATCCGTGAAGCAGAACTAAGAGTCAAGGCTCCAAACTTCATCAATTATATTATCATCGCATCACTTTTCTTTCACAGTATCACAGTGTGAAGATGCTGATTCTTCAGGGATGGCTAAATGGGCAAAGTATTCTTCTCTGCAGCTTAGTTGTTTTCCTCAATAATTTAGACCGTCACTGAGTGGTTTTACAGTTTCTTCTTACAGCTATTCTGCCCTCCAAAGTGGTACTAATTAAACAAGGCCCTGAGCAGAACTAACTAACTAACTAACTAATGTGCAATTACTATTTAATACCCTGTGCAATAACCTGTGCAATAATCCTGTTAAATAGGAGACCTCAGCTGTTATAGTTATCTCACTACCTCACTGTTGTTCTTACCTGGTACCACATTAATGTACAACATCAATCCATATGTATATAAGTCACTTTAAATGTACATAAGTCATCTTAACTATCTGCTTTATTTTTTTTCTTCCGATCCACTGTATATATGTGGACGCACTGTATTTACCTCAGGCACCTTTTCCTCCTTTTGGCACCTTCTTTTGATTATTGAGCCGATGTGACAAGTGAATTTCTCCACTGTGAGATCAATGAAGTCTATCTTATCTTATCTTATCTTATCTTATCTTATCTTATCTTATCTTATCTTATCTTAACTAACTAACTAACTAACTAACTAACTAACTAACTAACTAACTAACTAACTAACTAACTAACCGTATTGTGGACAGCTGGGCATTTTAACACTAAATGTGTGTGTGTGGGTGTGTGTGTGCGCTGGAGTGCGTTTGCTATTGAGCAATATCTTGATCAACTGGGCCAACGTTTCAGGGTTATTCTTAAATACATTTTGAGTCACAGGAAGTAAAATATATTAAACTTTAGTCACATTTTAATACATTTCTGAGCTTTGTTTTCGTTATTTTATTACTTTATTCTTGGAATTTCAATAACAACAACAAAAGAACAACAACAGGGGTCACCAGTCCCTGGCACTGTTATTTTGGGGGGGTTGCAGGTTGTAAAGTTGCCATTTAGCTGGCTTTTCCTTGCTGTGCCTACTGATCTTGAACAGCGTGAACAAAAAAGTCTGTCAAAAAACCAGTAAGATTTTATGACGTTTGATTTTGTCCACCTGTTAATTGTTATCAGCTGAAGCTCATAATTAAATTATCTTTTTGCACTCAAACTCTGTATCAAGAAGCTCACTAATATAGGTCATTTACCATTATAGTCAATGAGATTTAGACTGACAAAAGCACAATCATATAGTTTACAGCTGCAACTGTGAGCACATTTATTGAATTGTGGTGGAATTTCAGTTGATTTGTCTTACTTGATATTTGCAAACTCAAAGTTTTTGGTTCAAACAGAACATTCTGACATTGAGAGGGAAAAAAGCAGAGGCTTAATAGGCCGAAGAAACCAAGTCCATCCATCCGTGCAATGCAATTACAAAGTAGTAGTAGGCTGAAGAAGACATAAGCCAAATACTCAACATGGTTTTGAATAAATATGATTTTCATCAAAGTGCCTTTTTTAATTAACTCAACCTCAGACTGAAATGTCTGAATTTAGGCTTAGCATCATTGCTGTTCTGCTGTTCTTCCATCGGGTGGTTGCAGGTGCTAACTTTTTTCTCCATTCTGCTGCTGCCAAATCTTGACAAGAAGAGTAAAGTCCTGACAGCACTTGGGTCATGTAGACATGACTGTGAGAGCGCAGAGATGGACTGCATCCACTAAGTATACTCCCTGTCAACAACATTACGATCCATTATTCAGCCATGCAGCTGGAAGCTGACCTTTTCAATCACAGCCTGCTTGGTGAGCAGCGGAAAGCTTTGCGTGCCAGAAAGAGGCTCAAAAGGAAGCATGCGGCGGTTCTTGGTTTCTGATGTCAACCTCTCCGGAAAGTTCTTGACTCCGACGGTGACCACTAAGCCCCACACCGCGCTACATCTTCTTGAGTGGATGTTCTTTCTCTGACAAGCCTGTCTGAATAATGAATGAAGCAATGCAGCAAAGTAGTCGTGCCTCTGTCCCCTTACTATTGACCTCTCACCTTCCTAATGTCAGTGTCACCAAAGAGCTCTGCGGTTGCTGCGGCTTCAGTGTGGAAAAGGAAGAAAAAGGGAATGGCAGATAAGAAATGCAGCTGAAAAGTAAGGCACGTATTTTGTTCGTCTGTCAAAAGGAGATAGCGTGTAGTGGAGATGCGTTACCTCAGCTGGCTTGTGTGATAAAGATAATGTAGCGTACTAGATCACCTCTGTCTGTGGAAACTGGCAGGAAAAAGTCTCCGAAGGCATCAGTCACCTGCTTTCTCCGTCCAACTAACTATCTGAGCCAGTGTGGAGCAAGTAGAGAGCTCTACAGCTCTTATTATTTGGATTTTACCGCTTGTCCTTTCTTTCTCCCTCTTGCAGCCCAAACACATGAAGGACACGTTTGATTAGTTAGTCTAAAGTGTGTGTAGATATGAGTTTTTTTCTGTCTGGAATAAAATTAATCCAAAGTTCAGCTCTCTGTATATTAAACAAGAGCTGATGAATCTCATCACGTCCCTCTGCAGAATAAAGCAACGGATTCTAATTATTATTGCTTTCATTATTATAGCTGATGTTGCACTACTTACATCACTGTACCTAAATCTCTTTATAATTACAAGATTCAGAGACTATAGAGTCAAACACTGCTTACAAAAATGTCAAATAAAACCTAAATATAGAAGATAAAAACCAAGAAATGAAACCCTAACCTCTAACCCTCCTGGTAAAAATGTGTTGTGCACCTCTATGGGAGAAGAGAAAAAGCATCTGCCATTGCGACTGCACAGGCCTTTTTTTGTTTCTTCTTTAGAGGCATGACGTCTTGTGAGGTAAAAAAGTTATAAATATTGAAGTTAGCCTGTGTTCTTTCGCTAATGAATCGATTACGGCAGAGACTCAACAAAGTAGCCAGGTAAATGAGAGCGAGCAGCGCGTCACATCCATACACATGCCCAGAGGATTTGGCCCAAATCACTCTCTCATAAACTGACTAATCCAGCATATAGAGGCAACTGCAGTAAATAGAGGATGAAAAAGAAGATAAATAACATTTAACTTCAAAACTTGTACCATGCACCTTTAAGAAAAATCAACCCTTTAATTAATGGGCGAAAACAACCCTATATTATTTTAATAGGCAGTACATCATTTCATGTTTCTCTGAGTTGTAAAGATGGCATGACATAGAGGAACTTTTTGCTCCTAAAAATGGGAAAGACATGAAAACAAGACATTTAAGAAAGTCCAATGTGTGTTGGTCATCATGAGTCTGGAAATGGCTATAATTTACCATATTTACAGTAAAATCTTACTTATTAAAAAGATTATTAAAAAGATAAGTGGAATGCTTGCAAAAAAGGCTGGACCTAATTTTATCTTAACAACACATCCAGCACAGTAAAGGAGGCAGGAATCACCGCAGCTCACTGTTAGGGAACTACAGTGAAGAGTGACAATTTAAGGGTCACCAAGTCTGAAATGCCATCTGATTACTGAATAGTGGCGCGAGCAAAAACTTCTACTCTACCTTCATAAACGTAAATAGGTGGACATAAACAACACTATACCTGGAACTGGGTGATGTGATCAGATGAGTCTAAGATTTTGCTTTTCAGAAACAAACAGTGCAGGTGGGTTTGGCAAGAGACAAAGGATGAACATGTGAAAATCCCTTTATGAGTGATGCAAAGCATGGTGGAGAAGCTATGATGCTCTGGGCCAAAGGTCATGTTAAACTTGTCAGAGAGCTGTTTGAAAGTGACCCGGGACATTTTAAATCTGGTGGCCTCCACCATCAAACCAAAAATGGGCCGTCATTGGGTCTTTCAGCATGTTGATGATCCAAAACATGTAGGGAAAAAAATTGAACTCAAAATTTCAGCAAATTTAAAATGAACTTTCTTTCATAGCCGTCACCACCCTTTAACTTAGATCTAACAGAAAACCTGTGGATTAAGCTGAAGAGATATGTTGTGCAAAGAGGAAGAATCAAATATTCCCCTCTCTGTGTGATCCAACCAAGTGAGATTTTATGGAAGAAAACAAACCAATATCCCAGAAGATTTGACAGCAGGGTTTCAATAAATAGGAAACTAGTGATTTTGTTACAAAGAAAAATACTTCTTAATGTGAGACTTTTTACCCCAGTGGCAAAAACAAGCTGATAAAACACATAAAAGATCACTTTGACAGAAATATTTAAAGCTAAATAAATCTGTTATAATTTGAGAAAATAATTGCTTCTTCAGTTAAGCACAAGAAACAGCATCTTTTTTCTCACCTGATGAATACACATTTTGTTCCCTCAGACACTTTTTTTGAAGACTTTTCTGGTAAATGTTGATCTTTCCAGCTACTTAAAGCTCTGCCATGTTCAATGACATCTATTTTTCAGCACAAAGCTCGTATTTTCCTTCAGTTTCCAGATCTAAGAGTCGAGGCTGTTGCTGCTGTCACTTATGCTGATGTGAAGACAGCATATCACACGTACACTTTTAAATGTATGTGCTTTGATGATCAATGAATTCAGAATAATAACAATAAATACATTTACATTTAATTGACGAAAGAGAGTGTTTTAATAAAAGCACATGTGAAAAACATCCTGGCCTTCATCGACTTAGAGCTCCAGCTCTGCTGTGTCCAATCTCAAATCTCCTGCTCCTGTATGGTTATGACACGTTCCTTTCCCTTTGATGGGATTTTCATTGCTTAGCATTTGTATCTGTCTGCTGTGAGCTATAGATATATGAGCCAACCCAATGCAGCATGTTGGTAAATGAAATAATGAATAGCCAGGCTGTGAATTAGGTGATTTGTGCAGAAGGTATAATCAGTCAAACATGAAACAGGTCCACAGACCGAAGACGGATGCTTGGGGGCAAATTGTACATGCCGGCCACGTTGATACCACAACACTTCCATCAATGAAGGAAGTCATTTATACACCACTGGGGTACGGAGCTGAGCGCTATGTGCTGATGGTCATGAGATGTGTGGACTACGCAGGAACAACACATTTCTTGGAGTTCTCAACTTTTTGTCGCTAAAGTTTCCTGAAAAGGATTCAGCAAAACTTCAACTCCAATGGATAATTAGAGCTGCAGCTGCAACATAAGCACCTCGCAAAAGTATTCCTACCATAAAATGGTCCAGATCAAAGCATATCCGTCTGTTAGAACGGCCCAGTCAAAGTCCCAACCTCAAATGAATTGAGGATCTGAGGCAAGATGTGAAAAGTTGTGCTCACCAACAATCCCCAGTCTACGCTGAAGTTTGTGATTGCAACATAACATGACAGAAAAGTGCAAAAGCTGTCAATACTTTTCCCAGGCACTGCAAGACCGACACTGTAGGACATCACAAAGTAATCACAAAAGTATTCAGGCACTCATCGCAAACAATTTGATGGTTATCTTCGCTGCTCACAGATGGACAGATCTTCCACAGATTAGCTGCCACTCAGCTCTGGGGAGATGCTGCTCTCTGTTCATGTGTTTCCGACAACTGATCAAAGCTGCGTGTTAAATCAATAATGGTAATTTCCCACCGTGCTTAGAGAGCTTCGTTTGGAACTGTGTGATTGACGCCGCACAGGAAGAACAGCCCGCGGTTTGGAGTCTTTAGCTAGAGAGCTGAGAATGCTAGAAAACAAACTCACAGTGAATTTATCAGAGCCTTAAGGTAGCTATCATCTTTGCACACCAAGATCAATGAAGCAGATTCATTCCCAGGATCATTTTAACGGTTATTTAGATTTTCCACGGTAATGACTTCTTGGAATTATGAGAGGAGGCAATCCATGCAGAGGAAACGTGAAACATGTGGAGATGATGATGAGGAAAAACAAAGATAGAGGCTCTTTAATCTTTCTGTCAATGAGGCAAGCTCTCCTCGTGAGTTGGCGCTGGCCCACACGGCGATATATGGTACTGTAATCAGTCTGGCAGCTGGGAAACTGCGTGCCATAAATTTATGGCTATTCAAAGCTTACCAAAGCGGGGCGAAGGAGATGCCGTTACCCGGCAACAAATCGCGAAAACAATTCGTGTAATATGCCCTCTGTAATTCCGAGCATGATTGTTAGAGCGCACAAAGGGAGCGACAGGAAGGTAAAGAGAAACAGGGGGAATGATCAGCGCCAGTCCTCAGGGTCAATGCTGAGAGACTAAACGGCCGTTTCACCTCTAAGGCCCCTGCCTTCAGTGTCACCCACCCATGCACTGACTGTACAACCTCGATGCCTTATGTCCTGGACCCTCTTAAATGCCTGATATCTCCACATCCAACCTGTTTAATGTATCCAGCAGGCTTTCTTAATTTTGAACAGCAAGTCATTCACCAGGCCGGACTGGGTGAACGATAAAGGAGTTAGCAGAAATCAGCGGACTGCTGCATCCCGACACTGCTCCGAGCCACAGCCTGGATGCGCACAGTCATCCCAAACTCTACAAACAACAAAGCAAAGTGCTTACAGTGAAGTCAATCGGAAACATTTGATGTGTGGTGAGAAGTGCAGTTAAGTGCCCTCTGGCCATGGCTGCCTGTGTCACTCTGGGACGAGGAGTTTCAATGCAATTAGCTCGGACAGCCTCGGCCGGAGAGCAAGAAGTGAGGTCTGTACATGTCAGTGGAGCTGCTTAGTCTGCTAACAGGACCGCAGCGCTCAGAATCCTATTGTTAATGTTTCTTAGAGAATATCAACCAGTATTGTGATTGACAATACACACAGAGAACACAGTAAGGAGTGTGTTTAATACATTGCAACTTTAATGAATGTGCGGAGGTGTTTTCAGGGTTCTTTAAATATCCTACGTCAAAATCTCACACATTTCCAGACCAGAATTTTCCATGTTCATCATTTCTTAGCGGTTTTAAAGTTATTTGACTTTAAATATTCAACTTGCACAAAACGGCAACAAAGGGGATGGATGGATGCATGTGTAGGAACTCTCTCACTCTTTAAAGACTGAAGCATAAACTAACTCCTGACAGCACCTTCATTTAGTTGTGTTTACTTTTAGCAGGAAATGTTCATGAATGATTCGTCTCCGCTCTACTGATAAAGGTTGTTTCCGCTGGTTCTCCCACCAGTTATTTAAACTGGTTTCATTCAAAATCTAGTTAGGATTAGGGTTTGTCATTCCACTGAACAGTGCTTTTGTAAAAGTGAAAACACAAATATACAACAGTTTCTGTCATTAACATTTTATCTATTCTGATTAACGGGCTCCCTGTAATTTCTGCTCTTGTTTATATTAAAAGCGCAGGACCAAGCTGGTGTGACGCTCCCAGCCTGTGCCCATCGCTGACTTGTTTGGGACTAGGCGCTGCAGTCAGAGTGTATTTTTTTTTTTTTGGAGGTTGAGATTATGACCCCTAAGGGACCCGACAATGAAAGTGTCGGGGCTTGTAGATGTTTCAGGGTCCCCCTCTCCTGCAGGTTGGAGTCAAACGTTATTTTGGCACAATCAAAAATTTAATACTATTGAAATATAAATGAGAAACAATCTACGTTTGGGGAGTAACAATTTCCCGGAGGCCATTTTTCAATAAACCTTCAGGGGAAACCTGCCTTTATGTAAAATTCTTACTGTCACATACTGAAAAGAATAAAAGAAAGAAAAACTGTCTGGCACCTTTTTTTATCTCATAGAAAAGTAGGGTTAATTAAAACCTTTTTTTTTTACTCGGCTAAAAATTTTGGACGTGTTATTTTCCATGCAGCGATCTGAGATGACCTCTTTTGCGCAAACAAGGGCTGTGATGAATGAATAAAATAAAAAGCGTTCTGGATTATCATCTCCTGCATCATCAGTTGAGGACACCATCTGCCATAGCCTATAAAAAACTCCTAAAACTCTTAAATTGATCAAAGCACACAATCTGTCATAACATTTACTCTTCATTTGTTTTGTTTGCTTTTGTCCCGCTCCTCTCTACACTGTAGCATCCCAGGTTCTCATGAAAAGTGCTTAATTACTCTAACATATCATCAATGGCAACGTTAAAACGGCAAGAAAACAACATGGAATATTTCCAGCACAGTTCAAGGGTGTAAACAGAATAGCACAACCACATTAGGAACCAGACATGAGCCGATGGTAAAATGGCGACTAATGAATGCAATAAACCAAGAGGCTCTCAGTGAGACTGAAATTTAGCTGGTAGATAAGGACAAAATATTTAAAAGTTCTGCTGTAAAACACAAGTGAGGGTTTGCCATAATTGCACTGAGGGTTATGCCATAGGCCTGTCCCATTCTTCCAGTGTAAACATTGTTGAATAGGACATTATTTATTTATAGGTCTAATGTTCACTTTAACAGTCATTATTTCAGCTCAGCTGTGCACCAGCCATTTCTACATTTAAACTCTGAGATAGACCCTTGGTAGTCTAATCTATATAAAGGATGATGTCACAGATCACTTTACTGTTTGTCATGTAAGAAATAAATTATCTGCAGGAAGAAATCATACTTTTTAAGCATAATATAAACAAGTATAATATTACTGTATAAGTGAGCCAGCTTTGTGATCTGATGTGAAGTATTGTAGTATTAACCCAAAATTTGAAATAAATATGGATAAAACAATCTAATCTATTTAAAATTAAAAACGACTGCTTCCAAAATAATAGAACATTTTGACTTTTATAGGTCATTATGGTGCCATCTGTGACTAATTTTACTGAATTAGATCCATCAATTAAAAGAAACATCTGGAAGAGATGTGCTAAATCTAGTAGCAGTCAGCATTAAATGCAGTCATATTCAATAAATCTAAATATTTATACTCTAGAGGCTTCTTTTAAGATTAAAAGTACCCTTTGATCCACCAAGCAGGTGTCACCCTGTCGCTAAAACAGGGAAAGAATGATGCTGCTTTAGTTTCCACACCATGATTATGAATTTGTTTCACACAACCGGAAATATTCTAAAACTGGCAAATTTGTTTTCTTGCACAGCAACAGGTTGGGGAGGGGGACCACTGTGTTACATTATGCTCCGTCCTGCTGGAGAAAACTCTGGACACTTTTAATTGCATTATTAAAAGTACGTTAAACTGCAGAAGAAAGTATCAACGGAAAGTTTTACAAACTTTAAAAACCTTGCTATGTATACCTCTCAATGTTGGCATGAGTTTATATCCTCCTTTTTCATTTTTCCTGGGGATTTGTTCACTGATTCTGTTTTACTTAAAGTATATCAAAAGCAGATCATTTTAACACACTGAGTCTAAGTGGAGAACATTGGTGTGAATGATGTGATAAGTGTCTATTTACAAGCAACGACATCAAGTTAAAAAGAAAGCCAATACCTGAAACAAAACAGCCCAGTGTACTGACTGTAGATAGGTTTGAAAGCTTATAAATGGTTAATTTACAAGTTTATTTAAAAAATGTAGTGGATCCTAGGACCAGATTCAATTACAGACAATTGGCTATTTCAACAAAAATCTAATTTAGTGGAGATGTGGATTATTCCAAGGCTCTGAATGACCTTAAGTCATGCTTTACATGTTTGTGTTGTGCATTATGAGAATGTTACAAAATGATAACTTCCCATTAAAGTGCGAGGGTGGGGGGAATCTGAATCTCAACTATCACAGCATTACGCATGTGAAAAGGTCACGCTGCTGCTCGCTTGTTAACTTGATGTTCTCGCTCCTCTGCTGCCCGGTAGTGTTTACTCTAATGGCACATGTCTTCGAGCAGCGTGGCTGAATATTTAAAAAAGAAATAATTAACAGTCTCTCTGAAACACAAGGTCAGAGATGGATCGGGTTCTTTAAATAGATGAGTAACATCAATTATGTAGGAACTCCTGTTCAAAGAGGTGTTTGAAATTTTTTTGAGTAATGATTTGACCATCACAGCTCAAAGTCCTCCGCTTGCTTTCACATACAGGAGGTCTTTTTAATGTGAGACTGACCCCATTCTCTGGAGGGGGCTTATAGAAGAGAGAATCTAAAAGTTAATACAATCTGGACATAAGGTCGTTTTTCTTTTTTCCCCCTCTCTTTTTTGTTGGTATTTGATCCAGATATACTTTAATGATGCTGGATTTTTTTTTTTGGTAATGTTCTCCAGAAAAAAAACCTCTGAGACCTTCACAGAACAGCTGAGAATAAATTATACACAGCTGATTTCTGAATACAATTGGTTGTCTTGTGTTTTATTTAGAGGTATTAAATTACGGGAGGGGGGTTAAATAACATTTTTTTATTTATTTATCATTCCTGAACTGCATGAATCCCCAAACAACCATGTTGCTAATGAGCCGGTAGCAATCTACGCCTAGTGACTAATGACCAAGTTGCATCTTTAACTGTTTTCTTCATTTAAACGAGTTGTTAACATGGCGCCACTCATTGATCCCACAAAGTGAAGTTCTTTTCTTCCTGGACTGTGAGCTATGAGGCACTTAATGAGTCGGATGATTGAATACTGAGCTGGAAATGAGACAGAGGTGGCGAATGAAGCCAAGAGGGTTGAGTGTGAGGAAAAGGGAGTGGGTGGGTGGGTGTGATGTGATGTGAAGGGCTAAAAATACATATTTTGCACAGGAAGGTTCTCTAACAGCAAGTGACAAGGCGCCTTCCTGTTCCATTTGCTGTTGCTGGAAAACAAATATTCATTAATTATCTCCAGTTATCTGCACGCTAAACACCAGGGGAGTGATTAGTATGCGTCTAAAACCAATAAAGGAAGACAATGACTGGAGTCATGTTTTACAAATAACACAATTCAACAAGAAGAAAGGATTTCAGTGACACTCCAGGAAGACATCATCTTGCCCGAGCTCTTTGAAAATGACAAGCATTTAATTTTATGTCATCGTCTCTTGAGGGTTGGTGTTCGATACCAGCCGGTAAGTACAGCTATATGGACTTTTTATCTGCAGACAGTTTTAACATTCACTTTTTCCTCATCCTGAACTACAGCTGCTGATAGAGACGATGAAGAGACAGTGCAGCAAAGCAGCATTTTGGTTTACAGCTGAGAAGTCCGGGTGTTAGACCTGTTGCTGTTTTTCTTCTGAATTTAAAAGCTTTCGGTCAAGACCTAATAATGGAGAAGGTAGCAATCCAATCTTAGAGTGTATTGCAAACATATTCATGTCCCTTGGATGTTTATAAATGTTGTCATATTGCATTTTATTTGGATTTTATAACATTGACCAACACAATATTATATAGCGGAAAAAAATGACATGAGGTCTGAATTTTCTTCTTCTTTTTTTTTTTTTACAAATAAAAACCTGAAAAGTGTGGAGTTAATTTAACTGAGCCATCATAACACATGAGGATACTTTGATCTAAACAATTTCCTTGGTGCTCTGGTTGTATGTTTGTCGTCAGTATTCTGCTGAAAGGTGAACTTCCACACACTAATCGGCTCTTTTTGCAGCCTCTAGGAGATCTTCTTCCAGGAGTGCTCTGTGTTCACCTCCACCTATCTTCTTGTCAACTCAAACCAGCTTTCCTGTCAAGCTGAAAAAAAACAATCCCCACAACATAATGCTGCCACCACCATGTTTTTACAATGTTTTACAACGAAGAAGGTGTATTCAAGCTGATGTGAAGGGTTTTTTTTCCTACCGAATACATAATTATGTGTGTAAGCCAGAAAGCTTACAGCTAACCTCATAGTCATCTCTGGCAAAAGCACCTTCTTCTTCCACATGTTTGGAAATGGCTTCTGGAAAAGGACTTCTTATGATTTTCTTTGAGGAATTGTTTTTTTAGCAGGTCTTCTACTAGATTTTTAGAGACACGGCTCATAGTTGTCCTGTCAATAGATTCTCCTACCTGAGCTTGAGATCTCTGCCGATCCTGGAGAGTTACCATGAGCCTTTTGGCTGCTTGTCTGATTGTCACTTTCCTCGCTGATCTCAGTTTAGGTGGGTGGCCATGTCTTAGTAGATTTGCAATTGTGCCAAACACTATATTTCCAAATAATGGATTGTAATGTGCTACGGGAGATGTCCAAAGCTTGGGATGTTGGTTTATAACCAAAACGTGCCTCAAACTTTCCCACAGCTTTATCCTCTGACCTGGTCTGATATGCTCTATTGTTTTTATTCTGTTTGCTTAATAATGTTATCTAACAAACTTCTGGCGCTTTCACAAAACCGTCACATTAATATTGGGATTGAATATAAGTCTGGGCTACATTGTGTTCTATATTATGTTTTTTTTAATCAGAAAAAAATATTGTGAAATTCAAGGGGGATTGCATACTTTTACAAAGTACAGTAAGTAACACTTGCCTGCTGGCAATGTGCCTATGATGCCATTTTTCAGAGATCTGCACTGAAGTTAGTTTACCTTTGCAGCGAACGATGAGCTCGGCTTCTCCAGCAGGTCCCAGAGCTTCTTCCTCTTCTCGGAGCAGCATGTGATGGTGAACTCCTCTCCATCCCTCTCCCTCATGTTCTCGGCCTCCCTCTTCAGCTCCTCGTTCATCTGCTCTTTTTTCTGGTGATACCGGGCCTGGCAGCAGGACTCCAGGTAGATCTCGTCGATGCCCCAGAAGTCCAGCTCCTGGCTGAAGGAGAGAGCACACATCTCCTCCATCATGTGCAGCTTCCCCGTGCGGTAGAAGTTCAGGATGGAGGTGAAGGCGCCGGGATGCCGGTCAAAAAAATACTCGTTGTTGTCCAGGCTGTAGTCATCGCATATTTCCATGATGGACTCATGCGTGTTGCAGTCCCACAGCTTGCCCAGCCTTGTGCGGGGCAGCCTCTCCAGGGTCCTCCAGAGGACTTCGTGGAGAAGCCCACCAACATTAAGTCTCACCCGGCGGGAGTGGGTCTTGGTCCGGATTATGTCTATGGTGTCCGGAGGCTGCGTGTTGGTCAGCCGTGAGCCGGTTTTGATCATCTTCGCTGAGCTCAGTTGGACACTTGGAGAGCCTGGAAGACGCAGTCTAGAGGATTAAGAAGACATGATCCTGGAGGTGACCGCATCAGGAACCCCCTTCGTTTCTTGTGCTTTGGGGGGGGGGGGGGAAAGAAAATAAATTTTAAATTATTCAGCGACTGCTGAGCGGGCACCGCCAGTGTCCTACAGCAGCAATGTCAGCTGGTTTATCCACTCATCAGAGAACCAAATAGATATTTTAATCAGCTTTAAGAGGCACAGCCGATGTTCTTGCTGACACGGGAGGTGGACAGCCGGGCCAATGATAAACTGGCCTCAGAGCAGGAGCGCTGTCCAGTGCTGAAAGCTCCCAGCGACCTGCCACCCCCCGCCGCTTGAGCGCTATCTGAGGTACTGAAAGGGGTCCGTCCGGGTGGAGAAGCGGCCGGTTCCGTCTCAAACTTGTCATATCATGAGGCTGTTATGTGAATACAGAGCTGAGCTGTTCTGGTATTAAGCCGGACTAATACTGACACCGATTATCAACTTTGATTAAGAGCCCATAACACTGGGTTATCCCCCTAAGCAGCCCCAGATGGTCCTTAGGTAAATATCACACTTTTTTTCCACCACGCGTACAGAAGCTTATTTTGGTCCTTGAAAATATTGCGATCGGAACAATAAACTTTTATGAGCGTAATACCGCCATTCCTATAGACCAGCAGCGCAATCTGCCCCAGCATCTTAAACAAACTAAAGATAGTTATTGAAATATCGCTAAAAACATAGCAAATAATTAACTATTATACTTACGCGTCTTCTTTGAGTGGCGATTCACCTGATGAAACGAAATCAGCATCATTTCGTGTATCGGTGCGCTGTAACTTGTTAAGCCTGCCGCCGTCTCCTTCGCGTTGCTTAGAGCGGAAAGATGCATCATCAGCCGCGCTCCGACATGATGGAAAATATAATGCCAATATCTTAAAACAAAAATCATAAACAAAAACAGCACCAAAAAAGTCCCGCCTGCCTTGCGCAGCGCTTGTGGGGTGAATCAACAAGTAGACTCCCGAGTGGAAGCCGGGAATCCTCTCTTGATCTCGCCTCTGTGCCGCTTGCTCGCAGCGCTGAGTGGCTGTGACTGTGGACGGGATGCTGCTGCTGCCGGGGCTGATTTCACTCAGGCTCCTCCAGCCGCGCAGACAGCCTGGAGTTAACCCCCACGCAGCCAGAGCGTCGCGACTGGATGCGCTTTGCTACTTTGCTGCGGGCCCTAATTGCTGTGGATCTTGTTTTTTACAGCGATCATCCCGTTTTGCGTACAAGGGGTTAAACAACGATGTCTGACGTCAGGGACGTTCACAGACATTTTGGGGGGCAGGTAAAGGCAAAAAAAGGCACCCACGACCAAAATTATTCGTTAAATAAGCAAATAATTAACATAAAAACAGCAGATATATTTAACTTATATTATTTTATAATAATCAAACTATATATTGAATAACCATCAAAAAACTATTGTCACTTAACTAATGAATTAAATAAATTTAAAGCACCCAACGTACTCTATAATACAGCTATTTCAAAAGACGCGAGGCTCTCCACTGAGGTAAATGGAGCAGGATTGTTCAGGTAGCATTGCACTAATAATATACAATATTAATATACCTCACTGGACTGTCATGTTGCTCTACTTAAAACCTACCTTTCATTTCTAATCTGAAATCTACTTTGGGTTGTTCAAGTTAACAATGGGTCAGAAATTAGGCCAATAAAATAAAAAAAGACTGAAAAGTCAATTTCTTTCTATTTATATTATACTACACTATATCATAGAGCAAGGGTCTAAAATTAAATTTGCCAAAAGTCCAACTGGCTGCTCTATTAAAGTATTAAATAACATAACTAAGTTTATTTTTGTTTTTGTTCTTCTTAGCATTTTATTTATCATTCTAACTTCTTGTCCTACACAATAAAATAAAAATTTAGCTTTGAACACATGGAAAGCTTGGCAAATATTTGCATTCATTTAAAATTAAACAACATCATCAAATATAAAATATATGCATATATATATATATATATATATATATATATATATATATATATATATATATATATATATATATATATATATATATATATATAAAGATCTGCTCCTTAAAATAAAATCTGTGATATAACAGATAAAAATATAAAATTATTTTATACAGTTCATGCTTTTTGTGCCTAGATAGCTTTCAAACATATCACAAAAAAGCTTAAAAGTGTATTTAAAAAAAGCAAATTTCTTTGCAAACATTTCCAAAAGGCCTCCCATCTCTGAGCTTTGGGCATTGATCAAGATTTACTCCACAAACCACAAAGGTCCCTTGCACTTTATAGTTGTCCTTGCAGTGCCTGTTCCAAAACCACCTGTGGCTAGAGGTAGAAAAAAAGCTTTTACAGACTTCTTCAAAGACAGGGATTGAAGTAGACCTGAGTCCTCTAATTGCACACTGCTGACATATCTGCTGTCTATTGTACAAAAAGGCAAGAATTTTTCACTGCTGCGTTGCCTGGATGCCTCCCTACAGCCTTCCTTTTCTTTTTGTAAGGAAATGTTGGGCTAGTAGCACATAATATTGCCAGCAGCGACAACGTTAATGGATCACACAAACACTGTCACTACCTGTCCGTCTGATGCTGTGGGTCAGGAGTTTGGCCCGCTGCTTAGCACTGCATGAGGGATAGGAGGAGGAAGGAAGGGAAATGCTGGGCTTGTGCGCGCTTCGGATCAGGTTGGTCCAGAATTCTCAGAAGAACCCAAATAAACCCTTCTCTGATTTCAAAAAACTCTATTGCTGTTGATGAAGAGGGTTATTTTTATTTTTGAATATTGCTGAATGAAGAAAGTATTTGGCTCCAGCAGAAAGTTTCTCATTCAGGGCAAAAGGTCTGGGCACATGCCTCCCTGACATACAAAAGGTGGATTGAACACTGTAGGTTATACCTAATAGATACAATACCTTGCAATAATAATAATATGCATTGAGTGTGACTGTATTGTATATAAAATAGCAGAAAACTATCTAATATTTGTAAAGTGAAAGTTAAGAGATACATAGTTTTAATTTTTGTACCCCCAAATAACACCCAGTGCAACCAACTGCCTTCAGAAGTCCCCTTATTTGTAGATAAATCATACCAAGACATGGCAGTCCACTTAACAGACAGGCAAGGCGAGGAGAGCTTTAATCAGAGAAACAGCCAAGAACCCCGCGGTAACCTTGGAGAGGCTGCAGAGATCCACAGCTCAGGTGGAAGAATGTATTGTTTAGGTTTAATATTAATGTACACAATCATACTACAAGTGAGAAACTGCACCTCCCACTGTTTCCTATTGAGCTAGACAGTTTTATCATTTTATACAGGACGCCATGAAACAACTATACTGAATTTGCAGTCCTGTCTATCTTACCCAACAATCTTACAGATAGTGTTAGAAAATGTAATTTCAGTAAAATACAATCATTACATTTGCTCTGTTTTGGTGTCTAGGTTGCATTTCTTGTCATAAAAGGGGGCTATAGTGGCGCAGGAGTTAAAGAGTTCAGCCTGCGATTGCTGGTTCAATCCCCAGCTTAGACCATCTCATTCATTTTTTCTTTGGGCAAGAACCTGAAATGCCTGCTGCCAGCGGTGCCAATGTATGGCAGCCTCACCTCTGTCAGTCTGTCTTAGGGCAGCCACTCACACCGGGATAAATGACTGACTGTAGTGTAAAGCACTTTGGGGTTGTTGGACTGGTTAAAATGCTGTACAAGCCATTTTTATTTGTACTTCACTTTAGTTACATTTATGGTGCTTTATTCTTTGCATTGTTAATTTCTTTTAGCTGATGTTTTAAATGGGAAAATGAGTTCATGAACTTGTATTTCGTACTTTTTTTAAATCCAGCTGTGAAAAGAGCAAGGTGCATATTACCAGAAGAGTTTTATTTCCTTTTAGATTTGTTGGGATTCCATGGTTGTTTTTACACTGCAAAATTATAAATAATCACCAAAAAAAAAGAAAAAAGAAAATAAATATTGACAGGACAACAAAAATTAATGCACTTCACAAATCTGGCCCTTAATGAGTAGTAAGAAAAAGAGGAACTGCTGAAAGAAAGCCCATAAGTAGTCCTGTTTAGTCTGTCATAAGACCTGTAGATATAACAAACATGTAGAAGATGGTGTTCTGGACAGATGAGACCAAAATCGATCCTTTTGGCTATCTTGCCGGGCAATCATGTCAGGGATAGAAAAGCTGGACAGAGTTGATGGGAAAATGGATAGTGCTGAATATATTTTAGTCCTGGATGAATGGATAGATACATAAATGGGTTGATGCTGCAAAACACTTTAGATTAGAATGGAGGTTCCACTTCTAGTAGGTCAACAAACAAACATGCGCTTATGTGCTAGAATGGCCCAGTCAAAGACGCAAAGCCCTCTAAGAATCAGTGGTCATACTTTGAAATTATTGTTCAGAGACTCTTGTTTCAATCTAATGGAGCTTAAGTTACTTTCTTAAGTTCCATCAGACCTTAAGAAAGAGAGTGGGAAAATACTTTGCATCTTTTTTCTATCCACTTCCAAATTGTGGCTTACTTTGTGTCGGCCTATCATAAAATCCCAATTTAAAAAGTTCAACGGGTAGGCACACTTTTGCAAGGCTCTCAATGTGTTCTTTGTAGTCTTTTCAAAACTTGTGCTGTGAGTTGTTCTCTGTGATAGATACTCTCCTGTGAGCAAGAGACCTGTTAGTGTCTGAACAGCAGAAACCTAGGCGTTCCACTCAGATTCACTCTGCAAACAGCAGGCCTGCTTCTCCCTATGTGTGAGACCAGCTGTTTACAGGACAAGCGCTCCCCTCATTGCACTCACTCTTTGTATTTGACATGAAGAACTCCTCAGTTCCCTAAAAACTGAAAAGCCAGTAATTGCAATTTCAGCTTTCTACACTGTTATTGCTTCGTTAGCATTCAGGAGACAGACCAAAAGAATGGAAGCAAGCAGCAAAACGTGTTAGCAAATGTCTTTTTATTGATGAATAGCGATAATCTTTCGGACATATAAAAAAATAAATAATAAAGTACAAAATGTATATTGACAATATTAACAATGATCTTGCCATGAAATATTAAAAAAGTTCATGTGCTTCTCTTGGTTTATATCTGACAAGCAGGTCTCCCTCAGGCTGCAGCATCCCGTATCCGCAACTGCTGGTATCTCTCTCTGGAATCTGAGCACTCGGCTCACACAGCTCCAGATCGTAGTTGGTCAGCAACATGTAAACAAATCTAAAGTGTAAACAAAGACAAAACACAAAATTAGGACTTTGGAGTTAAACACTGCAATTATTCTGACTAAATACATAAAGGGCACTCACTGTCTGATGGTACTGATGGCAAACTGCCTCCCCACGCAACCATTGGTCCCTGCCCCCCACGGCATAGTGTAATATTTCAGCTTCTTCCCTCCTTTGTAAAAGTCCTTCTTCACCGACCCATCTTTATTCAGAAAGCGATCAAACTTGAATTTCTGGAGGGGCAACAAAGCAGATATTAGATGTCAGCAATCAGAGATAACAAACCCATAATGTCTAAAAGTGATGTTTAATTGTTTTCATTGTAAACAGTGTATATATATTTATTCAATGCAGACTCCCAGTGTCCTCACTCCCCTGCCTAACAGCTCTGTTTCTGTTCTAGTGCCCTGCTAATCCCTCAGTAGCCCAGAGCTCTGAATCTGACCTCTCACTGGGTCATTCAGGGTCAGCTTTGTGTGGACACAGATTCCCACCTTACATAAACAATTCCTGATGTAAATTACTCTTATACCTGCCTGTCCGTAAAAAAAACTGCTAAATTTGTGTTAGCAGAAGAAGAGAGAATTAAAGGCTCGGAAGCAGAAAAGACTGCTTTAACACAGCAGGAAAACAAACCTGGGGTTCAGGGTGGATCTCTGGGTCCATCTGAGGACTGATGAAGGGGAACAGACACACCCTGTCCCCCTTTCTCAGCAGGTAATCCCGGCCATCAGCCATGTGCAGGGTCTTGTTCCGCACTACCTCTCTTGTAATGAAGGGGGCAGCGGTGAGTCTAAGAGTCTCTTCCAAGACACTATCTGTAAATAAGGGAGAGAAAAAAAAATCTAAATGACTAAGCAAAGCAACAGATGCGTTTGAGCACACATTTTAATGACTACCTTTTGATTGCAACCTTTTTGACTACTAAATATTTCAAAGGGGGCATCTGTATCAGGTTTTAACACGTGAAAACTGAAAATCTTTGTCCATTCTTCGTTTCAAACAGCTCAAACTCAGCCAGCCTGGGTGAGGTGCATCTGTGAACACCAGTTTTCAGGTCTTGTTACAAATATTTGAATTAGATTTAGGTCTGCTCTATTTAAACATGTGGATAGCCTTTGATCTATGCTATTCTATTGTAGATCTGGCTGTATGATAACAGTAGTTGTACTATTGTAAAGTGAACCCCCACCCCAGTATCAAGTCTTTTGCAGCCTGTGACAGGTGTTTTTTTTTTCAGGATTGCCCAGGATTAAGCTCCAGCTATCTTCTCGTGGACTCTGACCTGCTTCCTCTCCTTGCTAAAGAAAGCAATCCAACACACAGCATGATGCTGCCACCACCATTTGCTTTTAAAGAGGAGGTGGTGTGTTCAGGGTGTCCCCCCCCCACACGTTGCATTATTTTTTCCCATGTTGGCCCAAAAGTAACATTTTATTCTAATCTCCCCAGAGAACCAAACTGCAGAGGAGAAGGAGTTTTTTGTTTTTCTTTCAACAATCATGCCATTTTTCCGCAGAGGCCAAATCTGTATGGCTAACAGGTGTCCTATAAGCTGAATCTCCCACCTGAGCTTTTGGTTTTCATGGGTGTGCAGAACGTAAAATAGGTAAATGCATACTACATTTTGGCATACTGCAGAGTTTTGCTTCCACCTCGCAATCATTCATTACTTTGTGTTGGTCTGTCACATATAATGCTAGTAAAATACATGAATGTTTGTTGCTGTAAACATAAACAAGTGAAAAGGTTCAAGGAGAATTAGTACATTTTAATTATTCTAAAAGTTAAAAAAATAAATTACAGCACATAAAAGCCCTGTTAGCAAAATCAACATTAAAGCCCTCACCAAACATTGGGGTCTTCATGTTTTTGTCCACGAGAGGAGTCCCTGAACCCTCCATCTGGGAGATCTGGCCAAACTCCCTCTTCACTGCCATCAGGGCTTCAGGGTTTGTCAACAAATAGCCCACAAGCCAAAATGCAGCAGGGCCGATATTAGTCTGGAAACACACAGAAAAAAAAGCCCTCACATGAGCATGTTGTGATAAGGTCCCCCCGTTCTGGTGTTGCATAGTGACGGCGCAGGTGGCTGTTTGGTTACAGCAAATAAAAACATCACGTGACATCCACAGATCTGACTTCTACCTTCTGCTCGGAGTCATGACATCGCACAGACTTTATTTGAATTTAGTTATTTTAATTACATGACAAGTGTAACAATTATTTATTTTTTTTGTGCTGCAAGACAGAGAAGAACCGTTTTCCTCTCATGTGTCTGGGAAGACGAGAGCTGTGCTCTGGTTTGACTCACTTCTGGCAAAGCCCAGCGCGGTAATGGTTTACTTAAAAAGGAAAGCCACTGGAAACCTGAGGTCCCCTGCCATCTGCCTGCATTCAAGGGCAGGACGTTCAGTGTTACAGCAAATCTTGTGACTAAAATACACAACCAAGAAAAAAAAACAACTGTAACAGTTTTCCTATATTCACTCTTTCATTCATTGATCTCTTTCATGACAGAAAATCTATCAAAAGCAAGATTGGAGTAGTAACATTTTGCAATAGATTTTATCATTTGATTTGGGTGTTTTATTTTTTTCCAACTCTATGCACAGCTTTGACAGTATTATTACTAAAACATAACATCACCTACCCACGATTACCTATCTGTATGTAATTGTATACTATTGTGAATGAAATTATTATTTTAATGAAGGTCAGTGCTTGCGTATTTTTTTGGTGAGACTGTAAATGTTTGGGTTTGAGATGATTGTATTATGTCTGCTCTGGTCAGCTAATATAGGAGGGCGTGAGAAGGAGTTAGGCAGGTTCGGAG
The DNA here is from genome assembly GCA_037039145.1 of Fundulus diaphanus. Lineage (NCBI taxonomy): Eukaryota > Metazoa > Chordata > Actinopteri > Cyprinodontiformes > Fundulidae > Fundulus > Fundulus diaphanus. The sequence goes on from CM073126.1 coordinate 26,538,031, forward strand.
GAGATCAGAGCCAAGGGCAGGGAGGGTGGCTGGCTGCGGCCTAACCAGGGGTGTGATTACTTTGTCTCTGCTCTGGTTGTCAATAAAGTGCTGGAATTTGATGGAATCACTGTTTCCTTTTATTCAATAAGAATCTGGAAATCAGTTATCATTTATCTCCCACAACAATCCAAGCATCTATTCAGCAACACAACCAAAAACTGTAATACAAACGTAAACAACTAACAGACTTGCCCAGGTTTGTATAAATCTATTTATATAATAGATTTAAATGAGAATGACCCTTTGGTTTGTGTATCACAGGTATATTTGCAGCAATTTAAGTATCAACAAAGCGTTGTCAGATTTCTCTTGTTGTCACATACACCTTTAAATTTATTGGTACATGGACGTAGCATAAGGTAAAAACAAAAGATTTAAAAATGTTCTCGGGCACCAAAGGAAGTAAAAATCGATCAATTCTGATCTCTGGTGCATCTCTAGAAATACTGACATGAGAATGAATGTAAGTACAAATTGCTCAACACCTCCGATAAACACAGTTAAGCATTTAGAAGCATACTAATCGTTCATGCCTTGATATTATCAAAGACGTTCCGGTCTCTTTTATCATGATAAAAAGATAGTTAAGTCTGCTCCAATTGCTGATTTTCCTAAACACTGACATGCAGTGCCCAAAGTTTCAAATCAAAAGACAGCAGCCCCACCTTGTGACAAAGGAGGTTACTGCATCATTCTTGCATTTAGTGTCACTTCCTCAGGAGTAAACACACAGCTTGAAAGGAAAAGGTCTTAGAAGGACGTCCCATCACGCTCGTCTGACGGAGTAGCTAGCCTTTTCTAATCTACAAACGTAATCACAGAAATCCAGGCTTTGTTCGCACTCGGTGTCACTCCCACGGGGGCTGACTCACCTGTGTGGCCCAGAGTTGCATCAGCACAGCCTTTCTCTGCGTCTCCTCGTCGAATCCGTCCTCCTGTAGGAGCCGTCTGTAGGCGTGGAGCCAAGGGCTTGAACCGGAGTCCTGCTTCAGACCGGCTGGAGCCAGGAGTTCCCAGAGCTGTCTTTGAACGCCCTCTGCTGCCCTCTTCTCCTCTGACACACAGATAAACACCAGAAAAATCAACGAGCGAGCTAGTCTGATTCACAGTGGAAAACTACATCGATACTCTTGTGCAGCGGGGGAGTCGCAGTGGGGGAAGGCGTGCAGTAAGATCGTCACGTCTTATTGCAGTAAGGGTGGATGGAAATGTCCCAAAATAATCAGGGAGGGAGTAGAGAAAACAGGAGAGGGGATACGGCGTGTGTTAGGGCAGCGCTACAAGTTACATCAACATTGGTTGGGCAAAGTTAGTCACAGAAAACTCAAACATCAGACACCATGTAAGCAGCTGAGTAAGTGCCTTTCACCATGGCGACGTCTAAACAGCTCCAAAGAGACACTTTCATGATGTCAAAGCCCCACATCAACTAGTGACAGATGTAAACACTAAAAGCCTGTAAATTCAACTTGTTCTTACTCATGACTTGCCAAGTTCCTTTTTTATTTACAAGGCCTTACAAAACTAGTCATGCCTCTGGCCCCTTTTGACATTTTGTCCCCTTACAAGGACAAGTTTCTGTTTATGTCATTGGGATCGTGTTTGTTAGAGAACCTCCGTGAACAAACAGCATCATGAAAGACCAGGGAACGCAGCAGACAGCTCAGGGATGACTCGTGGAGCAGTTTGAAACAAGGTTGGATTGTAAACCAATATTAAAATCTTACAATATCTCAGGGGGGCAGCATCTGAAAAGGGAAACGGCAGAGAGCAACCCGGGAACCTATGTTCAGGCTACCTCCACCTGAACTGACAGGCCTGGCAACCCAAATGTTTCAGAAACTTAGAGCTGTTTATAGAAATCAAGTCTGTCTCTTTACCTTTCCTCAGTGTCCCTCTCGCCAAACTGCTTACGAGGCCTTCAAACTTCTTGTACTCCTTGTAAATTATCGAGGGATCTGTGCCGTTGTTGTTTTGTTCTCCTCCAAACAGCGTCAGGTACCCCGCCCTGCAGAGCAAAGGAGGACAGTGTCTCGGTCAATGGATGCTGGATTTCATTTTCTTGATGGAAAGATAAACAGCCCAATCCATCTTTCCATTTGAAAACCTACAACGCATGTGATTGAAGAATTTTTTTTTTTTATTTCCACCGGCACGCCCTCGGGTTGTGCAGCCTCTCCTCATCGGAAATAATCAGACATGTGATCTTCGCTTTTGTTTACTAAATAATTGTGGCAAATCTCCAACCCGCCGAGAACGTTTAGCAGGAAAGGTGAACTCAATGAATTTTTCCTAGCAATGCTTACAAACAGGCGATCTCCAAATGGAGTGGCGTGTAAACTGTTTAGCTGAGGGGCCGTTTAGTCAAATTCTTGTTACTACAGCCGAGACCATTTGTGCACAGGAAGATTGCTTTTTCCCCCCCCTTACTTAAAGAGCAGGCCGCAGGACAGTTGGAACAAGCCCTCCTCCTTCCAGTTCTTCTGGTTGAGCGGCATCTCGTTTTTCAGCAGGGTCTCCAGGTTTCGCCACATGGTGCTGTTCAGCGTTGATAAACTCGATCCCTTAAAGTGCCTGGAGGAATGAATTTTTTTAAGAAAGGGGCGGTTAGAAAAGGTTAATTGCAGGGGATCTGGTAAAATTGCTTCACTGACCGATAGTAAGGTTAAAAAGCATAAACACCGAGTTACTGACAAGAAGCCTGAATGGAAATATTAAGCAAGAGGTAAGTGCAAAAAAAACAAAGAATACAAAATATAGTTTTTTCTGTTTGTTTAATTCCATTCAGAAAATGGCTAAAAATCCACAAGAAAGTGCCTATAAGAACAGAGCAAAAACAAAAGTGGAAACAAGCAATATAAAAACCCAAAACAGGAAGCAGATAAACAGGAATATGACAAGTGAGGCTGATTTATTTCAAACGGTCTCACTTCCAGCTAAAGCAAAAAGGAAAATACAGTTAAACGCTTTCCACTCGAGCTGTAAAGGAGTCACCTTTTCATCATCGCCTTGGCCTTCTCTGGCTGGTGAAGCGGGAGCCGCAGGTTAAAAACGCGCTCCATGAGCAACTGCGCGTAGCGGCCGAAGTCCAGCGACTCCGGATCATTGATGACCTCGTCGTAAGTGTGTGGATCCAGCAGCAGGGTCACATAGCGGCCCACAGCACGCACCTACGTCAAGTGAAAACAGATGAGCAGATCTGAAAATCATTCACTGGACACACGTTTATATGTTTCTTTTTCCCCTGTGTAGCTGTTTGGTACAAAATAACATTAAGTAAATTCAGTTAAAATACACATCTTCTAAAAAGTGTATTTTTTTCTCCATCTTGAGCAACTTTAGGGTTTTTTAAGAAAAATAAAATTTAACTGAACACAGACAACAACATTTCTCGCTGAATCTGTATAAACTTTGGATACATGTGCTTAGATTTTTTTTTTACAAAAAAATATTTTATAACATAAAGCCCTTGGGAGTAATGGTGTCTACCAGGGTAGATTTCAACTCATAGAAACAGAAATAAAAAGAATTCAGAGCAAATGTGATCAACATTCACTTCTCTTTATGAAGACACGGTATGCCCCCCCAAACTGCCGCTATTTCAAGATTAACAACAGAAATAAAACTCGTTTTCAAAAAGATCTACAGTGGGAAATAATAACATAATGAAGTCTACCACAAAAGAACTCGTAGTGAGTACTTTAAGATTTTCTCAGTTAATTTTGCTCAACTCCACTTAGATGTCTGTCAGGAAAATGTATATTTAACGTTTTTCAAACTGTAAAAGGCATTCACATCCACTGCCTCCTTTACAAAAGGAGACATTTGATGGGATTAAAAGTGCTCTACTAAAATGATCTGCTACTTACAGTGAATATGTTTCCATGTTTCAGCTTCATCCGGGTAATGAACTTGGATGCATCTTTTCCAAACTCAAGTGCATGACCCAACCATGGGATTATTCCTCTGTCCAGAGGTGGCTCGCTGTTGAATCTGAAGGAGAAAAGCGAAGTAGAAGAAAAATACACATTTCTGTAACCATGTGTTACTTTTTACACATGAGGTGATATTTTGGAGCAAATTCAAATATTTTTTAATGCACATGCATGCCGTTTCTATCAGTATCAAATATGTGATACAACAACTTTTTCTCTAACTGTATGGTAATCATTGCATCAAAACAAACAAAACAAAAATAAGAGCGCATGGGGCAAAAAGCACATGGCTCCCGTTAAATTTGCTTATTTAACATAATTGAATAAAACTTCAACTAAACTGTTGATTTAAGTTAGAATTACCGACATTTTATAACATGCCTTACAAGCAACTTTACATGTGAAACACATTTCCAGCACGGCAGCCCATTTTCCCCTGCCTTTACCAAATCAGTGTGGCTTACCTCCAGCGGTGTGTGAGGAGAAAACCCAGCAGAACCAGCACGGGAAGGATCCAGATCATCTCTCTGATGTATTATGGTGTTAGACGTGTGCCACCAACTCCCGCGCACAGCGACCAATCTGACTCACTACATTGAAAACCATATTTCCATCATATTTATATGCAGGGAGGGCAGGGAGTGCTTGAGCTGGGAGGGAGGGGCTCTTGCTGCAAAACGTTGGCTCTTTCACGTGAAGTCGCGAATTACGCATACTACACGTCACGAAATTTGTCACTAGTCTCTTTATTATTATTGTTATTAATTATTGTTATTATTAATAATATTAATATTAATAATAATAATAATTATTATTATTGTTGTTATTATTATAAGAGTCGCTAAATATAGCGACAAAATCGCAAAGCTGGTAAGAGTTTTATCTCGCGCTGCCGTGCATGCGCAACACGTTCCAGAGCTCAGAGCCGCAGTCACCGTCATGATGTTGATCAGCTGATTCCTCGCGTCTTCCCTTCACCCCCAAGTCAGATTTCCTGAACTAATAATTCGTAAACGTATTGCTAATCAGATGAAAAAACAACAACACCTTAAACGCATGACCGAGTATTTCCATCAGAAAACAGTAAACTTTAATTGACAACAGAAATTGCATTTGTAACGACGGGGTTTATGTGTCCTGCTGACATATTTCGACACACTGCTTAGGACAATAAAAAGAAGCCCCCCCTGCTGGGAATACCCTTAAGCATTTGTGAGAAAGACACATTTGCTAAGAGGCCAAAGGAAATATAAACCTACCTGTAACAGTTCACGTACTCTGCCTGCCACTCTGACACAGTGTGAATTACAACAGCGCTTTGTGCTCAGGCTTGATCCTGACTGGGAGTTGTTTGCTTAGAGCAGCACGTTCTGAATGACCCGTTATAGGCGAGACTCTCTAGAGAAATATATGACTGGATATTAGGGCAAAAAAAGGGCCAGCCACGTTTACAGCCAGTAAACGTAAACGCCCATCTAGCCAGTTAAAGATATACATATATAGTACTGTAACTATCATCAATTCTTGTAGAACTTCAATTCTCAAAAATAAATGACTGATTAATACAGAAAAATAACCTTGTTTTACTCACTGAACAAAACATATCGACTCATGGGCATGCCTGACCCTTATTAGCTGATATTAGGCAACTTCAATAATGACGGGCGTTTTTCTAGCCCCAGGTCTTTCCATTTCCCACTCCTCAGCCAGTTCTTGGTTCATAGTCATGTTAGGAGTCCGGTTCTGCTTCAGCTTTAAACCTCTGACAAACGGTCTCATACTTTTCTCAACTGCCCTCTGGTACATGGTTATATGATGGTCAGCTGGCTAGGTCCCCCTGCTCCAAAGCATCCCTAAAACCATGATACTTCCACCTCTGTGCTTCACAGATGACATAAAGTCCCTTTCCTGTGATGGTATGCTATCACATGGCCTTTGACCATGTTCTTTTTGACACACTTCAGTTTGGCCTCCAGGTGTTTGTACAGCAAAGGTTTCCTTTGTCCACACCTCCCAAAGGCAAATTCATTCAGTCTCTTTTTTAATTATACAGGCATCCATTTTCAGACAAGAGTTGCAAGAGGCTGCTGTTGATCCTGTAATGATATTTTAGATATTTTTTTTTATTTTCTTTGAGCTTTATTTTTATTTTGTTTTCATAGCTGAGAAAAACTGATATATGTAATTATGTGTTATGATATCCTTCAAACAGTAATCTAACAGGTCCAAGTCTATATAACATGGTAGAGAAAAAAAGAGAGAGAAGACAAAAGAGATGTATCACACATTTGAAGACACTGCCAAATGCGCGTATTGGCAGCAATCACTTTAGTTGTTTCTGAACTTATTGCAATAATAGCACAGTCATGGGATGCTATCGTTTGGTGAATAATTTCCTCTTAAAACCTAATCAGTAAGTGACTTGCTGACGGACACAGACAGCTCTTTGACTCCCACCATGACATTTAGTAGCACATTAAACTAAAGTTTTTAAGTTTAACAACCTCCCTCGAAATGCTGAGTGACAACATTCTCATCACTTGCACAAGTTGCACATGATGTGATACGCGTATGTGTAATTTTAGCCACACTAAGTGGGAATTCCTCAGCATTGTTAAAACTGTTATTAGATATCCATGTGTAAATATGTTTAAAAAAGTCGTTGGCTTTCATACGGGAACACATTTCAACACGTCACATATTTTACTAGCAGGTGTGGATGAATAGATTGAAGAATAGTCAGAATGGCAAAGAGTCAGCCAATGGTCAGCTCCAGGCTCAGAAAACAAAGGTCTACAGTTATGGCTGAGTATACTAACAATTAGAAGATGCCTCTGTCAAACCAATCCATCAGTAAAAAGAAAACAAAAAACACACCGCAAAGTAACAAAATAGGCTTCTTAAGGAGCTTAGGGCTGAAAACACAGTCAAAGCTATTCAGAAGCATTTTAGATGTGCCAGAGATTGCTTTGTTGACTCCAGATTATTTTTCGCCTCCATGGTCTTAGAAGGTATTTGTCCTTTGAAGAGAAAAGGATTTGATTTCTAAAACTCTTTTGGGGTTAGTAAATCAGCCTCTTCTGGCCTATTGAAAGAGAAATTTGAATTGCTCTAACCTCATTTTCTTTCCCTTACTTGAAATCAGATCTGTGATGTTACTTCAAGGACTTAATTTTGATACTGTCCCTGTTTAACATTTGTTGTTTTGTTTTCATTTCAGACTTGATCCTTTGATGAATATCAAACACTTTCAACTGTTAACTAATAAACATTAATATGGGAGAGGATCTTATGGACAACCCGGCTATTTTCTAATAGCAGTAGACATCATCTGTTTCAGCTTAGGGTGACTGTGTTTAAATTAATCAAAGTCTAGATTGCAGAGGATCTATTCTTCTGTCTAACCAACATGTGAGAGATGACAAATGTCAGACAACACTTTGTTCCACAATTTCTGGTTTTGTCAGGCTCTTGCTGGATTTTGGTGAAGTAGTTTGTAGCTATTTTGTAAACGGTGTTGTAGGATTTTCTAAGCAGGAGCTGAATTTAGCTATTTCCTGTTGTGCCCACTCTAAATCATGGCTGCCAAAATGGTTCAAATGCCTCTCACAGTGTTCGTTGCCAGTTCATTGCCAGAATTGGCTTGTAAGAATGTGTCTGGGTCCAACATCAATTCAAAAGTGAAAAAAAAAATGGAAATGTTTTCCAGCACTCAAAAGGGGGTTCATGAGAACTGAATTAAAGCCTAGATTTAAAAGAGTGGGAGGCCTTTGGATCAACCCTGAGAGGGATTTTGATAGAGAATCTGACTAAAGCAAGGAATGTACTAGGCAAGGCAAGGCAAGGCAAATTTATTTGTATAGCACAATTCAGTACAGAGACAATGCAAAGTGCTTTACATGATTAAAATATATGAAAATAAAACAGAATAAAAGCAAGTAGGAATAAAATGTAGAAACAAAATAGAACATTAAAAACAGTTGGACAAAAAAAATTGAACTAATGATGTTTCAGTAGAACAATTTAACTGGAACAGTCGAAGGCAATCCTAAACAAATATGTTTTTAATCTGGATTTAAAGGAATTCAGGCTTTCTGCACTTTTACAGTTTTCTGGAAGTTTGTTCCAGATAAGTGGAGCATAGGAACTAAATGCTGCTTCTCTGTGTTAGGTTCTGGTCCTAGGTATGCAGAGCAGGCTGGAGCCAGAAGACCTTTATGGCCTGGAGGGTTGATACACTGATAACAAGTCTGTGATGTATGTAGGTGCTAAGCCATTCAGGGATTTATAGACTAACAGAAGTATTTTAAAGTCTATTCTCTGAGATACAGGGAGCCAGTGTAAGGACTTTAGAACTGGGGTGATGTGCTCTACTTTCTTAGTCTTAGTGAGGACGCGGGCAGCAGCGTTCTGGATCAGCTGCAGCTGTCTGATCCACTTTTTAGGCAGACCTGTGAAAACACCGTTGCAGTAATCAATTCTACTAAAAATAAACGCATGGATTAGTTTTTCCAGATCCTGCTGAGACATTAGTCCTTTAATCCAGGAAATGTTCTTCAGGTGATAGAAAGCTGACCTTGTAATTGTATTTCGATGCTTTTGGAGGTTCAGGTCTGAGTCCATCACTACTCCCAGATTTCGGGCCTGATCAGTGGTTCCTAGCTGAAGCAGCTGAAGCTGTGTGCTAACTTTTGATCTCTCCTCTATTGGTCCAAAAATTATTATTTCAGTTTTGTTTTTATTCAATTGAAGAAAATTTTGGAACATCCATGCATTGATTTCTTCTAGGCATTTACTCAGTGCCTGAACTGGTTCATAGTCACCTGGTGACATGGTGATGTAGAGCTGTGTGTCGTCTGCATAGTTATGGTAGCTGATGTTGTTGTTTTTTATGATCTGAGCAAGAGGGAGCATGTAGATATTGAAGAGGGGGGGACCCAGAATGGACCCTTGGGGAACCCCACATGTGATTTTTGTCATCTCTGATGTAAAGTTACCTATTGATACAAAAAATTCCCTGTCCTTTAAGTAGGATTTAAACCAGTTGAGTGCTGTACCAGAGAGGCCGACCCAGTTCTCCAGGCGTTCTAACAGGATGGAGTGATCGACAGTATCGACAGTACTATTACTGAGTTGGGAAATAAATGTGCAATTCTACTTTTCAATCTGTTTATTTTTATTTTGATGAATGTCCAGACATATAGTGGCTTGTTGTTTGTGTTAGTTTCTGTAATTATCTGCTGTTCTGTATAAAAAACTATTAGAAAACAGTTAAAATAAAAGGCTAATTGGTGGAGGTTACGATTTATTAAAGAACACACCAACTGGCCTAAAGGGACATGGGGCCATATTTCATAAAACAATTGTTCTTTTTACGTTGAAACAGTTTGCTGGACATCCTCCAAAATACTGAATTTAAGCCTCGGTACACTGTGAAGACTTCAAAGCGGGGTGACTTGGTGATCGTTTATCCCAGGATTCATGGATCAGTTTGAATCCTTCAGATTGCACCAACAGACCATGTTGGTCCTGTTATGAAGTCGAGAGGCCCTTGAAATGGAAATGGAGACAAAGACCCCAAAACACACCGGAAAGAGAGCAGCATCTTGGTTTTAGAACAATGACATTAACATTATGAGGTGGCAAGCCCAATCCCCAGACATAAAACCAGCAGAAAATGTGTAGGGATCTCATCAAACATGGTGTTTCTGAGGAGAAACGGAGAAAATCAGAGATGTAACATGGGGTTTAATCACCTGGGCTGAAACATCCGTTCACAGAAGCCCGAAGACGTTGATGAGCTCCATGTGAAACAGATTTCAGAAACAATGTTTGTACAGCAACCGAGTTCAGTAATTAACACGAAAGATAAATCTACAAGAATATTTTAGTTTATACTTTAAATGTTTTAATTTTCATGGAAATATACAGATGTGCTTGTTTACGAACAACTTTAACTGTTTCCTCGCCTTCTGTAGATTGGTATCAAATATGACAATTTCTCTCCATATTTAGCTCTGAAATAGGAAGTACAGTATCCCAGAGCCTTTATTGCTGTTTTTACTATTATTTTCAACAAAAATGTGTGTTTTAAATTTTTTTTCCTTGTTCTGTTTTCAAAAATACACTACTTAAATAATCAGCTAATTTATTTCAGTGCAAATTATGCCAGTTCAGATTTTATCAGTAAGTATTTTACATTTTGAACTAGAGATGAATAAATGAGTAAAACAATATCTATTAAATTTAGCTCCATTTCAGGTGCAATAAATCAGCTTCAACATCATTCCCCAACTAATGGGTCCCCCTGGAGTCCATTGAATGAATAATGCAAATAGGTAGAAATCTTAAGACACAATTGACCTAACCTTTTTTTCTGGTGGTTGCGTCATCCATTTGGCTTTGTTTAACATAGAAAAATAGAGTTTTCCAGTAACAAACCACTGTGATGTGTTGGGGCGTTGTAAAGATGTCAAAACGCTGGGGATTTGGTGACAATGCTTATAAAAATGTCAAAATTTTCCTCAGAGGTCCAGGCCACATTTATTTGTTTTTGATTTGGAAAGTAAAAGTTTTATAGACCTCTTAATCCAATTTATAGATGTATTAGATTTCTAAATCTAGATGTTTTTTTAGTTGAAACTTGCAAGAGGAAACAACTGAACAGGCGGGAATTGAAGTTACTTATCTGATCCCACATCCGGATAAACATTAAAGTCTTCACAGGTCCATGAGCTTTCACGTGTTCTGGTTTCACAACTCCTACTGTCGGTGTACATCAGACAAGTTAGTAGCTTATTGTTGTTCATGATTGGGTTTCTTATGAAGTTTCAGTTGTGTGGGATTTTTAAATAAAATTAAAACTTAGTTTAAATGCAGTACACATTCAGAGCAAATACATAGATCTAAAGCTGAGCTGCGTAGACTTAACCTTTAGTCGCTTTTTAAAAGGAGATCTACGACTTTCCTCAGTGTTGACAGCGGTGCTGTTGATCCGTGGAGAGTTTAGTTTTTGTGGATTTCTTGACTGCTGCATCGTTTCTAAGCCTGTGCTCCTCTTGTTTGATCAAGTCAGGTGTGATGAAAATTAAATCAGATGTTCTCCACTTATTCATGTGTTTGGATTTTGTGGTGTCCTGTCTGTCTTTCTTCACTCCTCTGTTCCCTCTTTATTTACTCTGGTAAAAAAATGTGGAGTTATAAAGTTATAAAAAAAAAATAGGGCTGCTTTCCCCAAGCCTTGCAGTCTGTCTGCTAGATCCTAAAAATAAGTAATCTAAAAAATATTTGCACATTACATTTGGACTTTTGCTAATGAGCATCATGCAAGTTGACTTTCTGCAGATTGTTCTATATTTAAGCAGAATTATACATTGCATAGTTCAAACAATTTAACTTTTCCTGTGGTTTTGTTGAGTTTCTCTTTTTGTAATCGGCTGCAACAGAAAATCTGCCAATCGCATTCAGCTGAAATCTGATGTTTATAATCAGTGCATAACAGACATTGTTCTTTTCTCTCTCAACATAGATCAGACTAAACCTTCCTACTTCAGACCTATTTCTGTTTGCTAAATGTCGGAGGAAAAAAAATCAGAAGTTTCTTTATTTTTTGTCTTAAACAGTGTCAATTATCAGAATGACCAAAATGTTCACGGCATCCTTCCACAAGCTTCTCACAATAGTTTGCTTGAATTTCAGCCGATTCCTCCAGACAGAACCGGTGCAACCAAGTTAGGCTTTTCTTCCACGCCTTCTCAGCTCTGCCAACATATTTTCAAAGGGATGGATATCAGATTCTGTTTTGTGATGGCCACTCCTAAACATCGACTTTGTCTTTTTTTAAGCCTCTTTGTAATTAATTTGGTAGTCTACATAGGCTTATGGTCTATATAGAAGCACAAAACGGGCACAAGCTTCATCTCCCAGTGTGACGTCTTAAGATGTTGCTTCAATATTCTAGATATACATTTCTTCCGTCATAATGAGGACGTGCACCGGTCCATCCAGCAGCTAATCACCCATGCAACATGATGCTGCCACCCAGTACTTCACAGCTGAGATTGTTTTCTCAGGCTCGCAAGCCTCCCTCTTTGCTCCCTCTGAATATAACAATGGCTAACAATTCAGTTTATTTTGATCAGATCACAGATTTTTTCAAAAACAAAAAGGTCTTTTTGTCCCAAACTGCATTTGAAAACTGTACTCCAGCTTCTTCACGATAGCGTTGCTTTAAATCTCAAGACGCAGGAGGACTCATTGTAGATGTTTTCTTACCAGCAATAAGGTTATTTGCTTTTGCACTAAAATATGAACATCTCTGGAAATAATCCTCTGTCTCTATCCTGTTGCGCTTAGTGTCTGGACATTGATGTGCTATTTATAGTTGAGCCTAATTGTTGAATTGTTTTTTTTTCCCCATGATGTCACACAAAGAGATGGTGTGTTTGAGGTGTTGCCTTGAAACACATAAACCTGCTATTATTTGAAATGCTGTGGATTAACCTATCACAGATTGCAAAGTTATGATTTCATCATCCTAGATTCCCCAAATTATTTTAATAGATGATCTTAATGAATGTACATTTGGAGAAGGTAATACATATTCTCTAAAAATGTTCACTCTCTCTCAATAATCTGGCATTTAAACCCGAGTGCTTCAGTAAAAGGCAAGTGGATTTGTTCAAGAGAAGAAGTCTAGTTGTCTCCACTAAACACTTAGGATTGTCTAGTCCAGGATAACTGAGCAGGCGTTTAGCAAACAATCCCTTCAGCAATCCTAAGTCACCAAAAAGAGGAACATTTTGTTAGATTTAATGAGAGAGAGAGACAGGAAGAAAATGTCTGTCTTTTTATACCGTGCATGTAAATATCTGGTATCAGGTATGTTTTTTTTTTTTTAGTTAAAAACATGTTTCAGAGCCTGTTATCCAGAATAGCTAAAGAAAGATTTCTACTTTTAAGTACCTTTACCTGCTTTTGTGAATTAAACTACTCCAACCTCAGGTGGATAAAGCCTGCTTCCTGTCATTTCAGATGTTTTATGAGTATCTGTTTTATATCTTTACCATCTACTGATATCTAGTGATGAAATTTCGACCCATTTAGAAACATCTGTTGAAAGGCCACTAAAGATAATGACAGTTGTGCGACAACTTACTGAACTTAAACCAGCAACGTGAATGGGTCTTTATTAATGAAGTGACAAACTGCAGATCCTTCACCGACATCAAATCTGATGAAGTCAACTTCGGTTCATTCTGAACACGGCAAAAATAAATACAAAAAATTATTGCAAATAAAACCGTTTCACTGCATTGAACATAAAAGCTTTTCCAATCTACCAAAAAAAAAAAAAAACAGTTTGGCCTGCTTGATGAGAACAATTTGAGGTCAAGTAAGCCCAATATCTCAACATCTCCCATTACTGCACCACTTGAACATCGAAGTTAATCGAGTCCTTTGTCATCCCTCTCGTTCATCTGTGCGTCACCCTTCCCTCTTGACTCATGGACGTCCTCCGGAGTTTGGCCAAACACGGCGGCGGTCCGCTTGAGGAGGTAGACCCCGGCATGTAAACCTCCGACGTTCACCCAAACAGTGTGCAGCTTCCTCCACAGTCCTCCCATTCTTGAAATGGCCTGCAAGGCCAAAACAAATCTCGTCAGGGCACTCAAACAGATGAGACATTTGTTTTACGCGGAATAAGAACGTAGACGACTGTAGGAGAGGCCGGACAGGTTTTTCCATGTGGCAGAGTTTAACTTGAAATGCTTTAACCGCTGAGTGGTTATTTGTAGAGCAGAACAAGCTGATTCATGTTGGGCTGTTTAGAGACCAAGGATGTTTTGCATAAACATAAAGGCCTGTGAAAAAACACAAAACCCATCAGCATTTCCGGTGTCAGAACAGAAAATCATAAACTACTTTGTGAAGGTATTCAAAAGCCTTGAAGTTATTTTGTCACAAGTAAACACATTATCATACTTTATTTGAATGTTACATGATAGAGCAACACAACAGGAATTTATCACAGATTTCCACCCATCGTCATGGAGGGGCTGATGCCTAGCTCGTTGGGTGAAAGGCAGGGTACACCCTGGATGGGTCGCCAGTCCATCACAGGGCGACACAGAGACACAGGACAACGGTAGCAGAAGCAGCCCAGGCCGGGATTCAAACCCAGGATATGATTGTTACTGAATTTTAGTTAAATAGTCGACAAAATGGCTGCCGTTTCCCGCTCATTACTGTTGTAGCATTAAGCAGACACATTGTAAAATATCCTTTGTTTGAATCTCATCTCAACACAAAGCTGCAACATTTCAAGGTAACTTTATTTATATCCGTAGGTAGATTTGTTTTGTAGTGGTTTAAAAACACATAAATCCCCACACAATCAGTAAAAAGTAACAAAAATAAAACAACATACCCAAAACCATTCGCACATAGGAATGCTCAAAGTATTTGAGGCTCCACAAGCCAAAACACAGCAGGACACATAAGAGAGAGACTTTAAAATTAAGAACTGGACTGTATTAAAAAAAACAACCCCCCCACACACAACTTAACATTTCCTTAAAAGAAATGTGATTTTTTTTTTAAATCTATGATATAAAATAAAATCCCTGAAAATCCATTAAAATGGTGAGTGTGTCAGCATCGTCTCAGCTTGTTCATTTCAGTAACAGCGGCGGGAACAAAGCTGTTTGTGAAACGTCTGGTTCTACATTTAGGAACCGAGAACCTCGGTCCAGAGGGAAGAAGCTGTAGTTGCCCGTGAAGGGGGTGAAAGTCATCTTTTAAAACAGAAGAGGCTATCCGCTGTACCTGCCTGATGTACAGGGATGCAACGCATTGTTGGGACTCTCCAATCACTCTAGACAACAGTTTAACATTTAGCAGTTTAGCATCTTCAAACCTCATCCAGGCTTTACCAAAAGATCAAATTGTGCTTTTCTCCACAATCGTGCACTGATCAGGGCAACTGGGGAAAATGTGGGACAAGAGATCAAACAACCTTCTAATATGAGCAGAGCAATCGTAGCACCAGAAACAGAAACAGAATCTCAGTGGCGTTTTCAAGCACGTCACAATCCCCACATTCAAACTGTTGTGGGGTTATAATCATCTTCGGCCCTTGGGGTTAGGACCTCTGCCCTTCAATGGCCCTTCATTTTGACCTGTGGACTGATTTTTAAGTCGTGAAAGGTGTGAAATGTGAAAGCGCTTGAGAAGAATGACCAGAGCTTCATTGTTCCCCTGACAAGTTTTGTCAAAAGTCACCGTCACCACCAGGCTTTTCCAGTTTAACTTAACTCCCCTGCAGCCATGCGCTGCTTTTCATTAACGTGACAGCGAGTAAACCTGCAACTCGAGTTGCAACATCCACTCCACAGGTTCTGACCTTCCAACGCTTAAGAACTGCTGCGCCCAGATTTACGAGCACGAAGGCAGTTTGTTTAAAAATGTCCTCAGAGCTACTCTGTGTCAGGTGGAGCATAACCTAATTTTAGGCTAACAACAGTTATATGCTCCTTAAAAGCAAGATATATGTTGTTTATGCTCACTATTCATCTTTAACATGTTGAGAAGCACCTTTTCCTGCTGCTAAAATATAGCTTGGATAGTTTTTACCCATCCACAGTGGCTCTGATATTCACTCACCAGCCACTGCATTTAGGTAGACCTTGTTGGACCCCCTTTTTTCTTCAAAACTGCCTTAAACCCTTGTGACTTCGCTTCAACAACTTTTTTGGCATCATTCTTCAAAGATTTTGGCCAATATTAACATCTCAGCATCAAACAGGCGCTACAGAGACAGAGTTGGTGGGAGAGAAGATTACGCAAAAGACGGGGTTAGATGGAGACAGATGACTCGCTGTGGCGAAAGGGAAAAGCCAAAAGAAGGAGACAAGTTGCTACAGATCTTCCTGCTGCATATTTATGACGCAGATCTCCTGTTCACCCCAAAACTGCTTTACTGGTTTAGATCTGGTGACGATGGAGGACGCTGGAGGTCAGTTTAGGCTGTTTTGAACTTTGTTAAACATTTCCTTATTCTACTCCAACATGAACAAAAACACGTTCTCTCACACGATTGCTGCTCATTAGAGATGTTCTCTTTATTGGACTTTTTTTTTTAAACCTGAGAGTTGGTTGTGCGTGAAAACCTAAAAACATTAGCAGTTTCTGAAATACTCAGGCCAACCCATCCAGAACCTAGAACCGTGGTATGATCAAGGCCATTTAAACGCATGTTCTATCCATACAGAGGCTCGATTTGAAAACATTGAATTCACATCATTGCTCTCTCCTTCATTGCCAAATTCAACAGACAATGGCCTAATCCCATTGTTTTAGCAATCTTAAAACAGTAATTCTTAATTTCTCCAATTTAAAAGTTATAGGGATCTTCCTCTCAGGCTTTGCATCCTCTGTCCAGAATGTGGACATTAATGATCTGAAGGAGAAGGTATTTAATCGTTGTTTAGATGGAGGGGGACTTGTAAGATGACATCCTGATAACCAGCAATATTTCGGAGAACTTTCTGGGTATGTACTCAAAAACAGCAGGATTTGGTTAAAAACATGGGCTGACCCACACTGACACCTGTGTTTGTCTTGCCACCAATACATGTATGGATAAAAGACAGACACGGGTAAGCTAATGATTGAAAAATATATACAATTTATTAACACACAAAATCAGTGTTGTGATCTTAGCCGTAGTTTGTTATATCTAGATCAGGTTTATTGTGTGATCATTTTCCAGAATACTTCATCATTAGCTGGTATAAGAGGTCCAAAACAAACACTTGGCCAGTTGTTCTCAATTTTCAAGTCTTGTACAGTTCAATTAAATTTAGGTCTGGACTTTGACTGGGCCATTCCAACACAGGGATATGCTTTAATCCTTAAAGATTTAGAGTTGCTTTCCCGCTGGGAGTTGGACTTCGGACCCAGTCTCCAGTCTTTTGCAGCCTCTAACAGGTTCTATTCTATTATTTTCCTGTATTTAGCTCCATCCATCTTGACAGAGTCTGACCAGCTTACCTGTTAAAGAAAAGCCTTCCCGCAGCATGATGCTGCCACCACCATATTCTACCATGGGGACAGGGAGATCAGTCATTTGTTAAATTTTACTTCCACTTCAACATCCTGCACTACTTTGTATCTCTCTATCTTACAACTTTCCCACGAAATACATTGAAGTATGTAGTTTTATAGTGAAAAACATAAAAGTTCAAGAACTAAGAACTTTTTTGCAAGACTGAACAGACTTTGTGTCGTATGAACTGGTGATGGTAATGCAGTTAATATTACAGGCCAGGAATAAAAAAAACTGGAAAATTCTCACATTTTAAGGCTTATTTAAATAAATACTTTGGTGGTGTGGGGGGAGGGGGGGGGTATTCAGTTTTGTCTCCACTCACCTTTTTCAAATATTCAGTGGAGCAGGAAAAAGCTGAACAATTGATAATAAAAGGCTGTCGAGACAAACCAGTATAATCTGAGGACAAAACTATTAGAGTAAGAGGAATTAAACCCAAGCTTGAGAAACTGATTTTTATTTTTTTAACAATCATCATTAGAAAAGGATGACGACCAAAGCTCAAGGTTGGTGTGTTTTCTGTGGCTTTGTTGGTTAAATCTACTATTAAGCTTTCTGCTCATTCAGGTTTCATTGGTTTCCATTGATCTATTTCTTTATTGGTGAGTATGTGTGTGCCTGAATATCAGGTTTAACATTTGCATGAACAGAACCATCACTGTCATGACTTAATACCAGGGAAACCTGGCAGGACATGACTTGCACTGAGAACGTTTTAGTTTTCCTGAAGTCTTAACTTTCTGGAAAAATAAACATCTGGAAAAAACAACAACACATTTCTACATCAAATCAGGGATGCTTACTTTTGAAAAACACTTTTTGTCTTGGGTCAGGAGCACAGCCTTTCCTGAGCCTGGTCTGCAAACACGAGCCATTTCTCTGAGACAAGATGGGTACAAGTCCCAGTTCTTCTTCCTCGAGCCCATTCTGCGACAAGAAAACCCAAACACGATTATTCTTATTCAGTGTCATATTGTTCGTTTCATAGGCTAGATCAGGGGTTCCCAAACCTTTCAATGCCATGAGCCCCTAAACAGCATTAGCTTCTGGCTCCGGACCCCCTTTGAAAACCCACAAACAATGCTACAAAATATGTAAGGAAAAAATCTACTTTTCAAATGTTGCTCTTAATTTTATTTACTATTAAATGATTATTACATTTGTTTCAGCATCAGAATATTAACTAACATGTTTTAAACACTATTATATTCCCACTGAAAACCAAACTTTTAATAAACTGTTCATAAGAACCTAATAAAAGAAATCAAACCCCTCTCAAATGCGTATGCAGTGGGATGGCCAGTACCATGTGTGTGTGTCATTGTCCGAGAATAAACATATTCGGTTTTGTTTGGAGAACCTTTAAAGTGGGGAAGCCAGACTCACACAAGTAGGCTGTTGCAAAAAGGGGGAAATACATTTCAGTGCCCTGTGAACAAAGGTGGGATGGTTCTTTCTTATATAGTTAGAGAGGGGAAGAGACTCAAAGTTTAGTTTTGAGTCCCCCGAGTTTGTCATATCAATATGATTTATTAATACAAGTTATATCTTAAATAATGAATAAAAATATTTAATTATATTCTATGATAATGATGAAAATTGTTAAGATTCTGTTTTTTTATTTTCCCTCCAACTGTCAGAGCCCTCCCTAGCGCCCCCTGGCGGCACTCACTTTGAAAACCACTGGGCTAGATTAAATTTGGACATTTATTTCTGTTAATACATTTTTACATTTGAAAAAGATAACGACCAGCAATGCTAGTAATTATCATTTACATTATTTTTTATTTTATTTATTCCTCTGCTCTGTTCCAGATCCAGAAACTATCAACAGATCAAAATAACAACAAGGCTTCAAAGAGTTTTCTTCCCTCCTACAACATTAAGCCTCTAAAGTGCCACAGTACCTCTTCCCAAAGGGCATGTCCGTGATGATGATGTCCACAGAACTGGTCCGTACGGGTAAATTGCTCAGATCCCACTGCACTGTGTCGATAGGTAATCCAGATGGGCTATGTGAAATGGATACAAAAATAATAAAATATAGAATAAATAGTATGGTTGCAGGATATACATAAAGTATTTAACTGCTATATTGTTGGCAAAAAAAAGATGGCATTAGTGATAACAGTTAACCCACCTTATCCTGACACTTTTCTTTCTTAACTATTACTCGTCTCTACATTTCATGAACTGTGTATGTATATATATATATATATATATATATATATATATATATATATACTGTATATATATCAGGGCTGTCAAAATAACGCGTTAATTTCGATTAATTAATTAAAAAAAAAATAACGCATATTAATCAATGTCGTATAGGGTAGTTCACTGCTGTTGTTTTCATCCAGGTTTTTCGCGCCTGCGCGCCGGACTGGAAGGCAGAAGGCGAGCACAGTGGCAGACGCAAACAGAGCAAACGACGAGTTCTCGACCTATTTTTCTTCTTTAGATAACGTATTACAAGATCGTTTTAAGAATAAGTTGATGGTTGATGGTGTCAGATTGCCAGATACCATCCAGGTACCGTCCAGATAGCGAGTCTGTGAATGCTGGCCAAACGCTGTAGTCCGGCCCGGTGGCCAAATGCATTATCATTATTCAACGGCTCTATCTCCTCGCTGCATCGACCGATCTGCACCAGATTTTTTGTGAGTCGTGGGCGAGCGCTGCCCAACGCGTTCGTGTGTATCGCCCGGTGGACGGGCGGGGAAAATGCGTGACAGCTTCTGCGGTGGCTGGCGGCCGGCGTTGCGCGAACCCCCGCGGTGGCCATGGTGTTTGGCAAGAACAGTCCTTCTTTTGCCTACCGGCGTAACCCGGAAGTAGCGCGGACGTCACTTTACTGTTGTAAAGTGTTGATATTGAGGGGAGTGTTCATTTATTTTCATTGTGTCCCCTACGTTACTGTGTGCCACAACGACACATGTTAAAACGTCTGAAGGCATGAAATGTGAATAAAAGAGTTTTTGAACTTTAATGTATCTAATGCTGATTATTCATTGAATCATTTGAATTTAAATATTTAAAATTAGATAAATGTTTTGAATTGATTGACAGCCCTAATATATATCTCAGGGTTTCTACTAGCATATATATTCAGCTACAATGGATTGGTTGACAGCCTATTAATTCTTTAGAACGGCCTAGTCAAAGTATAAACCTACATCCTACACTTCAAAAGTGATGTTCACAGATGCTCTTCGTGGCTTGAAAAAAATTCTGCAGAAATTATGTTTCTTTTTTTTACATGTGCAAATCTGTTAGAGACATAAATTAGCATATTTTATAGCAGAAAAGGCCGGATCTACAAAGTCTTGACTCAACTGTGGTAAATACCAATGCACAACAGATTTTTAATTTTAAAAAAAATTGTGAAATCCATGTATATTTTTCCTTCCTCTTCGCCATTATCCACCAATTTGTGCTTGCTTTTCACATAAAATCCCAGCAAAGCACAATGAACTTTGTGTTTTTAATGTGACAAACAAAAAACGTTCAAGGGGAGTTAATAGATTTGCAAGGAACTGCATGTTCACACGGCGCCTTTATAAGACAGAAAATGCAGATGTTTGGTGAAACCCAATAACCGCAGTTTAAAAACGTAATATGAGCCAGAGTAGGTCATCCTCCAGTTTCTATTGTTGAAGAAATAACTTGGCACATCGTTTAATGCAGAAAATAAACATCACACATCAGTGTAATTAAAAAAAAATCCACGATGAAGAAATCTCCTGCAGTAGAGCAGTTTGAACTGCTGATCAAACTTTCCCTAAGCAACTCTAGTTTTCAAAGTAGAAAGCAAAGGGAGCATTGTTGATGACGGATGAGATTTACAAGCCAAGAATTATGTTTGTTATCCCAAAACACTGGCTGACAAGATGATTGTCTTCAATCGGTTGACAGATGAAAATCCTTACAATGTGCTATACTACCAGCACTAAAGACTTTCTAAAAAATAAAGACGAAACCCTGCCCTCATAAAAACAAAAATGCTACCGGGCACAAAGTAAACATTTCTATGGAAGAGCTGCTGAACAGCAGTCTCATGGTGACTGCAGGTCACTTCTCTGTGTGGGTCTCTGTTCACTCACCTGCCTTTATCCGCCCTCCTTTTCTGGATGTGACAAATGTTGTTGACCGTGCGGTTCACTGCCATGTCATTGTTGTCGCCAGCGATGTAGAAAGACTCGCTGAATTCAATAGCACCCTGTGGAGCGAAGACACGACGCCATCATCGACAAGCTGAGGTGATTTATGGAAATCTCTCATATGCATCAGGAGCTCCTTAATAATAACAACAGAAATGTGATTCTTTGTCGATGCCCTTGATGACGAAAGCTGTTGGCAGTAAATGGTGGGTCGTCTAATTATTTGTTGGGGCGATCCTGTGGCTTCCAGTTAGTCTGCCTTGTCGGCTGTGGTGCCTAATTTTCCTCTTCACTATACTAAGAAGATTCTCTCTAGGGTTTAGGTCAGGCCAGTTTGCTGGCCTATCAACCACAGCGATGCTTAGACACCATGTAGTAGTGGGGAATCCTCTTAAAGCTGTGGCTATTCCTGTGGCGTGTGCGCCTCTTGCTAGCACTCAACTTTCCGTTAATACGCTTGGAGGCAGCAGCCTAAACAGACACTTTTTTCCCCTAATTGTTCTTTCAGTGCCTGTTTGCTGGACAACTGAGCAGACAGACATTTAACTGTGTAGCCTACTGCACCAAACTGAGATAATTCAAAGGCCCAGTTAACTTTTGCATTGCGTTTTGCGTTAGATGCCTTATTTGAGTGTGAGTCTACAATATTAAACTTATTCAGTTTCTGAGAAATTGATTTTTTCCCCCAATGTGCTGTGAACTATAATCAACATAATTAACAAATAATATTCAATCTGTGATCAATAAATCTATATGTGAATTTCCTTTTTTGAATTTAGTTATTGGAACAAAGTAATCACATTTAATTGCTATTGATTTGTTGACAACAGGGTTCGCCCACTTTTACCACAGCAAAATTCAAGCACTTTTCAAGCATTTTCAAGGTATATTTTCAAACTTTGTGTGTATGTGACGAGCTCGCCCCTTC
Source organism: Fundulus diaphanus (assembly GCA_037039145.1). Lineage (NCBI taxonomy): Eukaryota > Metazoa > Chordata > Actinopteri > Cyprinodontiformes > Fundulidae > Fundulus > Fundulus diaphanus. The sequence goes on from CM073126.1 coordinate 26,560,210, forward strand.
TTCCACTACTCTGCTAACATTACCAGCAGCACAACCAGTTACCATAATAGCTGTGGCTGCACGCAACATTTTCTTCTCATTCATAAAACGCTGAGAATGGGGACAGGTCGTCCACAGCGAGGACTGTCCCTGGAAATTGGGGACATGACGGAACATTGCCAAGCCGCGGCTACTTTTCGGGTAACTAAATCATTAGCTAACCACGTTTCCTAGCGCTTTCAATAAAAAATGTTTTGTTGTTGTACATTTTAAAGCAAAGTAGATAGTATGCGCCTGGCAAGACAGTTATGTGCTCAAAGTAGGACGTTGATGGTCCAGAGAGCGAGGCGTTCAGAGACTTTAAAGGAAAAATAATCGCGTTAAGAGTGCTCTTTATGACAAATATCAAGCACTTTCACGGACTTAATACAGAAACCAAGCAATTTACAAACCTTGAAAACACCTTGTTAAAATTGAAGCATTTTCAAGGATTTCAAGCATCCGTACGAACCCTGTAAATGGATTATATTCTGTCCAGGACTCCATATAAACGCATTATTAATCAAATCTGAAGAGCTTTAATTTACATTTTAGAAATTCAAACCTTTGACTGAAACACACAGAAATGAATCTGTGCGGGAAGACGTGAGCGGCCAACCTTTCGCTGATGTAAGCAGAAAAAAAGAAACCCTGCTGCTCTGCTTCACCCCTCATCTCCATATGTTTAGAAATGCCTCATCTACAACATCTGTATTAGAGGCGAGCAGAAGCTCAGAGCAAAATGACCTCATGCCTGCAGAGATGTTTTGTGTTTTGCTCCTGTGTCTCCACAGCTTCGTCGGCCGTTGTGACGATACACGGTGAATCTCCACCGGTCTGAATGAGTGTTACGCAAAGCGCTTTGCTGTGCCAGGTGCACGGGGCGTGTCTCACCTCCAGCGGTATGGCTCCGGTCCCACACATTGGATCAAGGATTACATCAGAGGCCTGAGGTTTACACAGCCTGGCAACACACATCAGAGGAGAAATAAAAAAACACCAATATGATGCACGTTCTCTCATTTATTATAAGACTAGCAGCATATGTACTGGAAGCATTTCTTCTACAGCATTTTAATCGTTTTTTTTTACCTGAGCTGTTAAGAGACAGAAATCAGTTCAGCACTCCATAAACAGGCTAAATCATGTAGAGGGTTACTAGCATCCTGTCCTTAATTGCTCAGCAATGGTATTTGACTATTCATATCACCTCATATGACTCCTTTTAAAGAGATCTGCTGTTATCTCACTGCAGAAAGATTCTGGGTTTCAACCTGTTGGGGAGATGGGAACGGTCTTTTGTTGGTGTTTGAGTCACCTTGCAGCAAACAAAGGCATTTGTCGTTGGTTTTTTTTGCCCATTTTATATCAAATGTACGTGTGAAGGTGGACACGGATAATAAATGTCTTGCCAACAGAAACCATTTTTGCTTCAGAACGTGACCATAAACATAAACCGGTTCTGTAATCTAAGTAACACACCCGTCCCACAGCGTTCTGCAAAAATATTTGTACCAGAGGCAGCTGCCAGTTTAAACATTTTAAACAGTTCAGTTTCTTGCCATAAGTATGCTCGTCAGGTCGGAAATACTTGTGCCGCATCCAAAACCCATCTACAGCGTCACTGCTTGCACTGCCCTTCATTGTTGTCTGCCCATTGTTCACACCGTTTACACTCTTTGACGAGGACAGCGTACACTTCGACGGCATGTGTAGCTGCTAAATTTAACTGCGGAGCAGAGAAGAATCTGAAAGCTATTATTTTGGCACCGCAAGCTGACAGAACCAGTCGGTTGTTTTGAAACGTCTTTAACCCAGCTGAGTCTTTAAATGTAGATGTTCAACCTGTGAGGATCGCCTTTTCTTGGCCACTCTTCAAAACGTGAAAGACAATCAGCCATTGTGTGCAGAGAGGTAAGGGAAGAAAGCAATTCTCCAAAGCTTATTATTAGAAAAGTGCGATGATGAGAGACATCTTGGTGTCACAGAGTCTCCATAACAACCGTTAGATGCCATCTTCAAGCCAACCCAGTTGTTAAAGAGGCCCCCCAAGGTAAAACCCTTTTCTATACTAACTTTGTTTTGCTAAACACGCCTGGGGGTTTAACAGGAATTGTGTGCTTTGGTCAAATAAGCAGCAATTCAGACAATACAATCGGGAATGATGTGAAGCAAAGGATGAAAATATGAAAAGCTCCTCATTCCCACTGTTCAGTAAGGCAGAGGAGACGTGAAGCTGCAGGCCTGTTTCTATTCCAAAGGCACCGTAAATCTTACTGGAGAGCATAGCATCATGAACTGTATTTTAAAGGAGACATATCATGCAAAATCCAATTTTTTAGCCCTTAAATATATTTTGTTGTGTACTTTTGAGTCTCTAGGAGAGCAGAGAATTTGTATTTGTATTTATTTTATTTAATCAGGACAGTGCACATTAATGAACAATCATACTCTTGTACAGATTGTAAATGAGCCAGATTATAGCATAGATGCTAATTTACATCTGTTGTCCTGAGGCAGGAACAATAAAAAAACAACAACACAAGATAAAATACAATATCAGTCAAAATATTGAATGTAGTTTCTCCGGGTGGTGCGTAGTTATCTTTATATTTTTTGTAAAAAACATTTGAACAATTACGTATTTGCTGTGGAGCTGCTAAACAAGGTCATGGACTTGCGGCTAATTTCGCAAATGCGGCATTTTTATTTTTCACCGTGATTTAGTATTACAAGCTGAAGGATGCTGGAGCTACAAGTGGTCAGTGAAAATGTTCGGTAGCTGGGTGTATTAACACACACAATTCATTACACCGCCCCCCAGTTTACTACAAAAATGGCCGAACGGTATGGAGCAGAACTTTCTGCGACCTGGAGGGGGGCGGGGTTGAAGCGCCTCCTTTAGGTTTAAAGTTGATTTCAGACGCACCTCAGAACAGGGACAAAAGATGGTCTGTGGGGCAACAATAACGAGGAATTCAGACTAAAGCATTGCAGTTCCACTTTCTATAGACCACAACTGAATGATTTCAATGTGAAAAAGAAGACATTCCAAAGCATGATATGTCCCCTTTAAACGATATACTACGATACACTCCTGCTGGCACATACTATACTCCAGCACAGAAATAGACCTCCAGACACAAAATCAACCAGCTTTCATGGTGATTTGTCCTCAACACTCAATCCTATAGAAAACCTTAGTGGTGAGCGGAGGAGGACAGAGCATTAAAGAGGACTCTGGACAATACAGAGACAATTGTGAGATGCAATTTGCCAGAAATATTTCACACCCAATGAATAAAGCAGAAACTAGGAACAAAAAACTTTCACATGTGTTTAAATCCTGTTTTTACTGCTTATAAACATAATCTGGACATTAAATAAATATAAGTATTATTATTAGTATTTATGTCTATAATTATAGTCCTTGGTTTTGAGAAGAATACTTGATCCTTATACACAGCATTCGCAATTCACTGATTATACCCAAATAAAAAACTGCAATTAGGTAAATGCATTAAAATAAATGGGACAAACCTATGCGCTGGAAGCAAAGCGACCTTCATTCACAGGGGAGCAGAAATAGTTTTCACTAAAAGAAGTGAGCAACATTTTCCATCATTAAAAAAAAAAGATACCAATGGTTCCATTATGTGCTGCGTAAATACAGACAAAGAAATACCTCATGTTAATCCTTATCTTCGTGGAAATTGTAAGTCAATATTGCAGGCATGCGTTTATTTTGTCACACTTACTAAAACACGCAAGCTGTGACGTACAAAAGGACGTTTCTTTTGTTCGTCGGAGTGATGCACTTGTTCTACCCGTATTCACCCACGCCGTATATTTTAAGTCAAGCTGCTCGGCTTTTCTTTCCCACAACGAGGCTGACTTTATGAAAGCAGCGTCAAAAGAAAACGAAAAACATTGTGAGGCCCCTCGGATCTTGAAAAACAGGAGTCACCTGAGCATGCCGTAGCACAAGGTGGAACGCAGAGTGGTGGGTCCAAAGTGACTGATGTTCCTCCTGTGAAGACTCTCCTCTGTGAGTGCAATCCCAATCACCACCTCCTCGTTATGTATGTTGAGTAAAACCTGCAACAGAAGATGTCGTCTTTTCATAAGGAACTTACTGGAGCACATTAGCTACTACATTAGGAAGAGATAATTAAGAAAAGGTTTCTCCAAAAAGACAATAGCTCACTGCCCAGGGTGTCATTAGCGGCCAAGAAAAGAGAGACTGTCCATCAGCAGCATCCCTTCCAGGTCTATTGCTGATCTGCATGTTCAGTAAATGAGGAGTGGGCCGTCCCCCGACAGTTTAATGACGGGTGAACTAGGGCGGGCAAATATATAGAGATTTTAAAAATATTGGGATTTTTTAAAAAACAGATATGACACTGTATCGTTGGGTTATAATTAGTTCAGTTCTTTCTGAAGACGTTTCGACGCCTATCCAGGAGTCTTTGTCAACTCTGGTGGCTCGCAGCCTGGGTTTGAGCTCCAAGGCGACTCAGACACCAACGAAAGACCGTCCCAACTCCTCAGCAGGTTCAAACCTGCAGTTACTGCACAGCTGTTTTTTAAGGACATGAAGGCCCATCATCCTGGGCGCATTCTAAGTCAGATGGAAATCAATGACCCACCCGTCACTGTCCTGGGTTGTTAGAAGCTATTGCTCGGCTCGAGAGGAGTACTTGGTCACCTGAATCATGATGAGATGCTGATGTAATCTCTGGGAAACGTGTTGGAGGACCGAGCCGTAAACTCTGGGATGTTGGAAACACAATCCTTCCCCTCTGTTTAGTGATGGCTTTTATTTTTTGACCAAGATGGCTTCTTTCACCCCTCTTTCAAACCCTCTGTTCTCTCTGTCCAAAATCTGGACATCGTCATCAAAAGAGTGTCCTTAGATCTCGAGGTGCAGGTGCTGAATCTTGCCCCGAGCTAGATTCCAGTAGGCTATTTTTCAGCTGTTTCTCATATTTATCTACAGCTGTTTGTTAAATAAATGTGCCAGTGAGACATTTGGGATAAAGCTTAGAGTCAGAGATGCCTTTTATAAATTACTTTGTGGAATCAAAACATATCGAGATAAATATTGTATATTGGCATTCAGCCTAAAAATATCAAGATATTATTTTTGGTCCATCTCGCCCAGCGTTAAGGTGAAATATATCTGTCTATCCCGGCTGGTCGATGAACCTACTGTTCCCTCTCAGTTGAAAATCAAAAACATTTAAACTGTCTAAACCTGCATTTGATTATTTTACATTAAGACACTCTAAAAATCTCAAATTAAAAGTCTAATTTTATAAAACCATTATTTTGTTTCTATTTCTCAGAACCCCAAAGTGAGGAATTTTAAGTTTTCTCAAGAATATATTTCAAATCTCTTCTCATCCAGCCTTAGTCTTTGAAACCTAGTCTAGCTTTGAGTCTATTCACCAAAGACCTACCAGTGAGTCACAATACCACCATATCTGAAGCTTGAGTCTTATCAGCATTTTAAGATGCTTGATTATGAAGATTTAAAAGAATTAATCTTTGAATTTGGAAAAACAATGGGTCTTGACTAGTAAATGCCTTATATTATTGTATTTCTTTAAATGTAGGACATTGCTTAACAAAAAACAAACAAAAAAAAATAAAATAAAATAAAAATAGGCAATTTTTCCAAAATATATTTAACCTGGAAATAAATTACAAACAGGAAATATTTGTATAAAGAATGTTTCACAACTTATAAATAAGACCAATCAATCTACAACCCGTCAGTCAGCACTTGTTAATTACAGGATGGCTCGGCTCCTGGCAGAGCGATTTTAGATCCCTCCATAAGATGCTGAGCTGTTAGAGCTCCACCCTACGAGTCTCAGACTAAATTGATGCCGACTTCCACTTCCTCACTGGATAAATTGGCATATAAATCTTCACTTTAAAATTAATTAGAATTTAAGACTTCAACGTCACTACATTACCTATGTTTATTTTGGCATAAGTAATCAGCATAAAGGGCCGATCAGAATAAAAATGCATCATGTAAACACGGCGATCGGAATATTTTGATTGGATTAAACTCAATTAGGATGAAATTGTATAACTAATGAGACGGGCGGTTTATGCTGATTGTTAATCGGAGCAGCGTTCTTAGAACCTGGCGAGGGTCCATTCTGCGAGCTCAAAAGACAACACACTTCTGCTATTTTCTAGCACAGACGTCCATCTTCTTCTTCTGTGGTATTTTTAGGATAATTTAAAGACTGCGCATGTCAAAGGGCTTTTATTCTGGATAAAGCCTGGTGCGTGCCAACGTTTGTCATGATCAGGTTATTCAATTTTGTGCCCATATAAACAATGTATTCAGATTATTTTATTCTTTTTTTAATCTGATCAAGGATTATTGCGCATGTAAACATAGTTAATAATGTGTTATGCGCTGATCACATTGGTGCTCCAAATGTAAAGTTATCACTGTGCGTAACTTTGTTTGCTTTGTTTTTCCTTTATGTCTTTTCCCCCCATATTTCTCAATTTCGGTTGAGGAAACAAATTAATTATTGTAAGCAACAAGTCTGAACACAAACATTACGGAAAATGTTGCAATGATACGTGACCTGTAAGCGAGTTAAAAAGTGTAACAGCCTTCTTTCAACCAGCGGACCACCAGAGCACAGAAACATGTGCGTAAGGGGCAGCGGTGGGACTTTAAATTTTAGGGACCGTAACTACTGGCAACCGTAAAATGTTCAAACCTTGAATATAAAAAGGCAACCACATCTTCTACTACACGGATATATTTTTTTCTGTTTTTTCACAGAAAAAAAGGAGCAGCATATCTAAAAAGGAAAATGTCACCCAATCCTATAGGGATAAGATCTGTTGAAAATCCCTAAAGTAAATATGAGCTAATTCCTTGAACACTTATCTCGGTGAACAGAGCGTTCTTTGGCTTGGGAGCTGGAATTTAATACGTCCCTGGTTAGGTCTGAACAAGGGTGCCTACCTCTATGTCAAACTTTGTCATATCTGCTTTCCACTGGAAGAATTCCTGCACCGCCCCACCAAAGTCTCTGGCTGCCTCGTTAGAAGAAAAGCTGTGTCTGTCACCGGCTCTGTTGCACGTCACACGGAACTTGATGACTTTGGCCTCGGCTGCAGTCTCCTGCGAGTCCTGCTGGCACATTTCTGAGTCAGCCGTGATCTCAGCCTGTGTGCCGCTGTCGGCTGGAGACGTCCCCTGAGGTAACTCGGGCTGCGCTCCTTCAGCAGCAGCAGCAGCAGCAGCAGCCACATCACTGGACTCGGCGTTAGATTTGGCTCTTGTGGCGTTTCCGCCTTTCCGGTGGCCTTTCCTCTTTTTTAGGGTTCTGTTAAGTCTCCAAACCTCGAGAGCATTAGTCCAGGGAAGTTTGGAGGCAAGCTCCTGCAGCTCGTTCAGCGTCTCCTCCTGTACAAACCAACAGCCACGGTTAATAAGAAAATGACTTATCTGCACCTTAAATACGGAAAATAGAGCTGAGACAGGCTCACCTTAGATTCTTTAAACTGGTAATGATCATATTCTGCAACCACAACAAACAGATTGTCTACAGAACACAAAAGATGAACCTGCAACAAAGAAAAAGCCAATTACATACGGCACATAAATCTGAGATACATGTCGTCTGTATAAAGGCATACGCTGGTTTTTCAAAACAGCGTGACAGGATTCTAAAAAACAGAAAGGCAAAAGCAACATGCAGTAATGCAGAGGTCCAAACCGCTTTAAATACGCTTCTAAGACAGACCTTTCCGTAATCCTTTAAAGATCTCTGGGTTAATAGTGGTTCAGGTGTTCTAAAGGTTTTTTCCAAGCTTTCTTTGGACTTTTGGACAAAAAAGAAAACATCTGCAGCAGAAGAACAGCATCAGAGAGCCACACAGAACGCAGCAAAGACCTGACGTAGGATCTAAGAGACATCAGGCAGTCCACCTTCCTTCCAGTTTAGTGGGGCGTGCCCCCTAGCGGCGTAAGAACAGCCTCATCTTTTTTTTCTCGTTTAAGGTTTCTCTCAGGATGTGTGTTCTATTATTTGGGGTCTCCCTTGACTGGGCTGTGCAAGAGGACATTACTGTTAGAGCAGACGCAACGGTTTCTCCGGTTGAGGTGTAAGTCAAACTAGGCACACTTTTCACACGGAAATACGTTCTGAGTCCATTTTCTCTCTATAGATATGCCTGAAGAAAGTCTCTTGTAGATCAAATTTGTGCATCAAAAGCCTGATTTTAATGTATTTCCTGACCTGATTGCTTGTACATTAACACTTTGGAGCTTATGCCTTGTGAATGGTAAACCTTCACAAGGCATTCCTGCTTTTAAAACAGACTAAATTGTTATAGACGTATTTCTGTTTTATGGTTATAAATAAATCCTCAATTAGAAATCTCTATAAATTAAATTGCACATCATTTTGATATCTGAATTACTGTGTAAAAGTGTGAGGAGACATATACAAATTAATATTCAAACAATAAATACACCACACAGGCAATTAGTTGATCAAGTAGGTTAGATATCATTTAGGAAGGAAATTTAATTAAAAAAATCCATGGTGTTAGAATGCCTTTAAAAAGTATGTGCATTTTAACAGCAGGAGTAGAACAACGGAAGAAGTAAAACAAAGTAAAAACTTAAGCCAGTTAAAAACAAAATGCAAAGAACATATTTTAAATAAATATAAGGGTGGAGAGGAGCAGTTTAGACTGGGTTGGTAAAGGAAGTGGTTGGAAAGTCCTTTGTTTTACTTCCTTTATTTAAAATAAATCATGTTATTTGGATGATTATAATTCACAGATTTTTTTTGATAGATAGAAATTGTGTTGGGGTATCTTGTCTCTTCTTGTGAAAGAAATAGTATTATTGTGTTCTTTTTTTCCTGAAGAATATTGTTTAAAGTAAGATACATATGAAAGGAAGGTGCTCGGGTCAAATACGTTTTTACTTCTGCCTACCTTCTTCTCAAACAAATTATTATTTGAATATGTATCATGGGGTATGAATGTGACTATGTTTGAAATAAACAAAGAATAAAAAATAAAAAAACAGCCTCATCTTTCTTTGTCCAGGAAATATCAATCATTCTAAATGTGACAACAGCACCCCCTGCTGTTTGATCTGTACCTGGGGACTGTAGTATGATCAATAATATTAATAATATTAATAAACTCCTAAAAAAAGTACAAAATTTCATGTAACGGAAGTTTGTCTTTAATATTAATGGCTTGATATTTTTGCCACATGAGGTTCATAGCTAGTTAAAAGTAACGTGTCATCTATCCAGAGAGAGAACGACGTGCTGCTGTGTCCGCCAGAAGTGAACATTTCATCATTCATTTCATCCTTTATTTTGACTGCAGGTTCGAGTCGGGCTAAAAGCCATTTATACTATACATTTGTTATAAATTTAGAGGGATTCTGAGTAATCTTTAGAACGACATCTTTAATGCACTAAAACAGAATTTTTGAGCCATTTTGTTGGGATGGGGTGCCTAAAAATGTTTCCTTCTTCAAAGGGAGGAGCATCTGAAAACATTTGAAAAGAACCACTGCTCTAATCTAACCTACAGAAAATAACAGCTAGAACACTATCTGACGTCTGTCAAACTGGGATATATTTGTTTTTTTTCATAGAATCAGAGAACAAAATGAGCTCCAGTTAAGTTTCTGAAGTAGATCCAACTGTGCTCAGTTGTCTCTAATGTGTAGAAACAATATTTCTTATCACCTGACTATTAGTGGGCCGGCGGCGACGTCAAGAGACACTGAATTCGTTAACCAAAGCGCCGGTTGACTGACGTCACGCCACCCTGTCAATCGATCTTGGAGGCTCGCCAGTAAGTGACCAATCAGCGATCGCTATCTGTCCCAAAGTGAAACTGCCCTCACCTGCAGAAGCTGCTCACCCTTTCCCTCCGACAAGATCCCAGGATGTTACATTACAAACGCAACGCGGTCAGAGGGATTTCATTAAAAAAAAACATCAGTAGAAATGATTAAACGTTAGTGGGGAAAGTAGAATTCAGACACGTGTTATCCTGAACGTTTAGAGGGTGTTTATTCCTTTCTTCAAAGTAAAATGTAAAAGATGGATATGTGGCCAACCGACCTCATGAACAGCTGAACACAACAGTGGTTGACAAGGAACTACCGCATGTTTGTTGGTATGAAGGTAACTACATTTTTGTTCATAAAAATGTTATGTTTAATGGTTCAATTAAAGGTAATGCTTGCCGCTAGTTCTGCTGTGTTTTGGATATCCGTACATCGCAACTTTTGGTTGCCTTAGAAACAGCTCACCTCCATATGAGTGCACCAAACGTAGAGCCACCCGGTCTCCACTCCTTTAACCAGCAGCTTCTCTTTTTGTTATGTTTTTTCTCTGTTAAAATTAGTCCACAAACTTGAGAAGTTTCACAAGATTTCCCATCTGTCATCTGAAGGATCCTGAGTGAAATCTGTCATGTTGTCACCTGACCGGACAACACACGCTGTAGGAGCAAACCTGGTATATCTACGATTTTTATTATTACGTGTGCCGTCTCGCAGGCTTTGAAAATCCGCCGACTATTTTTAAATCTTCGATCTTACATTTGCCGTCACGTCAGTTGCAGACATACTAAAGAAATCCTACATAGCCTGAACGTTGCATTAAAATAATCATACATTAAGGCTAATTAAATCATTTTCGCTTGTGTCTGAGTTTAGCAAACTAAATCAGTGAGTAGTTTTTGGGTTATTGCTTTAACCTAGCCTTTTAACTTCCAGCAGCAGTCTGAGAACATGTGGCTGTCGTGTTTAATTTGAATTTCAAAAAGGAAATCTCTTTTATACTGTACTATGATGTAAGATGGATTTCATCTGGGGTAAATTAGTTGCTGAATGGGCTTCACATTCTGGAAAAAGTCAAAGTAAATTCTCGCATTTTCACTGTAGAATTAACTAAAAATTAACGTTCAATACAGTATGAGCACTTTATTTTAAGTACTACAGTCTGCATGTCTGTGTTAAAATGACATGTTTTCATGAGGCTAAAAAAATGAAACCCTGATAAATCATGAAAAAATTCCACACAGTAAAATGTGACATCTACCCCATACACTTCAAAATAACAGTAAAATAATTGTGCATCTTATGTTGTCTTATTTACGAGGTGCAGCGGAGGTTCCCGCTAACAGGATCCGTCAGGGCCTGCCGCCTCCTGCTTCTACACACGTGGCTGCTCCGCCCCGCTCTCTCCGCCCCGTCTCCGTTGCAGACACGGCAGCTGCCATGGGCTGCAATCTTGACCTGCTTATTTTGGATTTCAGCCTCCTTACATAACACGCCACAGCATTGATTCACACAATGCACCTATGCTGGCAGTACTGACATACTGACTCCACCCACTGATCATTAGTCTGTTTTTGCTCAATTGTTTCAACCGTGTCCTTCCATCCTTTTGTTAAGGCTAAAGAAGGCGAGCCTTAAGGAACTATACCTGAATTTATTTTTGTCCGGTTAAGGAAAATGCTTTTTACGCAATGAATTATGAGTTAAAAGACGTGATTTGATAACAACTGACGAATTGATTGCGCGATAGAGCGAGTCCAGACTTTTCTTTAGTAGGAATAAGCAGTTCACTGGGGACAACCTGGGACAACTTTTCTCTGCCGATGGCACAACGGGGTGCAGAGCCGTTGCTAAGCAGCAGCTCCTGCAGCGCGTGCACGACAGGGTATGTAAACAGAACAGCATGACATGCATGCAAGTGTTGACCTTTCACGTGGGAAAATATAATCTACCTGAGATGTAGCCATTATTGTCAGATGAAACGAAGAAAAGTCCATCGCTGAAGCCTTGTTTCCTCCTGAGGATTGTGCACGAGGTGCGTGCTTAGTTTCTTGCATGTAGGCGTGCATTCTTGGGGATTCTTTAGAACCAACTCTAGATTAGACTAGTCTGTTTGTTTTACTTTTCTTTTTTCCCCACTACTAATAATTGTGTGTAACCGTCTGTGTCCTTGCCACTCGAATTTACCCTTTTCGGGACAATAAAGGGAATTCTTATCTTATCTTGAGGGTTTCTCATTGGTGGGGAAAAAATAGTTGGGGGTGGGTCTTACAGTTAAAACTAAACTGAATTGTTCTCCTCACTCACGGTTTATATTTGTCCAGAATCGGGTATAGCTATATGTGTGAACACCCTTAAACTAAACCTTTATTGAAGCAACCTTTGATTTGATGGCATTCTTTGGAAGTAGTCTGTCAGCTTCCGCAATCTTTAGAGGATATTCTCCCACTCTGCCTTGGAAAGGTTCAGATTTTAAGGACATGTCTGGTCCATAGAGGCCTCTTCAGGTGAACCTGCTGGTAAATTTAATTCTGAACTCAGAACTTAGTTCATTCTAAAATCCTAATTGACTTTTATGCCTGGGCTCCCTGTGATGCAAAATTAAAAAATAAAATCCCTCTTCGCCTGAAGGAAGATGAAGATCTGGGGTTTCATTCCCTGCAACGAAAGCCTTGGTTCCAGCTGAAGAAAAGTGACCCCAGAGCATGATGGTGCCACCGTCATGTTTTACTGCAGGCTTGGTTTTCACTTTAATGACGTTTAATGTTGTTTTAGTGCCAAACGTAGCTTTTGAAATTGTAGTTAAAAACGGCAAGTTTAGTTTCGTCAGACCATAACGCCAAGCCTGGCTGGAAGCCGTCTTTGGTAGAAAAGGTCTTCTGCTTCACAAACCTACTCCTTAGAATGAAGATGTGGTGAGAGGTTCTGTGTAGGACGCAACCAATCAGTCATAAAAAGTCCTGCGCTTCCTTCAGCGTTGTTGTCCCCGGCTCGGCAGAGGCTCAATATTAATTATAGAAGGCGCTTCAGCAAAGTAATGCTTTGCACACATTATTGCAACCAGGTTATTGCAGTTTCTCAATAGTCCCTTAATACATTTGTTTTCCTGAGTCGTGTTTGAATACTGCAAGTCAATGACTCGATGTAATCCCAAGGGATTCCTTAGATGGAAAACCTTTAGACCAGTCTGTCTGTATGATTTGATCAAATTGACTTTGCAAATTACCTTGAGTTCACATGTGTTGTGAACTGGTGCTATATAATAATATATAAACTTAATTGAATTTCCAGTTTAACTATACATGATATATATGACATATGTGTGGTTGATGATGTTGTCATTTGTGTATATTTCTAGAACCTGCCATTGTAACAGTGGTGAGCACATGTTTAAAAACCACTTCATTTATTGGAAGAGTCATTTGAAGTGACAGGTAAAAAATAACATGCCTTGTGTTTAACTGAAATCGCTGCTGGCTCAGGGATTTTAGTTCAGCAAGTTCACAGTTCAGCAGGTGTTGTTAGAGCCAGAATGCAGAAATTTTTTTAAAGGTTCTGCCTGGTTCCTCGTTCAACGCAGGCTCAACCGCCTTAACGATGCTCGATTCAGAGTTAATGGGCTTAATAAGAACACGAACTGTCACTTTGAAAATATTTACACACACACAACACAAAACACGCAGCTGAAGTCTTAAGGAGCAACCTTAAAAGAATACTAGAAAGCCTTGCTTGTTGAAAGCAACCCACCAAGAAGTGAGGGATGAGTTTAGACTTTTGCCCACTTGACACCCTGCACTGCACCTGGAACCAGGGAGGCGGGGACTCCTACCTGGGAGAGTTTGTCGGTGGTGATGGGAAAATATATGCGGCCTCGATCTTTGCTGATTCGCGCATCGACCCCGATCTTCTCCTTGACCTCCTCTGCAGCGGTGTGCTCGAACCCGGTGGGCACGGTGGCTCCGATGGTGACGGTGATGAGGCCCCCACTGGTGGGATCAGCCTCGGCGGAGGTGGGCGCTTCCACCGTGCTGGAGGTCTGCTCTGCAGACTCGTCTCCCTGAGAGGACATCCTGAGGAGGGAAGGATCTGCTTCTGTCCAGGCACAGGTATGGATGCGACCAAGGCGACTGACGGGGACTAGATCAGGCGCTCACCTGTACACAAACACAGCACATCACCTGTTACCGATGTTTATTTTAAAAACAGGGAGAGGCAAAGGAGCTACAGCAACTCCGCGGGTGTATAAATCTGTCATTAACTTAGCCGGCTAACGTTAGCTTCAATGGACTAATGAGATGCTTCTTTATTAAAAGTAAAAGGAAACGTAAGCTAAGAGTGCGTGATTTAAATTAAACCTTTGTCGCACACTAACGTGTTACAACGAGCCCACAGACTGAACTATAAAGCTGATATGTTCAAATGCTCTGCAGCCCTGCATGAAACCAAACTGCAACACACGCGGCGACAGCGAGTTGTTTCCGGTTAGCGGAAACCAGCTTCACTTCCGGTGGAATATTTTCAGAATAACAGTCCACGGTAAAACCGGTTCGCTTTGACAGTCTGGAGAATGAGCCGCTGGTGTGGGTGACGGTGATGTCCGGTGATTCACACGGTTCGTAATACATTGCAGAGCCGCCCCTCTGTGACTCAGGAAAAAAAGAGGAAAAAGGAGCTTACTGTGACTCACACGGTCAAAAGCTTTAGAAGCAATAAAACACAAAATAACTGAGGAGAGCCATGTCCGCTTTGCCTTGTCAATATTTCTTTTAAAACATATATGCAAAGATCAGTACCATGGTTATCCTTCAAGACAGACTGGTTTCCCTTAGAATCAAATCTTGTATCCTAAATTTCAAGACTATCTATAAAGCTTTTCTCATAACGCTAACACAAGCTTTACGCCTGTCTTTTCCAAGGTTCCCACACGTTACCTGCTTTATCCTTAATAAGTGGAATCAGTATATATATATATATATATATATATATATATATATATATATATATATATATATATATAGATAGATAGATAGATAGATAGATAGATAGATAGATAGATAGATAGATATTTTCAGCATTTTTACTACATTTTTTTGTTCCAAGTCTTAAAGGTTACGTTCTTGACATTCGTACTACGCCTATAACCATAATGCTTACTGCACATAACACAAATCATATTTCACACTTTGCAGTTTTCAGCTATTACCTATAGCATTTTATTTAATGCAATCAGATAAAAATGTATATATTTTTTATCCTTAACAGCTTTAAGTTTTATGTGATTTAGGACTGATTTTGATTCCATATAAACTTAGATTCCACTTTTGACACTTTCTTTTGTAAAATATTCGAAGACTTTTCCTATTTCATTGACAAAGTAGCTACCTCATTTTAAAACTGGAAAAAGTCCCTTTAAACCATTTGTATTATTCAACACATTATGAAAGTAATCAGCAGGATAAGGTTCAAGGTGATAAACATTTCTATGTAGAGTTTCTTACTCTAATCTCAGCCCATGAGATTAAGGAAATAAGACCATTTAAATAAAATGGGGAAAAATTACAAAATTAACATAAAAGCCATATTTAAGAATACAAAAAAAAACATTAAGGGTCCGACATCAGCCTTGTTTCGGTCGTAGACCTTTTCATACACAGTTAATCTGACGTAGTACTCATTATTTTAGTAGCTATAGTTTTGTTTTGAAATTTTAACACTATGACTACTGGTAAATTATTGCAGCTTGACTGCCGCATGATAAAAGTTGCTTTGATTGGTTGGATCAGGTCAGGAAAGCTTCAGGAGTGGTCATCAGGGTTTTGGTGGGTGGGATTTATCTCCACAGTTGATACAATCTATCCTAGCATCACCTTTTTTTTGTATTTCCTCATCAATTTAAAATATTCCGGCGTTTCTCACATTCATGGCCAGCAGATGGCGACATGACACGATACTCGAAGCAGAGACAAAGTTCATCGAACAAAATCAAAGAACATTAAAACAGACTACAGACGCTTAAAATACATATAAAATGTATGTCAAAATCGTTAGGAAATTTAGAGTGGAGTAAATTATTAATAAAAATATATTTAAAAAAAACATTCCCCCTCACATTTATATAAGCAAGCAATAACCTATATGCAGTCTTTTTAAACATAATGGGCTAACAGAACAGCAATATCTTGACAATGGTGTTTATATTGATTATTCTACAATACCATTAGGCATGTTAGAATCAAAAACATATACAACTAATTACTCATGATGACAATATGCAGTTACATCTTGCCTCTAAAGATGCTTTTACACACACAACACATCCATTACCGCTGATTTAGTATTTTCTTGAATATCATTCTCAATCACCCAGGCCACTGCAGAGATCTCAGTGTAGTCCCCCATAATCTCCTTTTCCCATTTATCATTTATGATTAATGAAGTTTCTGTTCAAGGTGATGATAAGCATAACAGTTTTCTCCCCTGTGTCACATTTTCTCTCTGTGATTAATAGCGTCTCTAGGCAGGGACAAGTGAAGAGCTGTTGTAAACATTAGGTAAAATCTAAGCGTAACATCTTAGACGAGAACTAAGACAGCCCTGATGTTTATTTGATGCCTTTCCCATGAGATATACTGCACTTCTGAAAGAAATGACTTTTTTGTTTTCCAACTTTCTCACTTTCTGTTATAGGTCAACGGATTAGTAAGTGTGAAGCCTGAGAGACAAGTGGGTGTTTGCTCATGATGAGGAGCGAACCATCCTGCACAGCAGATGGCCAGTGTTGCACAGAGTTATATCCACATCCTGCAGAAAACTTCTGACAGCTTAATGATGCTACTTGGTATGCAATAACAAAAATCAAGTGCATAAATAATGCGGGCATTTGTTCAATGAGCGGATGAGTTGCAGGCGGTGCTAACTACATGTTAATTTGTGCTACTTGGAGCAAAGATAAGAAGCAGTCTTTTGCTTAAACTGTGGGAAATTAAAGTTTTTACTGCAACAAATGAAGGATTATAGGATGCTCAAATGATCACCTGCAGAAAAACGAGCCTTGCTGCCTGTGGAGACAAATGTAGCTCATAAATCATTGATGACATCAAGTGACAGATGCCAAACCACAGTAAAGGTGTTTTTAAGTTGAATGTTTTGCACTGCTGCAATTATAAGAAATAAATATACTTGATCAAATAGCCGCCATCTAAACCTCTGCTGACTTTCAGCAGTTATACCTTAGTATCAAGCTAAAAAAAAAAGACCATTTGCTCAGAGAGAAACAGACTATTCTTTGATGCTGAGAACAAATCCATCAGCTCAGATGATAGGTGATTATAACACACTGCCCAGAAAACCTACTGTTTATCTTATAGCAGTGAATTCATAAAGATGTGGACAAAAACGAACATCTTTCGGTCAAGAATCTGCAATTTTGCTTGTAAATATTTTCCACCACAATCTTTCTCTGCAGGAATGGTTTGTTCAGAGTTAGTTTTCCATTTCATGTAGGGTTTTGCTTAAAGGTCTCCTTTCCTGAGCCGTCAGCTCAGGTGGATGATCCATGTTTTGGTTTGCTGTAATCTGTGACATGTTAAAAATGCGCAATATTGTTTTATCACCAAAAACTCTGTTGTAACATTTTCCACAGCTTTATCTGTCAGGCGTATTCCTTGGTCTTCCTGATGTTTGTTCACTAACGTTCTCGAACAAACATCTGAGGCTCCCAGAAAACATATAGATTTATAATGAGATTAAACTGCACACAAGATGACTCAGTTTACTAATTAAATGAGTTCTGAAGGCAGCTTGTGGCACTGTATTTTATGTAGACATACCCAGGCCTTAATAAAAAGATTTTTGTCTGTAAAGCATTTTAATAATCATAAATAATTATTCTTCCACAAGTCAACATTTGTATTGACTTGTCATATAATCCCAAGAAAATACACTGAAGTTTGGATGCAACAGATTGTAATAAAAATTCTATGCAATATGAAAACTTTTGCAAGGTACCTTATGAGGTTTTACACATATAAATGTTTGAAATGCATAGACTTATTTGCCATTATATTTTCAGGAAAGGCTCTAAATAAACAATATGGCAGGTAAACAGTAAAATCTGTTGGGCTCTTTGTTAGCCTGGGTGCCATTCCGAACTTAGTCCCGCCCACAACGTTTTAGGTCGGGAAGTTCGGTCTGGCATTGCTCAATAGTAGCGCGAGTATGCTCGCCCAATATCTGGCGGGCCAATCAAATTGTCAGGGCGGGCTTTTTACGATGATGGACAGATGATCAACAGTAACGTAATCAACCACGTCACCAAAGCGCGCTTGGGTTGAATTTGTTTACAACAACGATGGCTGCCACTGGAGAGTTGAGGTGTGTAGAATGACTCCTTGGATCCTTACATTCTTTTTCACAACACCGGCAAAAATCGTTCACGCTCATCTTCTTATTCTAGGCTAACAGTTGAGTTCTGTTGACAACAACTATGCGTCGCTTAACATAAGTCACACACTCCGTTGCTCTTATTGGTTGTAGGTCTATCCAATTGAGTGCAGAGGAATTTTTTTTCCTGGTTCGTTCGAAACACGCCCCATAATCACAGCTCTATGGAGCACTATCAGACTCAAATTATGACTAGAATTGAGTATGACCATGTCAGGCTAGCTCTTTGTGGCATTAAGACAACAATTCTTAATGCCACACTGCCAGACAGGACACGTGAAAATATATGGCAGGTAAATCTATACTCATCATAACAGTTGTAATTGTTAGTTATTGGCCATTTTGGAAATTTACCAGTACTTTCTTTGGCAAGTTGGATGCAAAGGGTATGAAGGTCTTCATAGAGTTGCACACAGAAAAGTGGAAAAAAGATCTAAAGAAGAGACATAGAACTGAATGTATCGAGATAATGAAACGGAGTTCACCAGTCACCTCACTTAGTCACTCACCTTAAATATCCCGTCATTGTAGAGCAAACAGAAAATAAAACTCTCTCGCGAAACAAATCAAGCTAGCAAAAATATTTCATTCAGGCCGAAGATATAAAGCCCTACTGGCTAGGAAACCAATACACATTCATTCCAACTTCTATTACACCTCTTAATAGCAAAAGAATGTCATTGACCATTTAGCGATATATTTATTTTCATCAATGTGTGTATTTTAAGTTCATTTTTCTGTATTTTTGCATTGCGTTTATCTCTTTTGAACATCTATAAGGTGACGTCGGGCGCTGTCAAAGACAAATTTCTGTCAGTCTTGGTGTCAGACAAATGACATTTTTATTCTATTCTATTCTATTCTCAGTCCTCTATAAAAGTGAACACCAACAAAAAGTAACTTAACCGACTCCTATATGCACCAAACTGAGCTATTGTCAGTATCTTGTCTATTGTATTGTGCTGTGCTGTACTGTACTAATGATTAAAAAACTAAGTAATAAAGGTCAGCAGTACATATATTTTCCATGTTGCATGGCTACAGGTCAAACCAGGCGACTTGAAAATCTCTCCTCCTTTCTTCACAAGTAAGCATTTAATCCTTACATGCTGGTTGTGTAAACATTCCCATTGGTAGATATAATTCAAAGTAAAACAGGTGGAATTTCACGCACGACAACTTGCAATAGTTGCCTCAACGCCTTTGGAGGAGCACCTTCACTCAAAGTCTCAGTTATGCAGGCAACGACTTATGTTAAGATCTAGTTGGATAATAATAATAATGATCTTTACTGTCATTGCAACATACATTACAATGACATTTGTTATCTGCTTTTAACCCATCCCCTTGGGGAGCAGTGGGCTGCCACTGTGCGGCGCCCGGGGAGCAATCTGGTGTTAAGGGTCTTGCTCAGGGACCCAGAGTGGCAGTCTGTGGGAGTTGAACCCCAAACCTCCAGGACACAAGCGAAATGCTCTAACCACTAGGCCACCACTTCCCATGTGATGTACTATATCTGTAACCATGGAAACAGCAGTTGAAATGTCTTTTTTTAAAGTATGCGATGATAAAAATTTCAAATGCCTTTTTGAGAAAAAAAAAAACAGAAACTGTAATTTGCATCATGTCTGTTTCATCTGTTGCGTGAGGTGATTTCCAGGCCAAGCAACCGGAACAAGGGGCGCCAGAGAGGTAAACATAAAAGTAGAACGTTGTGACTTCGGCCTCTTTCACAAGTGACGTGTCCTCCCCGGCCCTCTTCACAGGGCAGACGTGTCACCGGCACACAAAGTTGACAAACAACTTAGGCCTCGCCGCTGGAACCACAGAGCTACACAAAGCTTGTGCCAGCTGTAGTGTGATTCATGCAGACAAACACAAGATAAATCTGTGTCAGTCACTGCCACGGATAACAGACACTTCATACTCGCAGAAACTTTGTCAAATTCATTGGAGGTTTTTTACTCTTGAGAAGAGATTCATGCAAACTGTGTTTAATAGCCAGTACATATCTTGTGAGTTATGAAATCTAGGATAAAGAACGGCACGTTTTTCAAATCTCTGCTGGTGACCTGACAGCAGGAAGAACCTGTATGAGCCTAAATGGAAAGGTAGCAGAAGGCCTATTGTTGTTCTGATAGTTGTTTAAGGAACTGCACCAGATGTTAAATGCAGAACCTTCATGCTTTGTATTCTTTCAAGTGATTGTTGGCTGTTGCAGTAATGATGGATTAACACAAGTGCCAAAATCTCATAAATAAATAAACTATTACATAATTAATTGGATCTGGTCATAATTGGACATTTTAATTGGTCAAACATGTTTTAGTGCAAGTGCAAAAAGTGCAAAAAATGTAATTTCTCCTAAAGTTTTATTTCTCTGTTATTTTCCATCTTGAGCTGCAGATAAAAGTGGCATGCAAACATCACGGGTGTGTCAGTATGTCATTTTCCACCGACTCAGGATGTGAGTTGACACCATGCTCCTTTTTTAGCTGAGAATAGCTAAGGTGACAGATAACAAACACAATGTCACCCCCTCACCTACTACTCTCTGCCCCCACACCTCCCCCCCAAAAAAAAACGGTGAAGCATCCAGATGACACAATCTGCTGGTAGGGGTGGGGGGAGATCTGTCTCTGTCACCATTTTCCTCGCAAGGGTCTTCTTTTTCATGACATCCTCTCAGTATACTTTATGTTAGATGCAAAAAATAATCTATCACTCCAAAAACTTGAAAGCAGATGCATTTTTTGCTATCCTTTTTTTGTAAAACTGAAAACACTAGCAAAAATGTATTTTGCGAGTACACTTGATTTACAATATTTACCCCTATATTTATACATTACACTCTTTCTTGTTAAATATGCTCAAAATCCTGGTTCATCCATCCAGTATTTAAATAGTCAAACCACTATATGGAAGCACAGTGAAAAGCGATTGCACTGGAAATGTGAAGGTCCACAGTGTCTCATTCAATTAATAAACAAATCATCAAATATGGAGTTAGGCGTGTAATTAACTACGTAGTTCAGCGAAGAGGCCTCGGGGCCCACAGTAACACTGGAGAAACGGCAGAGATTCACGGCTCTGATGTGAAAGTATGTATTGGACGACCATCAGTCATGCGCCCCACTCGTCTGGCCTTTCAGTGTTTCCCGCAGGAATTTGGTTATGCGAGGCGGACCGACTCGCGGAGCGTGGGGGGGGGTGGTGGATGGACGACACGTTGTCCACGGACCAACTCGCGGAGCGGGGGGTATCCATGTGTTTTTTCCCTGCCATTCACGCACGCGCGAAAGCAACAACAAAAAACCGCGTTTTAACGTCACTTTTTTTTTTTTTTTGGGAATGTTGGCGAGGCGGTAGCGTGAGTTTGGCGAGGCGGCCGCCTCGCCAAGATAGCGCTGCGGGAAACCCTGCCTTTATTAAGATGGTGCAAAATGCAAGCTATCGTTGAAAGAAAGCCATAAGATGTCAGCTTTAAAGTTTGCCACAAGCCGCATAGGGAACACAAAAACATATGGAATAAGGAGCAACAAGAGGAATCTTGCCCTAGAAGCAAAACCCTATGTGTGTTGGAAAAACATCACCTCACATTGCCATGGCTACAGCCTCCACAAGGTGAAACATGGTGGTGGCAGCATCATGATGCCTTGCTCCAACAGGAAGACAGAAGAGGGTAACAGTTTAGGAGAGAATGGGTTGAGCTAAATGCTGGGCAGGACTACACAAAACATACAGTTCGAGATGTAATGCAATCGTTTATATCAAACAAACTCATGTGTTATTATGACCCAGGCAAAGCCTGGAGCTATATGAATCTGTGGCAAGACTTGAAACTTTAATGTCCGTCCATCCAACAATCCATACATAGACATATACAGTACACACATGTATGTATGTGTGTTCAGAGAAGCCTAGTGACCCACAGCATTTCTCAAAGCTGTAAGAACATGCACCAATGCATGGATGCATACATTCATCCATCCATACATCCATCCATCCATCCATCCATCCATCCATCCATCCATACATACATACATACATCCATACATACATCCGTACATACATACACACATATCTATTTGACATGACATAAGTTGACTGGCCAAAATGTTCCATCTCCAGATGTGCAAAGGCTACAGAGACAACCCACTGAAAGACTTCAGAATGAATTTGTTAGGATCCTGGTGTGCTTGTGTGTGTGAGTGGTCTCTTCCTCCCTCTGGGGGGGGGGGTTCTGCAGGTGGGCGTGGCTGAGCTGCTGCAGTCTGGCAGCACACCTGGGCTCATCATGCCACTGCTATTTAGGGGGCTGCTAGACAAGCATTCTTTGCCCGATGGTCCCACATTGTTGGGTTTTGTCTCACCTTGAGCTCTGGATAACCCTGGCTAATCAGACCCAGACAGCTTGCCTCTGGAAATCACATCCTCTACAGTCATCCTCCGCAGCTCAGTGGATTTAGCTAAGCCCTCCCGCTCACTCTAGCACCCCTAGAAACTGCTCAGTCTCACCATCTCCTGATTCCACTCTGCCAAGGAACAGATCATAAATTACCAAGAACCAACACTGAAGCTGGACGCCCAGATCCCACCCACCTTCCTGAATCACTCAGGTTGTTGTTTACCATCTCCCTCTGAGATGGTGTTCAACTGGCTGAGACCTTCGGGTCACTTGACTGCCAACAACTATTCATTATTTTTCGCTGATTTTACATTGAATAAAAGAACAAACTCATGTTCCTGCATGTGGATCCGAAGATTACCACACATTATGTCGTAATTACAGTGAAATGCGGTTCAGTGGAGTAGTAAAAAAGAAGAAGCTTGGATTCAAATGCACGCCACACTTTTCAGATTTACATTTTCATTAAGTATTTTGACTCTAATTTCTGTTGATTTACCAAATAGGTTTTAACTACTTGAGGGGTTGTAAAGCGGGGGATAAGGGGTATCAGGTCGCAGCGACAGTTGAAGTGCACAGAGAAAGCTTTTTACTGAACCACCTCTGATAATTAATGTTATTGTGACACTTAATTACACTAACAGCCTATGATGCAGGGATTCGCGGTTTACGGAAATTGTGACACATGCATGTGAAAAGTGGCGCATAGGACCAGGGAAGGCTTCGGGAAACTCACAATGTGATGTCCTCAGAAGTGATGTGGAGGGGGAACGACGGCTGGTTGGCAATGTGAGCAGGCTCACGTGATAATCTGTTTAAATTCCTGCTTCCCTGCAGCGCAGTTTGTCAGCCTCATCTGTGTGTGCGTGCGTGCGTGCGTGCGTGCGTGCGTGTGTGTGGTGCCTCGCTGCTCGTACGCATGTCTGTTGATTCCTGCCACAGAAGGACCTGCCTGACTGCCTGAGACCCGCTCACCATCATCATGTTCTTGCTCTAGTCCGAAGCTCTTTTTTTGTTTTGTTTTTCCCGCTGAAGCCTTTTAAGTGGACTTGTAGCAGGAGGAGAAAGCAGGGGGGGACAAAAAGAAGAAAGCATGCGGCATTGATTGGACCGATGCTCAGGGGCTGTGCGCACACTGATTTCTGGGCTGCAGGAATACAATAGCGGAAAAAGCTCTCCGCCACAAGAAGGAGAAAAAAAGGAAAGAGAAAAACGGAGGAAAACGCGCTGCAGCTCTGCAAGTCGCTGGAGGGTCGACGCTGAAGCGAGTCCTCGATCAACGGGGTGGTCTCACCCTGAAGCCTGAGGAGCCATGTCATCCACCAAAATCAAGAAGGATAAGGAGATCATAGCGGAGTATGAGACCCAAGTGAAAGGTGCGTGAGGAATCCGGTGTTAATGAGTCCTCTTTGGTGTTTTCCTCCAACGCGTTGAATGCCGCCACCTTTGTACTGTAGACCGCTCCGGTCAGGTGACAGCTAATCCATGACAGCCACTCAATGTGCTGGCATGCCTGCACCTTAGAGCGCACAAACTCGCCTTCAAACTGAAATTCCCGTGTCTCTTTCTGCTTTCACTAATTCGCCGTCAGCCGGTGGGGTTTCTGCGTGGAGCTGCATTTGGTTGTGGGTAGAAGGTGGCTTTGCGCGCTTTGTTGCTGGGTGAAATGATCCCCGTGAGTGGAAACCACTGCAGGATGGTGGTCCGGTTTGCTTTCTTTGATTCTGTGAGCCTGGATTCGGCTCGTTGTTCTGGTTGGATGTGGTTAATGTGAGTGTGGGGCAAAACATATGATAAATGCGCACAGCAGCATACACTGCACAATTATTACAATGCAAGGATTGCTAGTTCAGTTTAAAGGTTTTAAATCTTATTTGCTAGGGTTACATCCACAAGTCATTGACACATTGTTCTCCCCCATGAAGATCACCAGTTCTCACTGGTAGGTTTTAAAAAGTTACTGTTTCAAAACCTCTAAAATGTTCTACCATAGCTACTGTTTCCATGATTTAAAGCCCTTTCAACGAGATGCCAAATAAAGGGCTGGAGAGACTGGTCTTCTTGGAATACCGCCCCTACTCAGTTTGTCACTGCACATTGCCAATCAGCTACCTGGGAAAAAGGCAACAAATGTGGCTGCTTGACATATTTCTGGTTAAAAAAACCGTGGCCTGTTGTTTCATAAATAATAATAATAATAATAATAATAATAAAAACTTCATAATTACATAGTAATATAGTTATAGTTAATTATAAATAGTATCACTGTTGAGCCACCAACTGAAAACTTACTACTCGGCTTTGCCAGTTACCATTGTATAAAGGCTTAAAAAGTTGCAATGTCAAAATGGCCGAAATTTTCATACAGTAAAAAACAAATCCTGCTTGTTCCTGTGCAATGCTGGTCACCTGGCTGAAAGAAGGCAAATACACTAAACATTCACATAAATCTCTTTACTGTTACGTTGTGTGGTGGAAGTTTACCTTGTGTTTGGAAGTAGGTAACTTTACATCAGAGACGACGAAAATCACATGTGGGGTTCCCCAAGGGTCCATCCTTGGTCCCCTCCTATTCAATATCTACATGCTCCCTCTAGCTCAGATCATAAAAACTAACATCAGTTATCACGACTATGCAGATGACACACAGCTCTACATCACCATGTCACCAGGTGACTATGATCCCATTCAAGCTCTGAGTAAATGCTTAGAAGAAATCAATGCATGGATGTGTCAAAATCTTCTCCAACTGAATAAAAACAAAACCGAAGTAATAATTTTTAGGCCGATAGTGGAGTGATCTAGAGTTAGCACACAGCTTCAGATGCTTCAGCTAGGAACTGCAGACAAAAGCCGATCAGGCCCGAAATTTAGGTGTGGTGATGGGCTCAGACCTGAACCTCCAAAAGCATTAAAGACAATTACAAGGTTGGCCGTCTATCACCTGAAGAACATTTCCAGGATTAAAGGACTAATGTCTCAGCAGGATCTGGAAAAAATTAATCCATGCGTTTATCTTCAGTAGAACTGATTACAGCAACAGTGTTTTCGGTGTCTGCCTAAAAAGTCGATCAGACAGCTGCAGCTGATCCAGAACGCTGTTGCCCGCGTCCTCACTAAGACTAAGACAGTAGAGCACATCACCCCAGTTCTAAAGTCCTTACACTGGCTCCCTGTATCTCAGAGAATAGACTTAAAATACTTCTGTCAGTCTATAAATCACTGAATGGCTTCCCGCTCTCTTGGTACAACGGCTTTGTAAACAATGTATGTTGTCATGTTTTGCAGTGATTGTAGTGTAAAATATTTCCACACAGCAGACATGGTGTGATTAAAACCTGGTCAGCTACAGTACTAGGCACAATGCGCTTCTGCTAGCTTGCTGCTAACCGTGGAATGGATTTCCTGAACGGAGCCGTGTTACTCCGCCCCTCATGAGACCCGCCTCCATCAGCTAGAAGAGCAGTCGACAGAGACTCTGCAGACTTTTCAGCAGACTTTTCAGACATAGCTTATGGATCAGAAAAGTCAGCGGGTTGGATCAGAATTTTCAGATTCATATAATACGTTGGTATCGAAACCCGATACTGATACTGGATCGGATCACCCCCATACCTACCAGTAAAATTAGTCAGTATTTTTGCTCAAGTCTTTGTATGTAAACAAGAAGAACAGTATTATCAGTATAATAATAATATTAATAATAATACATATTTTACTATAGCTGCAATGGGACTAAATATCCACATTTAAATAAAATTAATTAGATTGTGTTCTACTTTGTTTTAAAGTTTTGTGTACATTTTGTTACTGAAACCATGGTAGTTTTACTCAACGTCATTATATCATGAGTATGTTATAGCCTATGTCTAATGTAAGCATGCATGGTTTAATATGCTTGTATAGGCTGTGTAAACAGTTCAATTAATGTATTTCGGTTTTTAATAATATATTAACCAGTATAAAAATATACAACATCAATGTTACCTAAACTGTGGTAAAAAACCCCACTGGTATTGGACTGCCTTTAGTGGTACTCAAATGAAATATTTTGATTTATTTCCAATGTAAATACAAACACAGTTAGTGGGATGTGGAGGGCAATGATAAAAAGGAACAAGTGATATTGGCCAGATACGCTGTGTTTGTTATTAAGTTTTTGATCCAAACCTGGATACAGGGATAATCATATTCCGCTGTCAAGTTTGAAAATCTGCTGGATGAGTAAATTGATATGTTAACAATGTCCAAGCTAACTGTTGTTAGCAATAAAAGCAAATAACATAGTATTTTTCTGCCTTTCCAAACACCATAGCACCATGTTCATTCAGGTAGTTGTGTGGTACTGTGTGGGCGACTGGTTGAATTCGATACAAACTGTCTGAAGTGCAAATAAATCCCAGGCAGCCACATTGGTTTTTGAGGTCGGGTATGGAGAGAAACCTCTGACTCGCACTCTGATCTCTGACTTCTAGGGACTCTTCTGTTATTTTACCTACTTCAAATTTAGAAGTTAAGACGTTTAGGTGAAAGCTGAACACATCAGTCGACCAATATTTTGTGACATAACAAAACAAACCACTATCCTAATATATGTAAAGCTGTTTCAGAATAGCAGACTATTTTGAAGTCTGTGAAGCTAGATTTTACAGTGTTTTACTGCACTACTTTATTTTTGCCCATTAGGAAGAACTTAAAGTCACATCAAACAAAACACAGTGGTGTCACTCCACACATTTTAAAATATGTTGTGAAGGTTCAATATTTATAATTCTGTGATTTTTTTTAATTTTAATCACCAATAACTGACATTGATGCTAAATATTAGAAAATTACTGGTATCAAGGTAACTGTTTGAAAAGTTCTCAAATCTGCTAATATTTTAATGAGATGCCATGGGGGGTGCAAGGCTATGAGAGGGCTCTAAACTAACAAGAGAGACAAATTTGACCATTTTGAAGTTTTGAAGGTTCTTAACAACACAGACAGTCTGGAAATAAAAACCCATTAGTTAAGACGGCACTGTTTTAAAACTACAAAACTATCATTCTTTCCAATCAGCTCTAAAAAACGACATTTAGTTTATTTATTTTGCTTAGTTCTGTTAAATAAGCTAAAATCTCAATGTATAAATCCTGTTTATTACATTATCGTAACTGCACTCATTATGTTCTTATGGTTTCGCGGCTTTTGGAATATTTTGTCGAACAAAAGCATTCGGATTGTGTTATACATTTCTGTTTTAAATGTTGGTTTGAATGAATGAATGAATGAATTAATGTCCTATTTTTAGGGGTTAAAGGCTCTGCCCATATTCACCCTCCACTGGAACTATTGGAAGACTTGAAAAACTGAGCCGTTTGCTTTATGGTGAAAATATAGGCTCTTGAGAGATATTTGAGTAAACATGTCACCGCTCATCCAATCCTGCTCGCTCTCTACCTTTCTCCAGGCCACTTCTGGTGACTCAGGCATCATTTGTTCAGCTCAGATCCAACAGCATAGTGGCCAAACTGCTCCCGTGTCACGGATCCGGGCCCGGCTCGCAGCCTTTTTTTCGCCAGGCAGCACCCCGTCAAACTGTGGACGTTGATTCACGTAGACTGCGGCCTGTTTCTCATTCACAGCTGGTGTGTCGCACATAGCTTGCGGGCGCAGGGAGGGCTCTTTCTCCCTATTGCCAACACCTCACAAACACAAAAGGCAACGTTACGAGCCGGAGAGGGCAGTGAGTGAGCCATAATGGTATTCAGATTGGAAATTGCACCTGTCTCACTGTGAGTTATTACTCTATGGTTAATGTGCAGTCAACATGGCAGATGGGGCCATTTCATCCAAGTGTCACTGATTAGGTCGTAACAAGACGCTGGGGTTGCTTTATTATGTATGAGCTTTAATAGACAAGTGACAGAAATATAGCTGGTTTCAGCGATACAACAAAGTATAAAAAACTGTTAGTGCATTTGTCAGGGATAAATAATCAGCTTGTTCGACTGCGCTAGCTGCAGATGACATGAAATATAAGCCATCCCCTTATAGAGCTACAAACTGCTGTGCTAAAATCTTAACCCTCTGCCATTGATGAATTCCTGACGACCCCTGAGACCGGCTGCCAGAGCTGAGACCTCTTAAGGACCCTGGGTGAGGGTGTTCACTTTGTGCAAGCTGTTCAGCTGGCTGATCTTTCATTTGCATGTCAATAGAGGAGGGCTCCAGCCCTGAACACACACAGAGGGAGACTGGCTGAGGAGCTTGGTCTCTGTTTTGTAGCTAACCACCATGTGGTTACTGGACTGCAGCTCTGCCGCCTCCTTTTTGCCAAGTTTTACCGGCAGCTTGTGAAGTGGGCTCAACTAACAGCAGCTGCTTGACATTTACGATAAAATCTGTGGCCGTAAAGCTATGCTCCCTCATTATTAAATACACATATGTGCTTTAAAAAGTAAAAACAAAACAAAAAAAAAACTGATAAGAACTGGAGCTTGGTGGTGATATATCACAAAGCTTTATTCCTGAACAGTCAAACAGCAGAACGTTTGTTTCAGCAGTACTGTAGTGTGCGGGTCTGTTTTTTTTTAGTTTTTCTTTTGCTGCACTTTAAATTGACTTAATTAACTGCGGGATCTGTTGGCTGTGTTTCCTGAGTCCCACGCGGCAATTAATCACTGATTCCCTCCACTGGAAGGAGTTCAGTAAAGCTTCGCCCCTACTGTTTTCATCTGGCATGGTGTTGTCAAATAATAGGGTTTTTCTTACGCCGTTTTACCTTCAAAGGGTGGCGTGACCGTTTCTTTTTTTGTTTCATTGGTAGTTGAATTTTAAACTGCACAGTGACATATCACACTAAATCTGTATTTAAATCACTTACGGTGCCTTGCAAAAGGATTCATATGTGCTATTTCACATTTTTATTATGTTAGAAACACAAACCACAATGAGCTTTTTTTAATGGAGGGAAAATGATACATAGTTTTTAAAGATATATAGCTATCACATTTTTAAAAAGTGTTAAACAGCTTTACACCTTTCAAGGCAGGAATCCTTCTTTCCAGAATAGCTCAAGCTCGGTCGGAAGCAATTTAGTGTGTATATGAACATTCATTTTCAAGTCTTCTCACAGATTCTGAATTCCATTTAGATTTGGACTTTGACTAGGCCATTGAAACACATGACTATGCTTTGATCTAAACAATCCCTTTAAAGTAAAGTTGTATGTTAAGGGGTAGTTATCCTGCTGGAAGCTATATTGAACGTCCATTCCCCAGCAGCCTCAAATATTGTTTCTTCCAGGATTGCACTTTATTTAGCTCTGTCCATCTTGCCATTAACTGTAAACAGCTTCCCTGTCCCCACAGCAGGATGCTGCCACCATCATTTTGATAAAGAGGATGGTGTGCTAAGGATGATGTGCAGTGTTTTCCACCACACATAGCATTTTGCAAGTTGTAGATTATATGTATAATGATGACCTCTGAAAGCTTTTGTTTTTTGTTTTTTTGGTTTTATTTAGGGGTATTAAAGTAAAGGGGGGATGTCATACCTTTCACATTTTTATTGGTACAAAAAGAAAAAAAAGAAAACATACTGTTTTTTTTCAGTTTAACAATTATGTGCTACTCATGTTGTTCTGTGATATAAAATCCAATTTGGGGGAGTGGTGGCCCAGTGGTTATAGCAGTGCGCTCTGAGAAGGTTGCAAGTAACCTGTTCGATCCCCACAGCGTGCTACTCTGGGTCCCTGAGCAAGACCCTTAACCCCAGATTGCTCCCCGGGTGCTGCACAGTGGCAGCCCACTGCTCCCCAAAGGGATGGGATAAAATTTGCAGAGGTGAATTTCTCCATTGTGAGATCAATGGTGTTCAATTATAATTTTTTATTTAAATACATGAAGGTTTGTGCTTGTAACATGACAAAATATGAGTTTTAACATGATGAAAGTTACGCAAGTATGAAATTCTTCTAGTTTGGCTATTTGTTCATCCTAAAGAACCACTTTGTGTTGGTGAATTAATTTAGGAAACAGCTCAAGCAAAATCATCAGTCTCCAGATGTACAAAGTAATGACAAGCTAGTCAAACATGCACACTTCAAGGAAGCAGGAAGCATAACTTTAAGGGCTCCTTTGATGTGTCCAGGGCTGTTTTGTAGAGTACATGCTTACATTTCCAAACAGAACTAAAAAATACTGTAATTACACCTGCATACTATAATAGATATCATCATTATTCTGATTCTTTAAAAGGGTTATACGTTTTCGAGTCCTGGCAAGAATGTTGTAAGACATTTCAGGCCAGATGTATAAACCCGGTGCAGCTTTATGATATAATAGTGCCCGTGATAAAAGGCAGAAATGCAGTTGTACATTAATTTGAGCAGTTTTAATAAATTAGATTTCATGCACACAAACTTGATTTCCACCCCATCAGACTCATCGATGCAGACACTGCCCTTATTATTGTTAATAAAAAAACATTGTTCATAGATTTAAAAAGACAAGGCAAGAAATAAGTACATTTAGACTAAATATGGAGTTATATTAGTGTTTAATTGAAGGATGCAGGGAAAAATATGTATAATTTAATGGTTTTAAATGGATCATGTAGAACAAAGGCTCATGGCAAACTATCATACTTAACAAGCTAATCACACTAATCTGGAAAGACTTGTTTTTTATTGCAAAAGTCCCTAAATAGAGAATTGCCAGAGGAACCACATTTACACACAATCATTACCACAGTGTCATGTTTTAATAGCACCAATCATTTTCCGGTTCAGAGTCACTATATCGAGCTCTAAGTTAACTCCTAAATTGGTCTAAAACGAGAAGAAAACATAACGACATGCTCATTGCATCATTATCATTTATCTGCAAACACCAGTCTGTGTGTAGTAAGGACATGTGTACAGATGGCTTTTAGATTTATGCATTGCTTATGCACCAGCCGCCGGGGGTGTCACTTTGTTGCTGCAACACGCCATATGCAGCTGCAATGCAGAGGAAGATAAATGCAAAAATACGGCCCACTGTAATGTTTCCTGTTAGCAAATAAGTCAAAGAGGACTGAGATTTCTTTAAAAATACCTGTCTTTAAGGGTTTGTTTCTATAAAATCTAGAGGCTGCAAATTTGGCCCGTCCTTCTGTGTAAAATAACCTAAAATCAGTCATATCAGATTAGATGTATAACTTATGTGAACTTCAATTTTCAGGTCTTTCCAAAAATCTTGACTTTAACGAGGCCATTCCAACACATGAATATGTTCTGATCAAATTGTTCTGACCTCTGGTTGTGTGTTTAGAGTTGTTGTGCTACTGGACAGTGGCTTCTAAGAGGTTTTCTTCCACAACTGCCCTTCATTTAGCTACATCCATCTTCAGGTTTACCCCGCCCAGCTAGCCTGTTCCCAAATCCTGATCCTGCCACCTCCATGTTTTACAGAGGGGATGGTGTATTATTCAGTGGGCTGAGCGTTGTTAGATTTCTGCACACATAAAGAGTGTTGCATGTTGGTAGAAAAAGCTTTGGTCTCATCTGACCAGAGCACCTTCTTCCGCATGTGGCAAACTTCAAACAGGAGCTCTTACAGTTTTCTTTCAGTAATAGCGGTTTTCTTGCCATTCTCCCATAAAGGAAAGATTTGTGGAGCGCATACTCTGAGTCTCCATACCTCCTCCAGAGTCACCATGGCTTTTCTTTGTTGCCTCTCTGATTAATGTTCTCTTTGGCTGGCCTGGGAGTTTAGGTGGAGGGCCATTCTTGTTATGTCTGCAGCTGTGCTATACTGTTTTAAATTTCACATGATGGATTGAACATTGCTCCGTGAGAATCTTGGGATATTGGGCTATTAACCAACCCTGCTTTAGACTTCTCCACAACTTTCTACCTGATCTGTCTTCTCTGTTCCTGTCATGATTTCGGCACTGTTGCCTGGTCTGATCTCTCATGTCACACACCTGTTCTAGCTCCGCCCGTTTCTCGTCACTTCTGATCTGTTCCACCTGCTCTCATTAGTATATAACCAGCTCTAAGACCAGGTAACAGTGCCAGTTTATTTCGATCCTTGTGAGAGACTTATCCCAGCGTTTATTATTCTGATTCCTGATCCTGACCTGTTTGCCTTTCGACCTCCGAGCCTGCTTTCTCCCGTCTGATTCTGTTTGCCCGATCTGACCTCTGCCTGTCCTGACTACCCGCTGGATCTCTGCCCTGTGTACCGAACCTGGAACCGTGACCTGACTCCGTCCTGGATTATCCTTCGGTACCTCACTGGCTCTCTGATCTCCTGGCTCCGACCTTCGACCACGTCCCCGACTTCGGCTTCGCTCTACGGCTCATCTTGCTCACGCTTGCTCTCACGGTTCTGATCTCCTGCCTGTCCTCCGACCACCGAAACACCTGCCGCTGGGACTTCATGAGCGGCAACCGCCGCAGCGAATTGACGACCCGCCTACTGGAACCCACTGGGACTGAACTGAACATTAAGACCAGGTTAGTGACCGACACGTTTGTGTGCAAACACCTTCAGATAAGCGTGGTCACTAACCTGCCGTCTCCTTCTGCAGAGAATCCCGCTGTAGACGCTGACGCCTCCCGCTCCGCACCTGATCTTAATAAACTGTTAAACTTGACCGGTTTGTCTGCCTTGAATTCTGGGTCCACCTGTTCTGAGCCTAACAGAATAAACTGGCCCGACATGGATCCATCGGCAGATAAACCGTGGCGTTCAGGCGTAGAGAATTCCATTTCTCAACTCCAGTCAGGCGTTAGGGAGATTCTGACTCGATTACGCAGCGAGTCTGCTCCCGCTCCGGCGCTTCCGCATACGTCATCAGCTGTTGCGTCATCTGTTACTAGGTCAGCTTGTCAGGAGCCCCGACTGTCACCCCCCGAATATTTTAGGGGTGATCCAGATCAGTGTCGGGCCTTTATCACCCAGTGTGAGATCCACTTTGAGCTCCAACCATCAGTTTATCCAACTGATCGGTCTAAAGTGGCTTATGTCATCTCGCTTTTGTCAGGAAAGGCTAAGATTTGGGGAACATCTGTTTGGCAGAATAACCAGGCTCTCTGTTATTCTTATCGGGCTTTTTCTCAAGAACTTGTCAGGGTTTTTTGTCCAGTTCTTCCCAGTCGAGAGGCTTCCAGAGGGCTTAAGGCGCTTAAGCAGGGTGGACGATCAGTGGCTGAGTATATCATTGACTTTCATTTACTGTCTTCAGAGAGCACCTGGAATGAGGATGCTCTCATGGACACATTCATTGGAGGACTCAATGAAAGAATTAAAGATGTGCTCTCTACCCGCGAGTTCCCTTTGACCCTGAGACAGCTCGAGGAGATGGCCACCCAGATTGACCTTCGATTGACGGATCGTCGCAGAGAACGAGGAGCGCCGATGTCTGCCAGTCCTCAACCAAGGCCCGACACATCTTCAGCTTCCGCTCCCGCTCGCATACTGGATCCAGAGCCGATGCAACTGGGACGTGCCCGGCTGACACCCCAGGAGAGGAGTAGACGGCACCAGCTGAACCTCTGTCTCTACTGCGGCGGAGAGGGTCATCGCGTCAGCTCCTGCCCTCTAAAAGGTACAAGCTCTGTAGAGAAGAGGGAGACTCTGTTGAGTCGCACCAGACTTTCCATCTCTCCCCAACTCCTTTTTCCAGTAACTCTCTCGTTCAGTTCCAAGAGACACAAGTTGACAGCATTTGTGGACTCGGGGGCAGATACCGAGTTCATGGATGAAGGTCTGGCTAGGCGACTGGGAATTAGGCTTCTTCCATCGCCAGCCTCTTGTAGGGTTTTAGCTCTAGATGGTCACCAACTGAATCAGTCTTCGCTCGCTTCTGAACCTGTAGAGTTGTTGGTGGGGGGTAATCATTACGAAAAGTTATCTTTTATCATAATCGATTCACCTCAGGTTCCTATTATACTAGGTTCTACATGGTTGCGCAAGCACAACCCTCACATTGACTGGCAGAGGTTGGAGGTTCTTGGTTGGGCACCTACCTGTTCAGGTTCTTGTTTACGCTCCGCTCAGCAGGATCATACACCTGAGAACGAGACTGAGGAGGTTTATCCGGACCTCTCTAAGGTCCCAGAAGTTTATCATGACTTGAGGGAGGTGTTTAACAAGTGTAGGGCCACTGCGTTACCTGCTCATCGGCCATATGATTGCACCATTGATTTGCAACCTGGTACTACACCTCCCAGGGGGAGGTTGTACTCGCTGTCGGCTCCTGAGTCCCAGGCCATGCAGAGATACATTTCTGATTCCCTTAAGGCAGGGATTATCCGTCCTTCTTCCTCCCCAGCTGGGGCAGGCTTCTTTTTTGTTGGTAAGAAGGATGGTTCCCTTAGACCCTGCATTGATTACAGGGGACTCAACGAAATAACGATAAAGAATCGTCATCCTATCCCCCTCATAAATTCAGCCTTCGAGCAGATTCAGGGAGCTAGGGTGTTCACTAAGCTCGACCTCCGTAACGCTTATCATTTAGTACGGATTCGGGAGGGAGATGAATGGAAAACAGCTTTTAACACTCCGACAGGTCATTATGAGTACTTAGTGATGCCTTTTGGGCTCACTAACGCGCCTGCAGTCTTCCAACACCTCGTGAATGAGGTGCTCATGGACATGGTGGGACAGTTTGTGTTTGTCTACTTGGATGATATCATTATTTACTCCCGTGATCTGGATTCCCACAAGAAGCATGTCAGGGCAGTTTTGTTACGTCTTCTGCAGAATCAGTTATTTGTCAAGGCCGAGAAGTGTGAGTTTCATGTCTCTACCATGACTTTTTTGGGTTTTGTCGTTTCCCCGGATCAGATTGCTATGGACTCCACCAAGGTGAGAGCAGTGACAGAATGGTCTGTCCCAAAGGACAGAAAACAGCTACAGAGATTCTTGGGGTTTGCTAACTTTTATCGCCGGTTTATCAGAAACTACAGCCAGGTAGCTGCTCCTCTGCATGCACTCACCTCTTCCAAAGTGAGGTTCTGTTGGAACGAGCAGGCAGACAAAGCGTTTCATAAACTGAAGAAATTATTTACTTCAGCGCCTATTCTTATCTCGCCTGACCCTGAGAAGCAGTTCACTGTTGAGGTGGATGCTTCTAGTACTGGAGTTGGGGCTATCCTTAGCCAGGAGGCTAAGGATGGTAAAATGCATCCATGTGCCTTCTTCTCCAAGGGACTTTCAAAGGCCGAGAGGAACTATCAAGTCTGTCCAAACACAGTTTTGGTGGCCCTCTCTGTCAGCCGATGCACGGGAGTTTGTGGCAGCATGCCTACAGTGCAATCGGGCGAAGACCTCTCGAAGACCCCAATCTGGCTTGTTAAGACCCTTACCTGTGCCGTCCCGACCATGGTCCAATATTGCCATGGATTTTATCACGGGTTTACCCAGTTCCAACGGTAATACAGTCATCCTCACGATCATTGACAGATTTTCCAAGATGGTTCATCTTGTGCCACTACCCAAACTCCCGTCCGCTAAGGAGATGGGGGGGATCCTGGCCCGAGAGGTTTTTCGGCTCCACGGTCTCCCGACAGACATCGTCTCCGACAGGGGTCCCCAGTTTGTAGCTCGTTATTGGAGAGAATTCTGTGCCATGCTGGGGATCTCTGTCAGTCTATCATCGGGATTCCACCCCCAGACGGACGGGCAGACAGAGAGGGCCAACCAGGAGGTAGAGACAAAACTACGTATCTTGTGTGAGTCCGATCCCACTAAGTGGGCCGGTCAGCTACCTTGGGTGGAACATGCTTTAAATTCCACTCCCTCCAGCGCTACTGGGCTCTCTCCGTTCTATATTGTTTTTGGGTTTCAGCCACCGGTGTTCTCCCTTCAGGAGAGAGATTCTAAAGTTCCTTCGGCCCGATTATCTGCCCTGAGGTGCCAGCGAGCCTGGAGGAGGGCTAGAAGGACTATCCTTAGAACAGTGGAGAGCCAGACTAAAACTGCTAATCGCCGGAGGATTCCGGCACCCGAGTACAGGGAAGGTCAGAAGGTCTGGCTCTCCACCAAGGATCTGCCACTTAGAGTGGAGAGTAAAAAGCTGGCACCTCGGTTCATCGGGCCATTCCCTATTTCCAAGGTAGTGAACCCGGTGGCCGTCCGCCTCCAGCTTCCTCGTGCCATGAGAATTCACCCGACTTTTCATGTGTCCCGGGTTAAACCTGTATTGACTTCTAGGTTTGTGCCCACCTCCAGACCCCCTCCACCCACCCGACTCATCGACGGCGATCCTGTTTACACCGTTAATCGGATTCTGAAGTCTAGAAGAAGAGGCAGGGGGCTCCAGTACCTGGTTGATTGGAAGGGGTACGGACCTGAGGAGAGGTCTTGGATCCCTGCCAGGTTTATCTTGGACAAGACTTTGATTACAGCCTTTCATAGGGCTCAGCCTCAACAGCCTAGAAGGGCGTCTGGTATCCGCCCTTAAGGGGGGGGTTCTGTCATGATTTCGGCACTGTTGCCTGGTCTGATCTCTCATGTCACACACCTGTTCTAGCTCCGCCCGTTTCTCGTCACTTCTGATCTGTTCCACCTGCTCTCATTAGTATATAACCAGCTCTAAGACCAGGTAACAGTGCCAGTTTATTTCGATCCTTGTGAGAGACTTATCCCAGCGTTTATTATTCTGATTCCTGATCCTGACCTGTTTGCCTTTCGACCTCCGAGCCTGCTTTCTCCCGTCTGATTCTGTTTGCCCGATCTGACCTCTGCCTGTCCTGACTACCCGCTGGATCTCTGCCCTGTGTACCGAACCTGGAACCGTGACCTGACTCCGTCCTGGATTATCCTTCGGTACCTCACTGGCTCTCTGATCTCCTGGCTCCGACCTT
This sequence comes from Fundulus diaphanus, assembly GCA_037039145.1. Lineage (NCBI taxonomy): Eukaryota > Metazoa > Chordata > Actinopteri > Cyprinodontiformes > Fundulidae > Fundulus > Fundulus diaphanus. The sequence goes on from CM073126.1 coordinate 26,597,797, forward strand.
CGACCACGTCCCCGACTTCGGCTTCGCTCTACGGCTCATCTTGCTCACGCTTGCTCTCACGGTTCTGATCTCCTGCCTGTCCTCCGACCACCGAAACACCTGCCGCTGGGACTTCATGAGCGGCAACCGCCGCAGCGAATTGACGACCCGCCTACTGGAACCCACTGGGACTGAACTGAACATTAAGACCAGGTTAGTGACCGACACGTTTGTGTGCAAACACCTTCAGATAAGCGTGGTCACTAACCTGCCGTCTCCTTCTGCAGAGAATCCCGCTGTAGACGCTGACGCCTCCCGCTCCGCACCTGATCTTAATAAACTGTTAAACTTGACCGGTTTGTCTGCCTTGAATTCTGGGTCCACCTGTTCTGAGCCTAACAGTTCCTTGGCCTTCATGATGCCGTTTGTTCACTAATGTTCTCTAACAGACCTCCAAGGCCTTCACAGAACAGCTGAATTTATACTGAGATTAAATTACACAACGGTGGACTCTGTTTACTAACGAGGCAACGTCAGAAGACGGTGCGTTGCACCGAGAGTGATGTCAAAGTAAAGTATGCTGTAAAAAAAACCACCGCCTGTTTGAACTTCATATCACATAATTTTCTTTCTGCTTCACAATCATATGCTACATTGTGTTGTTCTGTCAAATAAAAACCCCAATAAAATGTGTTGAAGTTTGCGGTCATAACATGAGAAAACATGAAAATGTTCACGGGGTAAGAATACTTTTGCAAGGCACGGTACATTAAGTGGAATCCTAGTTGAAAGGTTTTTTTTTTTGGTTAGTTTGGTGAGTTGTTGAGACCCTCCCAGGCAACATGAAGGTTGCTGTGCAGAAACAGAGGGCTGATGAGCTGGTCACGCTGAGTCATTTACTGTGGTGGATCCTCCAGCTTCCTGCTTGTTGGGCAAACCTGCTGCAGGCTAAGTGAACATTGGCGAAGGAAATTTAATTAATTTGCTGTTAGGGCATTAATCTTGACTGGGACAGCTTGTTTATTGTACGGTCCAATAAATTCCCTTTCTCTCCGGGCTGTTTCGGTCCGTGTGAAACTGCGGTGTGTTATTAAAACATGACAAAGCTGAAGATTGCTTCTGTTGATTTCCTATTATTAATCACCAAGGAGCATTTAGTAAATGTACTTATTTACTCTTTTGTTTAAAATACTTTTCTCATGTGGAAACTCATTTTCTGCAGGGCTTTATTGGTAGCTTAATTAGGGCGCTGTGAAATCTGTTTTGTCTTCCTCCATTTCCTATTTCTTTCTTTTAAAAATCTTTTTTTCCTATATCACTTTTCTAAACTGCATGTTTTTATCTAAGAAGTGGCCGTCATATGATAGATTAGATGGTGGATGAATAAATTTACAACACAGGAACATATACCAAATTTAATGACTGTTCAGAGGTAAATCTCACCTCACAGAGACTGAATTTTGCAGCAATCAAAATACGACACAGACTAGTACCGAGTTGCACCAAATTATCATCTGCATTTCCTAATCAGTCTGTTGGCTCTCATCAACATTCCTATTCCATTTATTTGATCAATTCCTATGTCATTCAGTCAAATTTAATGCTTTGTGATAATTTTAATTCAACTGGAAACACATAATGTTGAATAATATATAAGTAATTCTATCCTAGAATGTGCTTGCAATGTATTAAATGTATGAATAAATAATTAAATCATCAATAATAGTTTTATGTAAAAGAGATCTTTCACTATTTCAATATCCCTTTAATTAATTTATGGTCCTGCACTGCAGCTTTAACCATTATAGTGAGTGGGCGGGGCTACAGCAGCTCTAGATGATTGGTTAATTTACCAATCTGATGTTAGAGTCTACTGGGGAAGCTATGGTGATTTACAAGTTAGCTCATTAGGGACTGTAACACCAGAAATGTTAAACACACATGTATTTATATCTATTTATATTGTGGTAAGGGGATATTTTTAGTAAAAAAAATCTTTTATTCTAAATAACAAAATGATCACATAGTCGTATCACGTGTGTCAGATTGTAAACTGGGAAAAAGAAACTGTAAAAAGACTTAAAATTGTATATCAAAAAAATGTATTTGTAAAACTAAAGGTATATTCATACCGAACACGAACAAGGTGAATTTTTTTGCATTGATCGCCTGTCCTCAGATGCTTGAAATATCGCCTCTTTCTCGCAAACAATTCATGCTGACAATGTGCGGACAACGCAGCAAAGTTTCGCCCAGCTCATTTCACCACGTCATTAATTAGGAGGACTCTATCCGCTTGTCGGCTCCGCTTGTCTGTGAACTCACCGTGGCAGACATGAATTTTACCGAGCGAATCACGGAGCAGTATGTTATGTGGAAAGCCAAAAAACGGTGCCCCTGGATGGTTGTAAAGTTTTTCTTCTTTAAAAACTTATGTTAACTAGAAATTATGATTTGAAAATTATGATTGGGGCATCTCTAATATAAAAAACCCCTCTAATTTAACCTTTTAGAAGAAAAGTTTAGTCGTATCATGCTTGTGTACAGCATAATTCCACTCTGTCATCTTGGAGTTTTGCTTCAGAGTTCAGAACCGGCTTTTCTTTGGTCTCTGGAAGCTCAGTGTGATGAATGCAGCTGCAGCTTCATTAACAGATACTTTGTTCTGTCCGTTTGACAAGTTTTGGAGATATAATCAGCCTTTTATGGCACTGCAGATCTGTCAGGCGTTGTTTATCATTTAACAGCGTTTGAATAGTTCCTCAATTCATGTGTTGGCATTAATGAAGTTAACAAAGGCTCTTTTTAAACAGACAAACGTCTTCGTTTTCTGGGTTATTTCTGTGCCAGCCAGTGCAAGTGTTCACTTCTCATTTAAGTCGTCTGATTCGTTTGGAACCAATTTTACCCGACTAAAAGTGTTACTTTTAGCCCCTGTCCAGTAATGGACTGCAGTGTACTGGGAAGTTAAAGATGAATTACAGTTTTACTTTTATTTTTGTTTAAACCTATAATGGATCTGTAAAAAACTAAATTGCCTTGTCTCTGTTTCTCTTTTATTGCCACCACTCTCTTTTATTGCCACCACTTCAAGTGAGAAAATGTATTAGGTTTTAAATTTGCACCATCAACACTGATGATTAACTGCTTCTATCTTTCTGTTTTACAACAGCAAATTTATACTAAAACCGAAAAATAAAATTGTGAAAGTGCGGTTAGCTCGTCTTCTACATCTCGTGTGATAAGGATGTGAGTGATAAGACAAATATTACTTAAACAGTGTATCTTAAAGGTAAACAGATGCACTTTTTCTTGAGAAGCTGAAACTTTGAGTCTTTTAAACACAGAATCATTACCTATTGAATAAACACATCACAGAGCTACAGTAGCCTAACATTAAAAGATTGTCCAATTACTTTTTTGTGCAATGTGATTGGTTAACACAGGAAGTGAGGAGGAAAATCCCACGAGTCAACAATACCACACAGTCAGCTTCGTGTTTTACTCAAAAGGCAGCAACAGTTCCTTTACACCGCCATCTGCTAAATGCATCAACCTTTTTTAAAGGCAACACTGTTAATACCATGCCACCTTATTTCTAAAGTACTTTGACAACAACATATCAGTTGACCAAAGCGATAAAAAAAAAAAAAATAAAAAAAAAAAAAAAAAATATATATATATATATATATATATATATATATATATATATGCAATGCTGGTACGTAGTGTTAAAAAGTTTATTTTAAATAGGTGGCAAATATGGTGGTGCAGTCAGGACTGGGTAGGAGACCAGATGATATGGGCAAAGACTGACTTGAACAGTTTGTGCAGGTAGGTGTGTCTGACAGAACCAGACTTGACCAGAAGATGCAGGCCGTAACTGACTTGACGAGAAGCCACCGATGATTTCCCAGCGTGGGCAGCGCGAAACACAGAAATCCCAGGAGAGACCTTTATCAGGCGGTGCACACAAGCAGTAGTTAACAAACTAGCAAGGGCAGGGTGAGGACAGGTCCAAGGAATCAAACAGGCAAAGCAACGAGAAGACACTGGTGAACAACATATGCAGGCGGTGAGACAAGGCGAGACGTTATGGCCCAGGCCCTTGACTGAAGCAGGTATATGTAGAGAGCAAACCACATGGAATAACTTGGGGGTAATTAGTGGCAACGGCAGATGGAGCTGATTAAGTGCTGAGTGGAGGCAGGAAAGGTGACATGGAAGGGTGGGCCATGGAGTGAGAGTGAATGAAAAGTACAAAAACCCAAAGCATGACATTTGGGTCCAAAAGACAGTTACAACAGTCCAGCCGTAAGGTAATAAAAGCATGTACCACAGTGTCAAGGTGGCGTCTAGACAGGAAGGGCTTATTTTTTACATCCACCTCAACTGAAAGATAGAGGACTTTATCACAGTATCTACATGTGTCAAGTTTTAGACTGAGATCTCTTTTTACACCTAAATTAGTGATGATGGTTTTTCATAAGGGGCCAAAGAGGAAAAATCGAAAGAGGGGATATTGATGGGGCTGGTGGTTTTAAAAAGCATAAGCTCTGTCTTTTTGTTATCCAGAACTAAGGAAATTCAGTGCATCCATCCCCAGATGTCAAAGAGACAAATAAGGAGGCTGAACAGAAAATCATGTTTTAAAGAGAAATAGACTTGGCTGTCATCGCCATATAAATGAAAAGGCACACAATGGCTAAACACTAAATGCCTAAGTAGAGGTAAAATTCTCCATCATAACACAGAAGCTCCTGTTTGAGAGGTAGGACCAAAACCACTGCAAGGCTGAGTTAGTGATGCCCACCCACTGCTCCGGTCTGGTGATAAGAATGTTATGGCTCACTGTGTAAAAGACAGCAGTTTAATCTAAAAGTAGGGCTGGGCGATAAATCTGATTCATTTGAATTTATTAAGATTTAATTTAAGGAAAATCTGGATTTTGTTTTGCACTCAGTGGGCTTCCATGAAGAGAATAGCATGAAATCCTGAATATATGTTTCAGAAAATATATTGTCAAAATATTGTAAAGAGGGAACTTTTCTTTCCATAAGATGAGATAATTTAATTTATTCATCAACTTTTTTTAAGTTAGTTTGAAGTTACACAAGTGAGGTGAAGACTGTTCTTAGCTCCTTGCTTAATACCACTACTCACAAACATTTGGCTATATTTTCATTGTTTACAATTTTACAAGTATGTTTCACAGCTTGTATTTAGTTTTTAAAAACCTTCTTTTCACAAAATTTCTTTTTGTGAAATGAAAAGGAGGGGAAAAAAATCCATTAATCGGATTTGGTATAATGAAATCTGAGATTCTATTTTTAAGCAGTATTGCCCTAACCTGACCCTAGCCAGACGGATGTCGCTCCGCCAAGCTTCACTCACATCCATCTGGGACATCTCCCATAGAGAGTGATTTCTCCAACCAATTTTATTGTCTAGCCAATCAGGACGCAGGGCTGGAGTTTCATAGATGTGACGTAGTGGAGAAGCGACCGTGACGTGAGACTGTTTTTGATTTAGACAGCAATGGCGGCTCGCATCGAGGAAGCAAGCGTTAACTTTGGCCGTTTTTCAATTCACGAGAACGCGAGCACGCATCACGTATCTGTATTGGAACAGAAGCGTACTCGTGACATGAGCTCTGTTTGCGAATCAAGCTGCAGCCGCGGTGCATTCTGGGAAAGCGGTCAGTCTGAAGAACGCACAAGTCTGCTCTGATGCATGCTCGATAAAGAGGGCAGGCCGAGAACAACATCCGGGGATGTGGTGCGTTCTCGCTCTGACGTTCTCGGTATTGGAACAGTGCTCGGGCTGAGGCTGATGACGTGTCACGAGTTCACGAGCACACGAGAACGCTCAAGAACGCATATTGAGAAACGGCCATTGATGCTGCTATTTCTTCCGTGTTGTCCAATCTACCTAATGTTGTTTCATTAAAAGAACATCAGAGAACGGCTCTGAAGGCTTTTGTTGGTGGAAACGATGTTTTCGCCCTTTTCCCGACCGGATTTGGCAAGTTTTGTTTTCCGGGGCGCGCCCACGGCGGACGCTAAGTTTAACTAAACCAAATCTTCACCTACTGTTGCTGGTTACATGCAAACTGGCATTAGCACAGCAGGGGCAGAAAAGTAGTCGTTTAAAATTGAAGGCCATTGAGGCAGATAATTATTGTACTGAGTATATTCAGTGGTTTTTAATAGAGATGTTACATCATCACATGCTGCCAGATTCCCAAGGTTGGGAAAAGATAAAGCAACAGACGATTGCATTGGAAATTGTTTCTTAGAACAGTTTTTCCAATTGTGCCAGTAGCATTTTAACATGCCATTCTGCATGTCTGCTCTGAGAGTAAAAGCAGTTTTAGTTCCTTCTACTGCTAAGATAATAAAACTGCCCTTGACAACACGACTGATTTGATCAAATTCAAAACTTCTAAGAGAACATTTATCCACTGCAACCATAGCAACAGATGAAACAAGGTGTCCCTGCCAAAAAGAGTAGAAAGTCTCTCAAAGCGCACTATCTGACAAAGCAATTAGTTAAGTGATAATATTTTAAGCTGCAGAACTGCTAGATTAACTTTATCTTAGCATGTCCCACAGAAGACTTTAGATAATTTAAGGCTACCTATTTGCAGCTCTCCAATCCCTCTTGTACACCACTGAGTATAGAAATAGGATCAAAGGTGGCATAATCTCAGAAGAGCAAAACTGTGACGTTTCACTGTGTAGTTTTTAAGAAATAATTAATTATGTTGCTTTACCTTTGGTATTGATTGCATTTTTTTAATGCTAAACCCATTTTGAATTTGAGTTAAGACCAACATTTATCTACATAGTTTTGCCTGTTAACTAATTCAGCGTACACGTGTGTGTGTGTGTGTGTGTGTGTTTGGGCTTCTCTAAAGTTCTCGCTCTCCAGCTAAACAAAAGCCTGGTAACTGACATTACAAAGGTGTGGCAAGGCATGGTTATTACAGTGGTCTCTCCTGTGTCTTTTTTTCTCCTTGTTTCAACTTCAGGTGTTGTTTCTGAGAACCAACACTGATAAAAGATGTAAAATGACAGCAAATGTCCCTAAAACATTTGCTGTCTCTATTCTACTGTATGCAATGGGGTATTTTGCTTTAATTCCTCATAATTAATGCTGCATAGGAGGAAAATCTGTCTTATTGTTGTAATGTTATGCTGCTGCATTGTGATACACCTAAATCGGCATCATCCTTCTTTGTCCAGCACGCACCCCACACGATACCGCACTCAGCGTGCCACCTATCCAAGTCCTCCAGATTTAACCCCTTCCTCCCAGAGCTTCTCCCCTGAGACTGGTTTACGCCCATGTTGCCATGGAGACACCTCACAACCTGGTTCTGCATAGCTGGATAGCATTAAATGATTGAAGCTGGGTGGGATTCTTTAACTCATGCCTGTTTTCCCCATATAGTGATGAAATTACTTTTTTTTTTTTCAAATTTTACAACAACAGGACTTATTTTGTCATCTTCAATTGATTGATTTCTTCAATGTGGTTTTACAGGGATAAATGAGCTGTCTGGTTGTTATGCAAGTGTAGTTTTTGATTATTGTTGCAGTTAATACCATTTGCCTTGCTACTATTTAGCTTCAATACAAAGAGAAGCAAAGAGGGGAAAGCTTGGGGCTACTCAAAATAATGCACAAGTCAAACTGATCTGTCGTTTTTTTTTTTTTTCAGTCTGGATTGATTTTTAGTTTAGCAGACAGAACATCCACTGGAAAATCCAATAAAGCAGCTGATAATCAGGAGGACCAACACAGAAACTGACAGCTGACATCTTGCTCTAAGATGCTCCACCGGTTCATCTCTACCCAGCTATTGATTGGGCTCAGCTAAAGTTCTCTTATCTCTGAGCACACGTGCTGCAGCAGCCTGGACTAAACAGGGACCGGGTTAGATGGAGACAGGCGAAGAACCTCCATCAGCTGCATGGCCCCATGAATCCAAAATTGCACTAATCATTAGAGGATTAAAGCTGAACAGAGAAGCAGGGGGATTTGTTAAGCAACTGGGACTCTGAGACTAAATATAAGGGGCAGACAGAGTGAATAGAGGTCCGGATGAGGGCTGCTTTCCTCTGTGTGTCTCCTTTTCACACAAATTTGGCTCTGAGGCGTAGAATCGAAATGCTGCAGAGCTGGAGTTGGGGATTAGGTCGGGGAAATTTGGCTCGTAGTTGCTTCTGTCTGTTTTTGTTGGGTGTTTTTTGTGTGAGCTTCTCGTGCAACATGGTGACATGGAGGAGGCTCTTTGACTCCTGCTCCCAACTGCAATTATCTGCAAGGTAAAGATGCTTTCACCATTAGTCTTATTTATTTAAAAAAATAATTTTTTACTTGTCAATTCATCAGTAAAACACAAGACTTACCCCATAATCAACTTTTTTAAACTATAAACTGGATGCTAAGGATGCTATTAATGTTACTGTGTTATTTTTTACACTTTCATGTGAACTTGGTGGGGGGGGGACCTTTGTCATCCTGGATACTCCTCATGTTTCGACATATCACTTTCCCTCGTCGTGACCACCCCCCTCCCCCACCCCCGTTTAACCCCCACCCCGCCGCTCATCCCCACACATAGCCCTGACCCTCAGGGTCTCTTGGCATGGCCCACTTTGTTGCCATTTTTCAAAATTTGTTTGAGGCTGGGGTTATGCTTTTACATCAGGGGGAGTTGCACTTTTAACAGCAACTTAAGCCGCTGAAAGTTTAATGGATTTTAACAGAGTAGACATAAAGCATCCATCAAAGCCTCTTAGGTTATAAATGTCATGGACCCTTGGAGTTGGAGTTATATTATCACTCATGCTTTGGTTTCATTCTTAGTTATTGGTCATATCATGTTTAGTTAATCCCTCCACTCATGTCCCTGAGCTGTCCATCTGCACTGATGAGGAGAGCATTAGAGTGATGGCCAAGAGGACCATGGTAATAATTCTGGAAGAGCTGTAGAGATTCACAGCTCAGATAGGATAATCTGTTTAGAGGACCACTTTTAGCTGTGTACTCCACATCTGGCTTTTATTAAATGGCAGGATTAGAGTTGTTGTTAAAAGACAGCCATCAGAACTAAACAGGGCAATGGTGGAAGACACTTAGAGGTTGCAAAATGTTTGAAAATGAGACAACAATCTAGACAACAATACTAAACTTACAGTCAGAGCTACAATGGAGAAGGTTTAAATCAAACCACATGTGTTAGACCAGGACAGTCAAAATCCAGACCTAAACACAGATGCAAGGCTATCATGAGACTCTGACTATCCAATCTGACTAAGCTTTAGCTTATTTGCAAAGAAGAAAAAAATGCCAAAGATTTTGGTCTTTAGATGTGCAAAGCTGATATACATAAACCAAATGGTTAATGGAAATGAAAGGTGGTGCATTTAAATGAACATCAGATTTTACAGATATTATTTGTTAAAAACAATTGAAGGTGTGTGTAATGGATATGGATGGACCCAAGAAATACCCGAAAACGAGTGAGTAAAACTTTAACAGTTTATTAAAGATGGTGGCGGCGCGGACCCCCCTGGTATGTGCGGCAGCACACAGCCTCTGGCGGTTCCTGAAGGCAGAGTGGTGGGTTAGTGACCAGCGGGGCACAGAGGGAATATTACACGGAGCTGAGTCACTAACCTGGGGCACGAGGACGGCTTGTTTTAGCAGCGTCTGGTTTCCAGGAAGCAGCAGGGTCCGTGAAGGGGCTATCCAGTTCTTTGTCCAGGTCCGGTCCGGTTCTTTGACGGGAGGGATATCCGTTTAATCCAGCAGAGGTTTCCGAGGGAGAATCCAGAGACGGTTCCAGGTCCAGGTCCAAATCCAAATCCAGAATCACAATATCAAAGAATAGGCAATCACAGAAACTTACAGGCTGGCAGGGTCCGAAACACAGGGAGGCAGTCCAAATCACTGAGGCTGAAGAACAGAACTCAGGCGGGCAGACAAATCCAACGGGGGTCAGGTTGGCTCGAAAAACAGGGGCAAAAACGGGTCGACAGGCAGACAGGCAGACAGGCAGACAGACTCTCAGAAAAATGGCTGGAAGTTCTCACCGTGAGGCTCAAGACGTTCTGGCACTGGAGGCTGCGAGGCGCAGGGCTTATAAGCCGGCAGAGGTGAAGGCAGCACAGGTGCGCTGATTGCAATAAGCAGCTCCAGTGCCAGAAACGTTACAGAGCCCCCCCCTCAAGGGCGGATTCCAGACGCCCTAGGCTGGTCCGGGTGGGCTCTGTGGAAATCCCTAATGAGGGACTTGTCCAGAATGTGGCGGGACGGGACCCACTGCCGTTCCTCAGGCCCGTAACCCTCCCAGTCAATGAGGTACTGGGTGCCTCGACCCCACTTCCGGGACTTCAAAATCCTCTTAACAGTGTAGGCCGGGGAACCGTCAACCAGACGGGTGGGAGGTGGGGGTGTGACGGTGGGAGCCAGACTGGAGGTCTTAACAGGCTTAATACGGGAAACGTGAAAAACAGGGTGTACCCTCATGGCAGACGGAGGCGGACCGCCACCGGGTTAACAACCTTGGTGATAGGGAAGGGCCCGATGAACCGTGGTGCCAACTTCTTGCTATCCGTCTTCAACGGAAGGTCCCTGGTGGACAGCCAGACCCTGTCTCCTACCTTGTACGGAGGAGCAGGAACGCGTCGGCGATTAGCTGCGCGGGCCTGAACCTGGGAAGCCTTGTGTATAGCTCTCTTGGCCCTCCTCCAGGCACGCTGGCATCTCAGGGCCGAGAGGCGGGCAGACGGGACTCTGGACTCTACCTCCTCGGTGGAGAAGACAGGAGGCTGGAACCCATAGACGACGTAGAACGGAGAGAGCCCAGTAGAGCTAGAGGGCGTCGCGTTAATAGCGTGCTCCACCCAGGGTAAATTCTGGGCCCACTTGGAGGGATCGGACTGACAGAAGAGGCGGATCTTGGTCTCGACCTCCTGATTCATCCTCTCGGACTGGCCATCGGTTTGGGGGTGGAAGCCGGAGGACAGGTTGACGGAGATGCCGAGCATGGCGCAGAACTCCTGCCAATATCGGGCCACAAACTGGGGACCTCGATCGGACACAATGTAAGAAGGCAGACCGTGCAACCTGAACACCTCCTTAGCCAGGATAAACCCCATCTCCTTGGCTGAGGGGAGCTTGGGTAAGGGGACCAGATGAACCATCTTTGAGAATCGATCCACAATAGTGAGGATAACCGTAAACCCATCTGAGGAGGGAAGGCCAGTGATGAAATCCATGGAAAGGCTGGACCAAGGGCGAGAAGGGACAGGCAAAGGATGGAGGAGCCCTGAAGGGGGGCGACGGGAAACCTTAGCCTGATTACAAGGGGAGCAGGCTGCAACAAACCTCCCGACATCCTGGACCAGAGTGGGCCACCAAAACTGGGACTTGATGGTCCGAATGGTCTTATTAATGCCGGGATGACCATAGAGGCGAGAACTGTGACACAGTTCGATCACTTTGGACCTGAGTTGAGGGGGAACGAAGAGCCTGTCCTTAGGACACTTATCGGGTACCTGAACGGAACCGAGAGACTCTCTTACCTCCCTTTCGAGTCCCAGGCGGGAGACAGCACATCTGACAGTGTCAGGCAGAATGAACCCCCTTTCTTGATCCGGGTCCTCTTCTTTGGCTTCAAAAACCCTAGACAAGGCGTCAGGCTTGATGTTCTTGGACCCAGGCCTATAGGAAAGGGAAAAGTTGAAGCGACTAAAAAACAAAGCCCACCTGGCCTGTCTGGGATTGAGTCTCTTTGCCGTCTTAAGATACTCCAAGTTACGGTGGTCAGTCCAGACCAAAAAAGGAGTCTTGGAGCCCTCAAGCCAATGCCTCCACTCTTCGAGGGCTAATTTAACGGCCAGGAGCTCTCGGTTGCCAACATCGTAATTCTGCTCAGATTTAGACAACTTCCTGGAAAAGAAAGCACAGGGATGAATGCGGCCATCAACAGACTCCTGACTGAGGACAGCCCCAACCCCAGAACTAGAAGCATCCACTTCGATGATGAACTGTTTCTCTGGATCGGGGGAAATCAGGATCGGTGCAGAGGTAAAGCGTTCTTTAAGAAGCTTAAAAGCCTCGTCCGCTTGCTCTGTCCAAACAAACTTGGCTTTACTTGAGGTGAGAGCGTGGAGCGGGGATGCAACCTGACTGTAGTTGTTTATAAACCTCCTATAAAAATTTGCGAACCCAAGGAACCTCTGGAGCTGCTTACGGTCCACTGGGACAGGCCATTCCTTAACAGCACGAACCTTGGCTGGATCCATAGCCGTCCGTCCAGGGGACAAAACAAAACCAAGGAAGGAGGTAGAAGAGGTGTGGAACTCGCATTTCTCTGCCTTAACAAACAACTGGTTCTGAAGGAGACGGAGAAGGACGGAACGAACATGCTGCTTGTGAAGGGTGAGATTCTTGGAGTAGATGAGGATGTCGTCCAGATAAACAAACACATAACGACCAATCATATCCCTAAGAACCTCGTTAACTAGGTTCTGGAAAACGGCTGGAGCATTTGTCAGACCGAATGGCATGACCAGATATTCATAATGGCCGGTGGGGGTATTAAATGCAGTCTTCCATTCATCCCCCTCCTTAATACGGACCAAATGGTAAGCGTTGCGAAGGTCCAACTTGGTGAAAATCTGAGCTCCTTGGACCTGGTCGAACGCAGTGTTCATTAGGGGGATGGGATACCGGTTCTTAACCGAAATGTTATTGAGCCCCCTATAATCAATGCATGGGCGGAGAGAGCCATCCTTTTTCCCCACAAAGAAAAAACCTGCCCCTGCTGGCGAGGAAGAGGGGCGAATAATGCCTGCTCTTAAACTGTCATGTATGTAATCCTGCATGGCCTGGGACTCCGGAGGGGATAATGAATAGAGACGGCCCCTAGGAGGAGAGGTGCCTGGCAATAAATCAATAGCACAATCATATGGGCGGTGAGGAGGTAAACTGGTGGCCTTGGCTTTGTTAAAAACCTCCTTTAAATCATGATAGACGGACGGGACTTTGGACAGATCTGGGTAGAATTCATCAATCTTACCCTTAGAAGAGTGAGGTGGCTGGGCGGAAGATAAACAAAACTCAGAACAGGATGAAGCCCAACCTGTAACCTCGACCCGCCGCCAGTCAATCTGGGGGTTGTGTTTGCGGAGCCAGGTAGCGCCCAAGATGACTGGAACCTGTGGGGATTCAATAATCATAAAGGTCAGTTCCTCCTTATGATTACCTCCCATAGTTAATTCCACTGGCTCGGAGACGAGGCGTGACTGATTGAGTTTGTGCCCATCCAGGGCGAGAACACTACGGGCAGCAGAGCCATTGTGCAGTGGAATGTTTAATCTCCTGGCCAGGCCTTCATCCAAAAACTCTGTGTCGGCCCCTGAATCGATGAAAACGGAGACTGAGTGAGAATGAGAGGCAAAGGTTAAAGTTGCAGGCAGAAGACGATCAGATGGGACAGCTAACTTGGTGTAGCTCAGTAGGGATGTCCCACCCCCTACTGAGCTTGGCCTTTTACCGGACAACCTCGGACCTGATGACCCGACCCACCGCAGTAGAGGCAGAGTCCCTGTTGCTGTCTGCGCTGGTATTCCTCCTTTGACAAACCCAGCTTGCCCAACTGCATTGGCTCAGGTTCAGAGGGTTTCTGTGAGGCCGGCAAGGTGACGGGAGGTGGAGCCGAAACTCGAGAGTGGGTCGGGGGATTAGAGCGACGCTCCCTTCGTCGCTCCATGAGACGGAGATCCACTCTAGTGGCCAGCTCCTCAAGCTGCTTGAGGGACTTAGGATACTCTCGGGTAGCAAGTTCATCCTTGATCTTATCGTGGAGCCCGTGAATAAAAACGTCCATAAGGGCAAACTCATTCCACAAGCTCTCCGCAGATAATAAATGAAAATCAATAATGTAGTCGGCCACAGACTTATCCCCCTGTCTCAGGGACAGAAGCCCTCTAGAAGACTCCCGACAGGGCAACACGGGACTGAAAACTCTCACGAGCTCCCCGGAGAAGGCATCATATGAGTGGCAAATGCGTGAGTCGTTCTGCCACTCGGAAGTTCCCCATAATCGGGCTTTACCGGCCAAACAGGAGATCACGTAAGCGACTTTAGCTCGGTCAGAGGGGAATGAGGAAGGCTGTAGCTCGAAATGAATCTCACACTGAGTGAGGAAAGCCCTACATTGCTCAGGATCGCCAGAGAACAGTCCCGGCGGGGTGAGACGGGGCTCTGACATTGGTGACGTCACCGGAAGTGACGGAGGGTTCGCGGAAGCTGTTTGCGGAAGTGAAGGCTGCGGACTAGTCTGACTTCGGAGATGATTAAGGATTTCCGAAACTCCGATTTCTAATTCTGAAATGGATTTTTCTACCCCCGCGCGCCACTGGGTTTCGGGTACAGGGTCCATGTTTGGTGGCCAGAACGTACTGTAATGGATATGGATGGACCCAAGAAATACCCGAAAACGAGTGAGTAAAACTTTAACAGTTTATTAAAGATGGTGGCGGCGCGGACCCCCCTGGTATGTGCGGCAGCACACAGCCTCTGGCGGTTCCTGAAGGCAGAGTGGTGGGTTAGTGACCAGCGGGGCACAGAGGGAATATTACACGGAGCTGAGTCACTAACCTGGGGCACGAGGACGGCTTGTTTTAGCAGCGTCTGGTTTCCAGGAAGCAGCAGGGTCCATGAAGGGGCTATCCAGTTCTTTGTCCAGGTCCGGTCCGGTTCTTTGACGGGAGGGATATCCGTTTAATCCAGCAGAGGTTTCCGAGGGAGAATCCAGAGACGGTTCCAGGTCCAGGTCCAAATCCAAATCCAGAATCACAATATCAAAGAGTAGGCAATCACAGAAACTTACAGGCTGGCAGGGTCCGAAACACAGGGAGGCAGTCCAAATCACTGAGGCTGAAGAACAGAACTCAGGCGGGCAGACAAATCCAACGGGGGTCAGGCTGGCTCGAAAAACAGGGGCAAAAACGGGTCGACAGGCAGACAGGCAGACAGGCAGACAGACTCTCAGAAAAATGGCTGGAAGTTCTCACCGTGAGGCTCGAGACGTTCTGGCACTGGAGGCTGCGAGGCGCAGGGCTTATAAGCCGGCAGAGGTGAAGGCATGTGGATGTAATGCGACAAAAATGCGACAAAATGTGAAAACATTTAATAAACTGTATGAATACTTGCATACGGCAGCTAGAAAGCGACTTTGCTAATCAAAGCCGGATAAGACACTAAAATTAATATTTACAGAGGCCCACAAATCTGCATTTGATCCACATTTAATTAACTTTATTTTAGATTAACTGAACCCTTGTGGGAAATTGTTGTTTGGTTATTTGGGCTTGTTAGGAAGTCAAGGTCAGTCAGAATGTGTTCCCCCTCATGATTAATGGCTGTGATTGAGGGCCCAACAATCACAGCAGAAAGGTGCTGGGGCTTGAACCTGTGACCTTCAATAAGTCAGAGTGCTAACTACTTCTGCCGACGCTGCTCTCGAGGCAGCTCTAGTAAAAACTTGAAAAGCGCTGAAGCACTGCATCTGCTAATAATTCTGTTGCCATTCTGTTGCTGGGGAGCCAACAGGAAGTCAGGCGGATCGGCCAGAGGAAGTCTCAGATGCAGATGCTCTCAACCAGATGACACAAAGACTGCACAAAGACTGTGAAGAAAAATGCTCAACACACATTTGAAAGCCTAAACACCAAACATTTGGAGATGTGGGTCTGGCATCAGTTTAAGCTGTTGCAGTCCATCTCACATGGCTGCTCACAAGCTTTAATTATGTTAGGACTTTTTCTTCAGACCTTTCACAGGACCTTTGTGAAATGTAAACCTTGTAAATTACTAAACTTGCTTGATATTCCATCAGAAAAGCACAGTTTCCCCTGCAGAATTTTGCTTATAAGGGTCAAAGTTCACACCTCTTTGACATCCTACTACTGTTTTATAGGTTTTCCTGTTTCTGTATTATGAAGATCCATATGTTGACTGTGCTTTCCATGTACATAAAGACATCTCTTTGTGGAGCAAGTGTAGGTACCAGAGCCACCATAGAATGACGATCATTAAAAGAGTGAAGTACTGGCAGACATAAACAAGTGACGTTGATTGATTAAAGATCTGAATCTCTCTATTTGGTCACTGTAAAACTATAATGTATGGCTATTCAGAGGCCCTTTTTAAAGGGAAATACCGATTCAGTTTCCGTGCAAAAGCTAAATCATCTCCTATTTGCAATTTTGAACAAAATTGATAGATTTGATCATGCATATTAACTGGGTCTCTCAAGGTATTCTTTAGGTGTGGGTCTGAGGGTTGCAGGGGACACTTATGCAGGCTGTTCCAGCCATATAACGAAACTGTCTCTGTGGCTATTCCATCCATATTGTGAAAGCATGAGCTGTCTCCTCATTCTCGGCACAAAGTCGAGTTTATTCCCAGTGGATGTTGGTCTCTGTCGGGGCAACCGATTCTTCTCAATGATCCCGTTTGAGAGGTTCGGACAGGATTCCAAGTCTTATTGGTAGAAAGCAAGCTTACCTTTTCTTTTTACAGATGGCGTCTTCGGGATATGATCTTCAGTCTGCACTGGAGCGTCGCAGTACAGTGTGAATGACTGACATGATGGCCAGCTTCTCTAGTTTTGAGGTCATGCTATTATTCCCTTTGTTTCCAGGGTCAGCTCCTTCATTCATGGGGCATCATGGAATACATCTGCTGCTTTTCTACATCAAAAGCAGTAAGTTTAGGTATTTTGGGCATGTGAGCCAAATTTTAATCGGCAACTTGCTTCATACAACATGGAATTTGACTTTAGTTCTACTTTGTTCTCAAGGCAGACATTTAAAGTACTATATAGAAAAAAGGTAAATATAAATATTTTTCTTGTAAATATGAATATGTACATTTTAACAAAAGAGGACTGGATTGGTGTAAATAAGCATGGTGATGGCCTGAGGGATGAAACTGTCTCTGTGGCGTTTGGTTTTAGTAAATAATGCTCTGTGACCCTGACCTAAAGTTAAGAGTCTAAACAGGTTTGTGTGCAGGAGGTGTGGGGTCTGCGCAGATATTATTTACCCATTTTCTGATCATGGACCTGTGCAGGTCCTGGATGGAGGGATGGTAAACCCCCATAATGTTCCTTGCAGTACTTCTTGAGATGCCACAGTGTTAATGTGTGAGGACCATTTTATAGGTGGTTCCTATTATCCATATTGTTGAGGATGTTGAGGGGATGCAGTGTGGGGGGTGTTCTCCGGAGGTCCACCGAAACTGATCTTGGAAAAGCAGATGACATTAGACAGTCTGTTGTACAAAGTGTTAGAAGCACTTTTTGTTGTTCTGCAGTGTTGTTTGCGAACTTATCTGTCTTTTATGATAAATACAAAGTAGTACCACCAATACATTAAAACTGTAAACATAAAAATTAAGATGTTGCAGACCTTAATCAAAGTAACAATAATACTTGAATATTGAGTAGTATTAGAACAAGATAAAATGTAAAACAGTTATTTTATAACACAGAAAGGTACTTTTGTCTCAAAAAAGATCCAAATCACGCTCGGCTACATAAGCAAAAATGAATCATCAGAGTCTGTCTCTGTCGTATGTGCTGGCTAATTCTAATTAGGTTGTTACAAAGGTTGTAAAAGGCAAATTTATCCAAACAGACATGCATCCCTCATTTGTGTGACCCAACTAGACTGTTAATCACATTTCAGATACTCTTCTCCCACCAC
This sequence comes from Fundulus diaphanus, assembly GCA_037039145.1. NCBI lineage: Eukaryota > Metazoa > Chordata > Actinopteri > Cyprinodontiformes > Fundulidae > Fundulus > Fundulus diaphanus. Next base: position 26,615,570 of record CM073126.1, read on the forward strand.
CCTCAGTCAGCCTCTTGTCACATCCGTCCCTTTTTCTATTAAAGAAAAGAACCCACACAAAAACAGAGCAGATGGCTGCATCGCTGCTTGGAGATGACAAGAACCAACAAAGCAGAAACATTAAAAGGCTCAACTTGCTCATGTTGAGTTTGAGGAATCATGTTTTTGGTTGATTGTCCAGATAATCCCATTCCAAACTAGAAGTCTGTGGATTTTTCTGTCACTTATTCAATTGTATAATCAGAAGCTCTGTTTTAAATGGTAATCTTACATGAGCTGCTGCAAACAACCAAGTTATATTAAGAAGTTATACATAAATCAGAGCGTGTGGGTAATTGCTGACCGATTTTGTATAGCTTTGTATTGAAAAAGAAATCTTACATGGCTTTGACCTGCCGGTATGACAATTTTGGCAATTCAAACTTCTCTTAATTCAAATTGAAATTGAAATTCAATTCAAAAATATTTTGTTAATCCCTAAAGGAAATAATGAGTTCATGGAACTATGGTTGTCCAAATTTCATTATAAACTATTAAAGTGGACCTACTATGAAAAATTCACTTTTTGCATGTTTTTGTATTTCCATTTGGGTCTCTATTGCTTCTAGGTACAGTCCAAGCTCTAAAAAAAGCCAAAAAAAAGCATGCAGACTTTTTTTTTTTTTTTTCCAATAAGAAAATGTTTTGTTGGTGTCTGGAGAACGAGCCGTTTCAAAAACCTCCCGATTATTACATCACAATCGGTGTGACCCAGCAGGCCCAGCATAGCTCCGGCAACTTCATTATTAGAAGAAGAGCACATTTGGTCAGCTGGTTTTATGCGATGTACAATGGTTGCTGGAAAAGACAAATGTTTTGTTGTTGGCTACAATAAACAACATGTGTCTGTGCACATTCTCCCAGTCATGGAGAACAGTGCTGTGTAGCTTAACTTTTTTTCTGATGGCAATTTCCCATCCACGTTGCCAAAGAGAGTACGAGTGTGACCGTTGAGTTGGAGCAAAATTTGGGGCCATTCGAAAGTGAAAAGTTAACTTTGGTTTGGGTCGACTGTATCAAGTGCACACGATTTCTTGGTGCATCTCTAACTTTAAGTCTTTGACTATAGTAGTCCAGTCTAATATCAAACTCATTTATATAACCAACCTTATCAAGACAGTCCTTGGTAAAAATAGAAGGACGTAGCCAAAGGCAGATATACAGACTATCTTATAGATACAATAATACCACACCTCCCGTACAATAAATGTTATTTTGACAGCTGTATTTACATCAGCCTTGTTGAGTCTACTCTACTCGTTCATTTTCTTTAAGAGAACCATTGAAGAAAGTCTTTCTTCTGTGAATTGGCAATAAGAATGACAGAACCTGCTTTGATGGTGTTCAATAAAACAAACATGCATAATCAATTTGACCACAGACACACATCCACAACCTTTCTCCTCTTCAAAGACTGAGCAACAGCCCAGAGGGCTCGCTCTCTTTGAATAAACTGCAGGGAATGAGGCTTGTCAGAGGGCAGGGAATAGCTGGGGAATAATTCTCCAATTGCTCATGGTCTCTAAGAGGGGCAGACACACTTCTGGTGTGTATGTGTGTGTGTGTGACCTATTTCTTTCTTGAATTGCATCTTTTAAAAGTGAGGCTGCAGTTTGTGGTTTAGATTTGCCTTTTCAGAAAGAATGATTTTTTTTTTTCAGAAGTAAATCCTGTCACACATGTCAGTGTCACATTTTCCTCAGGCGGTCCTCTTTGCTTGCCAAAAGAACAAAAAAAGACACGGAACACAACGGCACGTCTGGCACCACAAGTCCTAAAAGGACTGGAGTAGCAAAGTGGTGTCTGGTTCCGAGCTTCCACATTAAACTGAGCTTTCAGCTCTTTGAGATGGTGGGGAGAAAAGGAGGCCCCTGGATAAAGAGGAGGACAGGAACAATGGTTAACCACAGAGTGAAGCACAGCATTTAGGGCCAAGGCCAGGCGGCACGACATCACAGAGGCTGCTGTTGCACAACAGCACAGATTCCTCATCCCAGAGCCTGGTCTGTGATGAGGGCTTGGCTCTGACCAAATTGCACCCTCAACAGCACGACAACACAGTCTGTGTGGTTTTATCATTCAGCTAGCAGCTCCCGCCTGCCAAAAATCGCCCTGTTCTTGTTCTTTCAGAGGTTATTACTTGCAGTGACTCGTGTTGCAACAGAAGGGTGTCGTAACTCGCTGTGACTCTCATTATGAAGTTCAAGTTTCTATTGGTGATGTTAACGTAACAACAAGTTTAAGGAACAAAGTATTTTTGCAAAAACTAAAAAAATAGGTGGGAAATGTAAAAAAAAAAAAAAAAAAACTTTCTGCTTGAATCTGGTGCCTCGTGAATTGAGCAATAAAAGGGAGATTTAAAAGAAGAAGAATGCATGCATCTTTGAATTTTTGCATTTATCTCAGAAGCTCAGATCAGATTAGGAGACATTTCTCGTATTAGTCCTGCAAGGCTTCCTTCCTTCTTTGAAGTAACCCATCGTTCTGTCTCTGGTAGATCCCCTTCATCGTTCTCTTTTTTTTTTTTTGCTCTGTGGGATAGGTCTGTCTGTGCTCATGAGTTGAGGCGTCGTTGCTGCTGATGACAGCACTAAAAAGCGGAATCAGGTTCTGCTCATGGCTTCCACAAGCATGAAGGATCCTCACTCTGCCTGGTAGTGTCAGGGTCCTCTTAAGGAGAAATGTGACTTGTGTTTTTCGAGTGTGGGAGTGCATTACCTTCTCATTAGATCGGTCTAATCTCGCTGTAAATCCCGAGCGGGGACATTTATGAGAGGTCATTGATGCAGGTCATCCGACGGGCTTGGCATGGAGCCCAATTTTTATCTTTACGTCATGCAGACTCTTTTAAGCATTCATGTCTTTGATACTGGAGACCAAAATGAACTTTTGAAATGCGGATGAAAGTCTTGTATTTCTCAGTATTAGAACCTTGCACAGTTTATTGTTTCAATTACCATAAATATTTCTTCATCTTTAACATACAGTATCTAAGCAGACAAAGGTGCTGCTTCCAGGTTGTGGAATGTGTTTCAAGGTTTGTAATTCTGGACCAACCTGCAGACACAGGCTTGGTAGCAGCATGGGAAGCGTGAAGGCTTTTAATTAATAAAGAGCAACTTACAGTCTGGAAGAATACCAGGCATGGAGGCAGGAGGCAAGCAAAATAACCCAGTGACAAACAAAGGCAAATTGAAGACTTAAATAATGGAGAAAACAAGTGCCAGCTATGAGCAAAATAAGGAGACACAGGGGAAAGGGATCAACTAATTAACTAGTGGCTCTTCATACATACATACATACACACACACACATATATATATATATATATATATATATATATATATATATATATATATATATATATATATATATATATATATATATATATATATATATATATATATATATATATGAAACCTGACTGTAATTGATAAACTTTATCTGCTTAGTGATCGTTTCAACTTGCATATGTTTTATTTTTATTGTATATGTCTTTCACTTTTCTTCTTAATGTCATCTAAATGTACTTGAAACTAATTCCCTCTTCAACGATGACTGTAGCAATTGCGCTAATTACCTGTTTAAATTGTTTAATAATGTAATTTCTCTGTTGTTGTTGTTGTTTTATAACCAACAGAGATCCGTAACCAGCTTGTGGAGCAGTTCAAATGCTTGGAGCAGCAGTCAGAGTCTCGCATCCAGCTGCTGCAGGACCTGCAGGAGTTCTTCCGACGCAAAGCGGAGATCGAACTGGAATACTCTCGCAGCTTGGAGAAACTGGCTGAGAGGTTCTCCTCCAAGATCCGCAGCTCCAGGGAACACCAACAGTTTAAGTGAGTTTTCCCCTCCCTGCAGACTGCACACGTTGATTTACAGCTGGCATTATCACAGCAAGATCTGTTTGTGCATTTGACGGAAAAGCATAGCTTTGTCCCTTTTTGTTTTTAACAGCATTTAATGAAACAGTGTTTTGTCTGTGTGCACATTAAGCCTGTTTTAGAAACTATCACTGCCTCTCACACATCGCTTTAAGGTTGTCATGATATAAAAATTTCCAACTCCATACCAATGCTAAGAAAAATTATTTTCGATCATATTTAAGACAGACATTTAAGACTGTTAGGCAATATCACTGGACTTTCATAGTAAGAATACAAAAGGTTTTTGGCTAACAAAAAAATATTATAATAATAGATTATATCAGAGAGTGATAAGATTTCTCTGGACAATTACTGGTTTTTGAAAAGCTTTGATGTCCTGTTTTAGCTGATTCTGATTCCTCCTTAAGAACTATAATAAGAAGACATAAAAACTGCTTTTTTTCTACAAAAAAATCTTTTTCCAAACTATTCTGCTTGTCATTGTTCACAATTATCATCATAGGAGCAGAGGAAAGACTGTATTTTGGAAAGCACTTGCTCTAAGTGTTTTACAATTACTTCAAAATGAAAAGAATTATCATAGATTTTGCACTTCATAATATATTTAACATCCTATATTACTGATTAACATGGCTCAAGCTGCTAGCATTACTATAACAGGATTCTCTCTCTCTCTGTATTCTCCTGAGAATTAACATCAGTACCTTAACTCTTGAGTTTTCCAAAAGGGAACCAGCATCTCCAAATCCAGCAGGTTCTGTAATAGACAGAGGCTGGAAGCCCAAAATGACGAAACTCTGTTTAGTCTTAACGTGATCAGCTGAAAGTCTTGCTCTGTCACAGGACATTCCTACACTTGTTGGAAAACATAGTTTTCTGTCAAACTGCTTCTTGCATTTTTGTACTTTCTCTGACTTCATTTATTTTGAAATGATCTTACTTCGTCACTTAGTATCAGCATCAACGCTGAAGAGTCTGGTTGTCAGTCTGACCTGGTTTTTCTTAGATATGGGGGATTCACCTGTAAAAAAGATCAGATTTCTTCAGGTTCTGATTGACTGGTCACTGGACAGGGCTGATCAAGCTGGGAATCAGCCGATTCTGGTCCCCAGCCGATTCCTCTCTTTATCTCCAGCTGACTTTCAATCCTCGTAAATATACAGGTGAGTAGGTCAATATCCACCTGTATATTTACCCTCTATCGATACTGACACCTTTTAATTATTGACCAGAAGAAGTGTTTTGCTAAAATGAAACAGAAAAAGTGGAATTACATTTAGCAATAATTAGTGTATACAAGACAAATAAATCAGTAAAGTGAAGTCTTGAGTGGAGAAAAACAGACACTGTATGCAATACGGCTTAAATCTGATCGTCTAAGGCATAACCCATTTAGATTGTTCAGCTCTAACCGTACTAAATTTAGCCAGTGAAGACATTTGGCTCAATTTGGCCAAAATTTCCCTCCAACTCACAGCTACCTGACACATGCGGGGCATGAAATTAAGACCCACCGCTCTCTAAATTGAATACCTGCGGCAAGCAGGAGAGCTTACTACGTCTGGTAATGGGAGCACCAGCCCAGCAGCGAGCTGGCAGCAGTTCTCCAGCCTGAGTCTGCACCTGCATTAATATGCTCTAAATAAATAAATGAAGCAGGAATGGATGTGTTCATGATTTGCCTTTTTTTAAATCCCATTTTAAAGTCGATTTGTAACGTGAAGAGGCATAGTTGATCTGACCAGCATTCATTCTTAGGGTGGTTAAAGTAAGTCACAGATTAATTGAGCAGATTTGAAAATAGTGTTTTATTTTAACATCTAAATACTGCCTAACAGAAACAGATTTAAATCAATATCGGCCAGATGCATAATTTCCAAAACTTGATTTAGAGGAATATAATCGCAATGGCAAGACGCTGAAAAGTTTTCTAAAACCCAACAAAATGTAAATTTGCATGAGTAATTTCTCTCGTTTTAAAAACAGACAAAAGTCCGATAAAATACTTAGACTTAGACTTAGACTTAGACTTAGACTTAGACTTTCTTTATTGTCATTTTGTATACACAGAGTGCATACAGAACGAAATTTCGTTTTTCACACAGCTCAGAAATATTGCAGTAACTCTACAGGATACCTTGCAGTGAATTACAGTACAGGATAAAGTGCAGTGATCAATCGCAGTCACTTACAGGATAAGTTTCAATTGACTTCCGGATAAAGTGCAGCAGTGAACAGTAGGCAGTTGAAATGTAAACAATGTAAACCAAATGTAAACAAATATGCAGTAAGGTGCATCAGTGATTTAAAAGTAGACAGTTGCATTGTACACAGTTTTGCAGTACGTTTCCGGTTAAGGTGCAGCAGCAATTTTGCAGGATACAATACAATGTGCAAATGTGCAGATGTGCAAATCAGCGAATCTAGTGTGGTACACAGTCCATTTTTTATACTTCAGCAGTTCAGCAGTTCAACAGTCTGATGGCAGCAGGGAAAAAGCTTTTGCAGAACCTAGTGGACCTGCAGCGGATGCTGCGGAACCTCTTTCCAGAGGGCAGCAGGGAGAATAGTCTATGGTGGGGGTGTGATTTCAATTTCTCCAACCAACTATATTATACCTAAAATATATGAACTTATCGTAAATGTGTTGTTAGAAACGGTCAGATCAAGAGTGTTTACCACTGTATTTCATCACATTTCCCTAGCGACAGTTTGGGAACTGAGAGTACTAACTGTTGCAGTTTTGCAAGGAGAACCTGTGTCCATTTCATTTGCATAAAGCAAGCTTTCAACTACTCAGCAGTGTGTGGTTGGGGTGTCTGATTCTGCTTCTCATGATGCAGGATACATTTTCTAGCCAGTCGCGCTAATGCACTATTGTGTTGTAAATTGTACAGATTAAGTTCTGCTGAAAATAACCATCGTAGAAGCGCATGTATTCTAAAAAAAAAGAAAAAAAAGAAAATCCAATAACCCCCTCTACACCAATGATACTTTTCAACACTCGCATGTCACTCATGCAACGGTGCAACGGTGCATCCTGTGCACTCATTAATGCTGTTTTAATTAGCTTGTGTTGGTCTTTTCTCTTTGGCACCCACAACCCTGACATCTGTTCCTGCCAAAAGCACGCTGATGCAGATGTAAGCTCATCTGACCACAGAACATCTGTCCGCTGACTTTTGGGCCATCCTTTATGAGCTCATGCGCAGAGAAATTACAAGCAGACTACTACTCTTTGTGTGAAATTCACAGCAATGTACTGCAATAATTGATCCCAGATGGCTTTAAGGAATAAAGGCTTGACTTATAGTAGAAATAACTGTACTGCCGCTGATGCACCGCTGTAGTGTTACCGTTGGAGTCTGTGGGTTACCATTTCCAATTAGCAAGGGTCACTTGTCAGAAAACTTAAAAATAATTTTAAACTTTATAATCCTTAAAGGCGTGTTTAAATAAAACTTTTCCAAAGCCAAGATAATAGTTCTCAATTTGAGCATCTTCACAAATATATTGTGCACACACATACAAGTAGTCAAACATACAGGTCCCTACCATATTATTGCCACCCCTAGTGAGCCTCACTGCTGCTGTTTCTATTTTTAAAAAATATTTTTCATATCTAAAAAATGTATAAAATTCAGCTTTTAGTTTGAATACATTGGGGAAAACATCTCATGCAATAAAAAAGGAAAAGAAAATCACTGGTGGCATAATTATTGGCACTCTCTACCCATTGTATTAAGTAACTAAGTGGTTTTTGCAACTGCAACCCAACTAAAACATGCCGTAAACTGGCAGGCGGGCACCAAGAGCATTTATTAAAGAAGCAGCCAAGAAGGCCATGGTAACTTTGGTGGAGCTGCAGAAATCCATGGCTTGAGCGGGCGAATGTGTCCCCGGGACAATATTAGTTGTGCACTCAACAGAAAACCATTGCTGAAGGAAAACAGTAAAATGTACCATTTAAAGTTTGCCACATGTGACCCGTGGAAGAAGGCGCACTGGCCACATGAGATCAAAGTGAAAACCTTATGTGTGGTTAAAGGCTAACACCGCAGATCCCCCTGAACACAGTGCACAGAGCGAAAAGTGGTACTGGAAGTATCATGCTGTGGAAATACTCTTCTTTAGAAGGGACAGAGCAGCTGGTCCGTGTTGATAGTAAGATGGATTCAACTCAATTCCTGGGAAATGACCTGCCTCCATTATAATTAACTGATTAATTTCCACTCATTATGTATGAGCTCTTGACAGTGTGACAAAAAGCATGGTAAATCTTATACCTTGTAGACTTCAAAACACTTCTGTTAGTCTATAAATCACTGAATGGCTTATCACCCAAAATACATCACAGACTTGTTTCAGTGTATCAACCCTCTAGACAACTCAGGTCTTCTGGGTCAAGTCTGCTCTGCATTCCCAGAACCAGAACCAAACACGAAGAAGCAGCATTTAGTTCTTATCCTCCAATTATGTGGGAGACTGTAAAAGTGCTGAAACCATGAGTTCCTTTGAATCAAGGTTAAAAACCTTTAAATGGTAATGTTCTTTTAAACTTTTGCAGTTAACTGAAACGTCAATTAGATTAAGTTTGTAGTCCAACTTATCTCGACCTGCTGCTACTATTCCACTGCAGCATGCTTTCCTCTGTGGGTTTACTTTTCTTATGCGCTGTTCCATTTACAGCACTTTGAATTGTCTAGTTACTGAAATGTGCTATACAAATAAACCTGCCTTGCCTTGTGGCAAAGCAACCCTGGATGCTGGTAATCACCTGGGACACACACATTACTGGAGCTTTCTTCCCACATAAGAGTAGTTAGGATGATGGTAAACCACCAAAAACACCACATAAGCCCAGACATGAAAACCACTTGCGTTTGTCCAATCAGAACAGTTAGCTGACAGACAGCCAAAATAAGCTCTATGTATCATCAGAAAAGAAATGCAAAGCATTCAACTTGGACGTTTGAATTTTTAGGGAATTTTATTTATTTATTTATAGCTTTCAAATAAAATTTTTTCTTCGTCTCAATGTACAATAAGGGGAAATTTGAGCTATCCTTTTGCCTGCAGCCTGACTTGTGCAGTAGCCATCATGATATCTTAATTTATGCTTGTAGCTATAGTTGTATGCACAGTAATTATATATTTCCAAAGGGACAAAAGAATACAGCAGCATCATCCCCACCGGGGATGGACTTGCATATGTCCTGGATACAAGCCTAAAGTGTATTGGCCAAACCTCTCCACTGCTGATTCATTAGCAAGCTGTAGCCTCTTGTGATTTACAGTGACTGCAGCTATAGCCATGCCGCAGCAAACCTAGCCAGGGATCATTTTGCTCTTCCCTCTCAATCTCATTTGCAACAGTGAAACCAAATACTTTAGGATAACTTAGCTGCCCCTAGGTCAGGTCTGCAACCTGCGATTCAGAAGCACCAAGTGGATCTTTGGACCTCCCACAATGTCTAAAAATATATTTACCAATAACCAATGCAGGTTTTTTTTTAATGGAACAATTGCATTCATTTCCACAATAGAATGACATTAAAAGCACCAGTAATATTTTTTTCTACATCTATTTTTCTTGTTATAGGTCAGAAACTGTGTGTGTTTGTTTTTTTACATAATTTTTCACAAATAACATCCCATATAGGAAGTATCCATCCTTTTGGAAATGTTTTATGCATTTTATGTTTTATTTTAAAACTTTAAAAATTACAATAAATTTCCCTCACAGGCAGAATTGTAAATATGCAACACATAAGTAAATATAGAGTTCTGGTCTGGAGGTTTTCAGACACTCCTCATCGGCATAGTTTTCATACTAACTTCAGCTGTTGAAATAATGTCAGTTTGAGAAAAACATTCATTCAACGTCAAAACAAAGCTGAACACCAAACAGTTGAAATGGCGTTGTTAACTCACCATGGATTCAGCATTAAAATATTAAACAATTTTGAGTTGTGTGTCTAATCAACATTATTTTTGATGTAGAAAGGATGTTTGCTATTTCAAAGTTGATTAGATTTGCAAAATCAAAACAAAATTGAACAATTATCTTAAATGACTACATGATGTTGATTCAACAGTGATGTCAAAATGGCAGCTGTTGTTTTTTGTTTTCAAAAAATAAAACAAATCTTGTTTATTGGAAGACGCATTTAGAATCTCACAACTTTAATTAAATTACAAAACAAGGAACAAGTCCACAATTTTTTATTATCTGGTGATTTTCTCTAATCCACAAGGGGTCAAACGTATACTTACAGATTCAAGTACATACCTACAGCCTTAATAATATTTAGAGAAATGGTCCTTAGCAAACGTGTTTAGGATCCAGCTTGCTAGGGGACATTTAATTGAAACGTAATGGGGTCTAGTTGTGTTTTTGATCTTAAATGCATGCATTAGAGAGACTCCTTAATAAAGCCAAACCTTTGCTTGCTTTAAAAAAATATTGAAGTTATAAATTGTATAATTATTCTAGCCAGAAAATCAAGAGTCCAAGTACATTAAAAGCCCCAAATTAATGTTACTTTCATGCACATGATGAGTGGATGAAAACCTACATCAAACTATATTTGGCCATTTTACAATACCGGCATGCATGAGTATTTTTTTGGTATAAAATCACTTTTCCCCACTGAATTGATGTCTCTGTGTGCATTATATTTATCATGAAGTGGCTTTCTTTGGTTTGAAGAGACTCTTGGTGCTGTTATCCTCTTTACTCCCAATGTTATATTGCAGAATGATGTTTGCTGCTGTTGGATGGTGCTTCAAACACTGACACCGAGTGGCTTGTACAGCTATATAGCCATTGAGTGTAACTATCTTCTTGAAGTATGGCTCCTTTCTGGTGGTCTGCAGGGCAAAGGGTAAGAGGTTGAGCTATATCTCACCAGGCTTTGCTTGTTTGAACAGGGAAGTCTGTACTCGGCTTTTGTCAGGTTGATGAGCCCAGCTGGCAGAAGTCAGCTCACAGACGATGAATAGATCAGCTGGTATGCAGCTTATTATGGGTTCTCCCTCTGTATCTTTTTAAATCCTTCTTTCAGTCTTGTTTTCATCAATTGTGCTCCATACGCCGCCTTGCTTTGGCCTGTGTGCCTCTACAGCTGTGCGATGTCAAACGATTAAACACTTTCCCTTAACAACAAAAAAAATTATTGAAATGGCGAATTTTGCAGCATATTAAAGCAACTCTTAAAAAAAGACTCCAAGCTGATTTTATTTTCAAAGCTTGCACATGTTGCTGTTGTCTCCTTTTTTTCTTGTCTTTGTTTCATTGAGAAGTGGAAACGAGGCAGAGCGAAAGGGATTAAAGGCTCCACAGAGCTGGTTCCTTGTTTAATAAATACAGACTTCCTTCTGGAAATCCTGGTTCAGACACATCACAGGCTCTGGGATTGAATGGGGGAATTCAGTATAACCATAACTAAGGCAGTAACACTAACACTGATTGCATGCGTTATAGAGGCAGCTTCGTATTTGTTTATTATTGTGTGAAGGGGTTGTTCTCCAACCGCACACATTTTTTATGCTGTCTCAGTTTAGGTATTTATGGATCATTCTATGTTGATTAAAGTTTTGCCTTTCATGAAGAGTAAAGTACAGGAAATATTTTTGAAAACAAGCAAAACATGCAAACAATGCCTTGCAAAAGAATGCATACCACACATTTGATCATATTACAGCCATGGCTAAATGGTTGTAACATTTGGACATGGTTGTAACTTTTTATGAAACTCTTTATTGGATTTACATCTTGACTTTGACTGGACCATCCATGTGTTTTGATATAAACGTTCCATTGTAGCTTTAGTTGCACTTTATGCGTCTGTTTCCTGATAGAAGTGGAAGGTCTACCTCAATCTCTCAACCTCTAACATGTTTTCTTCTACTAAGACAGGATAAGATAAGAAAAGCCTTTATTGTCTCACTATCGGGAAATTTGGGTGTGACAGTGACAAAGACACAGAGTTACACACAGTTTTTAGTAATGGAGAAAAAAAAACCAAGCTAAAATTAGTTCTAAAGCAACAGATGATGAGCTTCAGATAGGCCAAAATAAAATGACAAATAAATACCAGAGTAGGTATTGCACCATTATTGATAATGTGGCATAGTCAGGTAAAAATATTAAATATTCAAGTTAAACAGTGGAAAACACTAGCCTTATTACAGAACAATATGCAATAATAGAAAGATAATATGTAAGATAGTACAGCAGCATCTCAGAGTAGCTAAGGCGTGTGTATCTCGGTACCTGAGAGACTGTGTAAACCAGTGGTTTTTAATTTTCAATTCTCGGGATCCACTGTCCTACATGTTTTAGACATGTCTCTGCTCCAGCACACCTGAATCAAGTGATTGCATTACTTCCCAGCAACAGCACTTCTTCATCACCAGTTTATTTAAGACTGGTGCGTTGAGGCAGGAAAACACCTAAAACATCCAGGATAGTGGGTCCCAAAGACCGGAAATGAAAACCACTGGTGAAAACAATTCATGAGCAGATCAGAACCCACGCAACCATTAGCATCTTTGGAAAGACTTATTGAGTTTGTTGTGAGCAGCAGAGATTCTAAAGTTTGACAGCAGCTGGGATGAAGGACCTGTGGAAGCGTTCCTTTGAGCATCCAGGATGCATCAGTCATTGAAAGAGCTTTCCAGCTCTGCAACAGCTCCATGCATGGGGTTGGAGAGACTGTCCATTAGTTATATTATTGGGGCATCCCATAGCAATGCAAGGAGCATAAAATGCCATTTTGAAGTATTTAAAAAGAAAGGGGCACAAAACATCTGGGCACAAAACATCTGAGTTATGAGGTGTCAAATTATAATTTTTTGCTCCTTCTGGCCCCTGCCACTGACTACAGAAACGGTCCAGAGACACCAAAGTAACAAAGTCAACTCAGTACAACCCCCCCCCCCCATAATGATAGCCCATAACCCCCAGCCAGACACTAGTCGTCAGACAAGCTGACTCAGAGCCGTTGGCTCTGGTCGGACAATACGTACCACGCAACAGGCCCCTTCTAAATTCCTTCCAAAATGTTCTAGTTTCTCTTACCGTCCTCTTGTCTCCCAGCACCTGCACTGGGTCCAGGGAACATCCCAGGACAGGGCTCGCCCAGTAATGCCCACGTTAAGCACCATTCATCGTTCCATTAACTTTGACCAGCTTCCCTGTGCTGCTGAAAAAAAGCATCCCCACAGTATGAGGCTGCCACAGTGACACAGTCGTTCTCTGTAGGGATCGTGTCTTTAGAGTGATATGTACTGACATATGGCATGTTGCATGTAGGCCTCCCTGCAGGTTCTACATCCAATCCTGAAGAAGCTGAAGAGACCCAGATTACCATGGCTCTCTTGGCTGCTTCTCTGACCGATGCATGGCTTGTCCGCTGAGGATGAATAGCAATGGCTTGGTCAATTTTCTGCTGTGCCATACTGTTTCCATTTTAAAAAGATTGACTGAACAATGCTGTGTGAGAGGTTCAAAGGTTGGCATATTGTTTCATAACCTAACCCTGATTTAAACTCCTCCACAACTTTCTCCTTAACCTGTCTGCAGTGTTCCTTGGTTCTCATGATGTTCTCTAATGTTCTCTAATAAACCTCTGAAGCCTTCACAGCTCAGCTGGATTTATACCGAGATACGATTATACACAATTAGGTAACTGTTAAAGGCAATTGCTTGCACTGGATTTTATTTTCGGTTATCAGAGTAAAGTAAACTGAATACAACATGATGCCTTTCATGAGTTCAGATTCTTATTAGTTATGTTGTCTTCCACTTCCCAGTTATGAACTACTCTGTGTTGGTCAAGCTTTGTAAAATCCCAATACAATATATTTAAGTTACGAGTTTTTATATGACAAAAGTTGAAAAAGTTCAAAACAGTTTAGCTGGGTGAAAATAATGCAATAGATGCAACAAGGCTGACCTTAACTCCCTCTGTTCTCTCAAACGTCACTGGAGACCAGCTCATCGTCTGTCCTGTTTGGGTTGTCGCTGATATCTTGGTTACAAAACTACACGCAGTCTGCAGGTTGTCTACGAGAACATGGAGGAAAGTAGGAAGGAGGAAATTTGTCCTGCAGTTTGTCTTTTGTGATTGACAGTCCCCTGAAGACATAGAAAAGGGCCTGTCTCAGGACCATAAAACAAGCCAAAGAGCTACAATTAGTACAATGTTAACAGACTCAGCTCCCAGAGACGCTGCTGGTACGGCACTCCGGCCTAATTAACGGCCCTCTGCTCCTAATTTCTGTGAAATGAGGGCAGCAGCAAGGGAACAACAGATTTCGTGTCCTCTTTTTCTTTCATGTCTTCACAGCTTTCGTTCCTCCATATGAAGCACTTGCACTCACCAGATTTCAGACTTCCTCACTCCTGAACTTAGTTCTCATCCTGACACCACATCGTATAATTTTCTATCCTTTAATTTAATAGTTGGTTTCATTTAAGTATTTGTCACATCTCTCAAGGCACACTTAGTGTTTTTTTTTTAAATACCACGTAAGTGGGTACATTGCTGAAATATCACAAGGTTAAAACAACACAGTAACGTCAGGCTGAGATATGTATTTAAATAGTACCACAAACATGACTGTTTATTTTTTAAATAACTTTAACATACTTATTTGATAAAATAGTGGTCCAAAAAGCTAAATAAATGCATGTCTTTTGGAGACAGCCTCCAGTTAATGTAATTGAGCGCTTATCTTGAACGGCTTTAATAAGCTGTTGATGGGCCTGTAATTGATATACACATCTTATATATTGGTTTAAGTGAGTGAAGCAGTAGGAGCAGCAATAATAAAAGAGTTCAAAAAAAGTTATTTGTACAAGTTTGAGATGAGTGGAAGCAAAAATGTGGAAATTGTGATTAAACAACATTTGGATAACAACATATAGAAACAAGTGTTTTAATAACATTGAAAGGGTCTCACGGTCGGGCTTTATTTTCAATACTTATGAAAGTGCCTTGAGACGACATGTTGTGAACTGTGGCACTACTGTATATAATTAAACTGAATTAAATTGAAAACTGAATTGAATCGTCTTTCAATTTTACGTTTCATTTAAGCTGGTCATTTTATTTAAATTAGTCTTTAGATATTATTGAAAAACACAAATATAGGTCAATGTTTGGTGTTCTGTTTAAACTTTATTAATCATTAAATGTTTAATCAGACTGGCGACCTGTCTAGAGCGTACCCCGCCCCTCGCCCAGTGACCGCTGGAGATACCAGCCGCCTCCCTGCGACCCTGCAGAGATAAGCGGTTATAGACCATGGATGGATGGATGTTTAACCAGTGTGTCACATTTGTTTTTAAGTGAACGTTCTAGAGAAGTGAACCAGACCTTGAAACAGATGCATCAGAAAGACCTCAAATAAACCTTGAAATTCAGAAAGACTACTTTGAATGAAGGCTGGACATTGATGCGGTAAATATCACTGCTGCCTTACAGCAAGGAAGTCTGAGTTCACCCCCTACCAGGAGCGTTTCTCTCTGCATATTCTGGTTTCCACTCACTAGCCCAAAACATGATTGTTAAGATAACTGGTCCATCTAAAATGTCTTGAGGTTTTATTTTGCCTTGTGATAAACTGGTGATAGACTGGTGACCTGTCCAGGTCGTACTGTCCCTCTTTTTCAGAGCAGCCCTGATACCCCAAATAAAATCTGCCCTCAGGATTCCATTTATTACTAAATAGAGCATGCATGTGTGTATTTTAATCTCATTATAGAGCCAGTTGTCCTGTGAAGGCCTCAGAGGTTAGGGTACAGCGAAGAAACGGCATCATTAAGGTCAAGGAAAACACCAGACAAGAAGGGATGTCAAGGTTAAGGTTTAAAATAGCTTAAAAAAGGGTTAGATTACAAACAATATCTCAAGCTTTGAACATTTTATGGAGAACTTATGCACTTCATCATCTGAGACATGGCAAGTGAATGGCACAACCACAACGACATGGCCACTCACCTAAACTGACTGGCCGGGTAAGAAGAGTATTAATCATAGAGGCACCCTGGAAGCCCATGGTAAGTCTGGAGGAGCTTCTGAGAAGCCAAGCTTAGGTTGGATAATGATTACAGGGCAGCTCAGCACTCTACAAACCTGACCTTTATGGGAGAGGGGCCATAAGAAAGCCAAATGTTGAAAGGAATCCAGAAGAAGTCCCATTTGCAGTTTGCCACAAACCATGAGGGAGACACAGCAGACATGCAGAGAAAGACACTCTGGTCAGCGCGCGTAGACCACATTTTAACTTTCTGGCCTACACGTGAAACAGTATTTGTGGAGGAAAAGTAACACTGTTCACCACCCTGAGAGCACGATCCATATGCTGAATCATGTTGGTGGCTGTATCATCCTCTGGGGATGCTTTTTTTCAGCAGGGACAGGGAAGCTGGTTCGAGGAAACGGGGAACAGCTGGTAGAAGCTGCAAATGACTAACAACTAAAAATAGCAGGTAGTGGAAAGAGGTTCCCTCTCCAGCAGGACAACATACAGCCAGGGCTGCTATGGATGGGTTTAGATGGAAGCAGGTTCATTTTGTCTGTAAATGAATATGTTTAATACATGTGCAGGCCACACTTCAGTGTTGTAGACACAAGGTGCCCCATGACCTTGTGAGGCTTTAGTAAGTATAGAAAACAGATGGATTGGACTTCTAAAGCTATGGTTAGAGGAGACCTTGGTAACTACCCACCATGCACTGCTTTTATCTGTATTTGTGGTTTATGTCATGTTATTTGAGTGTCTCTGTTTTGAAAATTACTTGGCTGTCTGAGAGTTCAAAAGCATGGAGCAGTTGAATGTTGCTTAAAATTATTATTTTTTTCATATTTGGAAATGAAATTATTATCTTTGAGGGAAAGGGACCTCAGTACAGAGCAGTTTTTTGGTGAGAAATAAGTGAACTGATTAAATTCACACTAGAAAGGAAATCCTCCTTTGTGTTCCAGTGATACTTGTAGAGCGATGTGGTTTTCGGATCTATTTTACGCCGGATATAATAATAGTGAAACCACTACAGTTGCCAATTATCAGCTTCATTCAATGTGATTAGCATTCTGAAAGCTCTCTGAAGAGGATGCCTTTGATGTTGGTGGTGCTTATCCATTTCTCCTCACAATGAAACCCAATTCCCCACCCTGTACTGGTTCTCTTCCTCCTTTGCTCTCGTTTCCCCCCTTGGCCTGTTTTGTCTATGGCCCTCCCCCCGTGTGGGTTGATTGAATAAAATCCCGATATGGTCGAGACGGGTTTGAAATGATCATGTGTTTGTGTCTGCGTCTGTCTGGGTAGCTATAAATGCACCTTGCTCTTTCTATTTAAAACCACCCAAGGCAAAGACAGCTTAAACTGATTATGCAGCAGTAAGTGCTGATACTTCTCTGGATTATTACAGTCACCAGCATTAAAGATGTATTCTCTACTAACCATGTTTTATGAATACTGCGGGGAACAAAGAAGGGATGAAGTTATTTTAATATCAAGTGTTTTACTGTCCCCAGTGCTGCAGAGGGACACTTTGTCGCTCTTGGTTCGATTCTTAGAAATGTTCTGACAGGCCCGTATTTCTGGTGTTACCATTGCAGGAAAGACCAGCACTTGCTCTCCTCTGTCAACTGCTGGTATCTGTTGCTGAACCAGACGAGACGCGAGAGCCGAGACCACGCCACGCTCAGCGACATCTACACCAACAACGTCATCCTTCGCTTGGCTCAGATCAGCGAGGACGTTATCCGCCTGTTCAAGAAGGTCAGTCTGACTGTTACCCCACCGATCCTAGCAAGTGCACAACAGTGTCTGAATGCAGGGACCAAAACAGACATAAAGCACAGTTTTGGCAGACTGTTTGGATCTTTTCACAGCTGGACTCTGTGGCCCTCAGTGTCGTGCTGATTACGTGTGTTTTGGTGTACCTTCTGCTTTATCAACGCTCTAGAAAATTCATCAGCTGTTTGTATTAAAGTATTTTCAACAAACACGTCATGTAGAAAACCACAGCAGCATTGCACTGAGCCTTTTATCATTTTATCAGCCTGAGCTCAAAGCTGAATGTTATTTATGTACAACACATTAGTTAGCAGTGGCTGTTTAAAGCGGTCTTATATTCTTGCCTAAAATATACATTTAAGTCCAAAACTATTAAGATCCCAGGCAGATTTAGATTTTAAGGGATCTTTTAACTGTATTAACATGTTACTTCTGACTGTAGGTATTATTTAACCTTTTATTCTGTGAAGGTAGTTCAGGATTAGAATGATGAAAAGGAGGCCAAATACCAGTGGAAAGAAACAAAAAGCTAGTCAACCATTACACGGAGGGTTTGACAAATGTAAAGCTAATAAAGATTTATCCATTGAACGTTGAGGTTTTAATCATTTTCGACATTTGATTTTTAAAATTATTACAATCTAAATAAAAACAGAACCGCCATGTACAGTATGTCACCTAATTTTCTGGGAGATGCCTGTGCCATTTCCAATCAGAAACAAACATCTTGCTTGATTGAAAAATAACTTTAAATCTGCCAGGGCCATGAATATGTTTGGGCTCAATTGTAAATGATTATCTTGTCTAACGGAATAAGTTCTCTTGATGCAAGAACAGAGACACATCCACATATGAGATGTTGTTTTTGACGAAAAACACAAAGTAGTGACTACATTTTGGGTGCAGATAATCATAGTATCGATTTGAACACTCTGACTGGTTCATCACAGCATGGTGGAAGAAACCGTCTCTGTAGCAGATGTTTTTATTTTTTGTAAAAAATCTCTGTGGGTAAAAGGTTTAATAAGTTCGTGTCCAGGATGTGTGGGGTCTGCAGCTAGCAGCCTTTTTCCAGACCCTAAACCTGTGTTAAGTCCTGGATGAAGGGAAGGTCAGCTCCTCTCTGCAGAGCTGATCGTTTGTTGCTGTTTGGACCGATCCTGTTTTGTGAAGGAGCCAAACCACACAGTGATGCATGAACATAATGCACGCCCATTATTCAGTCTGTACTATCTTCATCCACCACACAGTGACAGATCAACATAGCACAGACTGAATAATGGCCGCGTTGAATATGACCAGCAGCTCCTGCGCAAGGTTGGGCTTCTAGAGGAAGTCTTTAAAATGTTTTCTCAGATGATGTTCAAGCAGTTATCATGTCTCTTTATAGAGTCTGGGGGGAAATATTATTTCACCCATGGATGGAGCACTTTATTCTTACCAATCCTACATGCTCCAAAAACCGTAGTTTCAGCTATGAGTAGAGAGCTCTTTGTTCCTCAGACTTGTCACTTGAACAGCAGCTAAAACTGTAAATGAAGTGTGGTACTTTTTCTTGTATACATTAAAGAAACGACACCCTGAAAATGTTGCCACTTGCTAGCATTAGCAGCGTGTTGCACAGCGCTTCACACCATTGCAGATTTATGTTCTGTAAGATTCCCCCCCCCCCCCCCAGGCTGGTGTTAGCTTCTTTACTCTAACAATTCATGATGCAAAAGAGCTCAGAGCCGTACACGCAGTGTGTCAGGTCATCATGACAACCAGTTAGTTAAATGGGGTAAAGTAGTTAAAATGGGATAGCTGGCAGGAGTTTTAAATTCTTTACAATGCTTCATGCTCCTAGTACTCATGGGCTAATGGTTTACAGTTGTGCAATGGTTTTAGCAACAAACATGCTAACTGGTGTGGCATGTTGCAAAGATTTTTACAGTTTCTTCTTATATAAAGAGGGCAGTTCCTCTTGTTCCCCACATCGTCACTTTATTTGCTGTTTCAAATAACTGTATTTTAAACTTAGATTTTATTTTATTTTATTACATGGGGGTTTTATACACCCTATGCAAAAGTGACAGACATGTTGCAGGAAAAGGATGGAAAAGTGAAATGCAAGTCTACTCCCTGAAGAGAAATCTAGCATCACATTAATTAAAAAAAAAAGCCTTTTATTGCAGGAATATGTCGACATTTTATTCTGAGATAATGTTATTTTAAAAATGTACACACAGTAAATGGTAATTGTGTAGTGTGACTTTTAACGACATGTAAGCTTTTTTGCAGACATTTATCATTAAGCTTTTCTATTACTGTAAAAACACAGAGCTGTTTTTGTCTGGTTTTGTTGATGTAGTAAAAAGCCTGACAGTGCAGTGCACGTGTCTTATATTTGTAACCTGTCTGATGATTACTTGGTCTATGTAGCCTTAAAAGACATTCCTCTTGGGGGGGAGAGAGCTTATAGACTCTTATTGCCCCAAACTCTACATCCCCTATGAGTGTGTGCAACATCTGGCTGACTGTCAGCACATAGCAGGAATAACTTGGGTCTTATCCAAACACCAGAACACAGTTTTCACCTTGCAGGCTTTCCTGTAGGTTAAAACTCAGATATATGCGTATCGACACCTTTTCCAGACCAGAAAAGGCAATGCGTCTTTTCTGAGCAAGCGGCCCCTTTTGGGTGTCTGTTTTCAAGCATGGAAGGCTAAATGGGTGGCTCTGCTGCAGCTTTATTTGACAGGTACATGGTACAGCAATAAACAATTTAACATACTTAACCAATTTGGAGCCAATTTTATATTTCCATCAGTGCCGAAGTACAGTACCTCCAGACACAATTCACAAAACGTAACTTTTTCCAGATGTTTGTTCAATCAGACTTATTTAAAAATATAGATTTGCAATTTTTTTCAAAGATCTTTGTACAGTATCCCATAATGACCAGCAGAAACAGCTGTACCCAGGTCAGCTTAACCCAGGTTAAGATTTTGTTGAAGCACCTTAAGCAGCAGTGACAGCCTCAGACCTTCTTGGGTATGTCTCTGCAAACCTGGCCAACCTGCTTTGTGGCATTTTTCTATCAATAGGCAGCCATTTATTTATAGATGTTAACTGGATGTAAACACTGGCTCTGACTGGGCCCCTCAATGACATTGGCAGACTGAAGCCACCGCTTTACTATCTTGACTGTGTGCTTTGGGTCATTGTTGTGTTGAAGGAGAAAACATTATTCTCAGTTCTAGAGCACTAAGGAGCAGGTTTCTTAGAAAATATATATATTTGAATGCCGTCATTTTACCCTCTGTGCAGACTAGTTGTGAAGTGCTTGCCGGAGAAAAAACATCCCCACAGTATGACATCTCCACCACTCTGCTTCATGGTAGGAATAGTGTTTGCCAGGTGATGAGCAGTCCCTGTTTATCTCCAGACATGGGGGATTTGGACAAACATTTATGTTTTGGTTTCATAAGACCAGACAATGCTGGTTTTCCTAGACTGACAATCTCTACGGTGCTTTTGAAAAAAATGCGAGCAGGCTGCAATGTGACCTTTAGTGAGGAGAGGCTTTCATCTAACCTCTGTACCATAAAAGTTATTATGCTGAATCGCTGATGACCTTACATTTTAGTGCTAAAACATATATGGTTAAACACATGTTTTTTAAAACACATTTTCTGCTTGTTATTTTCTGATTCGGGCCACAGTTTCATGAAGATCAACCACTCTGCAAACATCTTGTGCAATATTAATAATTGCCCCCTTGAAATACGACCACAAAGTAATTTGCAGTTGTGTTCATTGAAGAAAACATCAAAAAATATATTTTCAGACTTTTCTTGTGAGGAATCGTTTCCAGTTGCGTAATAAATCGTTGTAGCCCCGTATCATGTTAATCACATATTTAATCAGTTGTCTTTGTTTTATTGTGACTAGTTTGGTTTGTTAAGATCCAAACTTACTTATAGCAGCTTCATAATTTAAATGAGACCAAAGCTGAGGGAGAATTCACCAAGAAATATTAAATTTTCCCATTTTAACAGTTCACTGTACCTGTTTGGGGGTTGACCAAAAGACACCACAAAGGAACAATAAATACATTATTAACTACAGTAGGTATGAAGGACCCTTTCCCACCCATGTGCTCATTTAGTCTTGCTTCAAAAAATATAAAAATAAATACAATGTGAAGCTTCTGTGTTTCTACATCCTTTAGATTGTGCTCCTAAAAATGTACTATTACAGGCTGTTACATCCCACCTGTCACAGCTCTGAGAATGTGTTGCATGACGGCTGTTCCCTTGCTGGCTGAACCCTCCCTGCTCATAAACCTCTGCAGTGCAGGCTGCAGTCTGTCTCAGCTCAGAGCCACTGATGCATACAGATGCTGTTCACCAGCTGCTGGGGCCCTCAGAGGACGCATCATGTTTATCAAGTTCAGAAAAGCTGGTTTGAGCACAACTTAATGCTTGCACTCCTGATACATTTCCCATCTCTATAACCAAAACCGCTTCGTTATTATTTTTGGTTTGATGAATAAATGTTGAAATACGATTTCACACGTAAAACACACGTAAGGAAACCCGGTTTTCTTACATTGATGACTGGCTTAGCTTCAGACCTAGTAGCTTTAGTTGTTTTCGAGCAGAGTTTAGACAGACTTTCACCTTCCTTTGAACTTCTCTCTCAGAATCGTTGGTGGATGTGGTCTGTGCTTGTATTACTCATCTGTTTTCACAACAGATTCCTGCCTCCCTTGTGTAAAAATAAAATAAGCTGCATTCCATTAAAAACAAATGTCCTTTTGGTGGCCCAAATTAATGCTCATAGGTCTGCCACATGGACAAGTAGGATTCATGTTCTTTCCTTGGGTGTTTTTATCTTAGGTCTCCACCATATGCTTATAAGTTAAAAGAAAATGCTAATAAGATTTGCATAATGTTTTAAAAAACATCATTAGACCAGAAATTAGATTATTATATAAACTGTGTGGAAGAACAGAGTGAATTTATATCAGATCAGCATACCCTGACTTTCCTTATCATCGTCACGACAATGTAAAACAAGTATGCTATGTTAGCAGAGGTGACACTTGTGTTTTGTCTTTTTGCTTTTTTTATGTGACACCGTCACATTGACATTTCCTGCTGTTGTTTGTGCATTTTCACACTTCAGATAGGCTTTCTGCCTCTCCCACACAGACAATTATTACTTTCACTGTGACAAGTATATCTTAGGGGTTTTGAATGTGAAGCATGCTGTGCGGTTTGATTACTGGGAAGACTCCAAGCCGCATGTGTTCAAAGTTATGAAAAGAGTGTTATTGTTTAACTGTTTGTGTTAGGTTGACTCTAATGGGGATTAAGACATTTGGTGGAATGAATTCCAGCCTCTAACCTACGTATATACTGTACTGATAACATTTACCATGTACATTTATTTGTCCCACATTTAATTATGTATTTTATCAAAGGATGTGACAGATTGTATCTCTTGTATTATCTCACTTGAAACCTTACACATTTACGCTTTTGCCTTTTGACTCAAACGTGAAATTAAAATGTGCAAACATGTTTTCTGAAAATAATAATAAGAATAAAAAACACATTTAAAGCTATAGTTGGTAATTCTGTTGAGAAACCCTTTTGTTATACTGGGTGAAATCCTGACAGTAGTAAACACATTATGTATTCAGAAAAAGGAGATTAAGAAATTAGATCTCTGTGAAAGCTGCAGGCCTGTAAAAACTCTGACCAATCCCTGCCATTTGTTCCGAATGGCAGGGATTGGTCGGGGTTTTGGTTCTGCCCTCACCCATTCATTGCAGCTCTGCTCCTTTCACTGTATACTTTGAAAATGGCTGAGAGTCCAAAGAAGCAAACTGCGTACACGTTTATGAAAAGAAGAGGAAGGCCTCAATAGAAAGAAATAAGATCAGAGTGGATTTGGGAGATTTTTTTCACATGATCCCCCTGAGGAGCGGAAGAGCAGGTAAAACAGTTTTGTGCATGCGCAGTTATTCAAAAAGGGACTCGGGGCAATTTCCGGAAGAATCGCTGACTCTACCTTTAACATGCTATATTTCGCAAGTGGATCATAGGATGAATTAGTTTGAATTTTGTATATCAAAGATTTCTTTGAGGATCATTGATAGATGGAGGTCAACGTCTGTTTTATATTGTCTGATATTGTTATGCGTTTGTAAATACAGCTGAAACCAGAATTTTACTTACACTTTAATAGTTTACATACATTTTATTAATAGTTGGTACCCTTGCTTCTAAACTGTATGACTTGGGTCAAACGTTTTGGATATCCTTCCACAAGCTTCTCACAAAAGTTGACAGGAACCTTTGGCTCAGCACCGGTGTAACTGACCCAAGTATGTGGGCCGCCTTGCTTGCACACCTTTTCAGCTATGTCCATAAATATGCAATAGGACTGAGATCAGGGCTTGTGATGTCCATTCCAAAACATTCACTTTGTTATCCTTAAGCTACTTTGTAACCAGTGTAGCTTTATGCTTTGGGTCATTGACCATTTGGATGTCCCGTTTGCACCCAAGCTTCAACTTTCTTGCTGATGTCTTGAGATGTTGCTTCAGAGTTTCCACATGTTATTTTCTCATGATGCATTTTATTTTGTGAAGTCCATGAGTCCCTCCTGCAGCAAAACAACCCCACCACATGATGTTGCCACCCCAGTGCTTCACAGTTGGGATGGTGATCTCAGGCTTGAAAGCTACCCTTTCTTCCTCCAAATTTAACGATGGTGTAATGTTCTATTTTGGTTTAGGTTTATTGTTTGGTTAAGTTAGCTTTTTCCTGCCTTATGGTTTATTTGTATTTTAAGTTCTGAAGTCCGGTTTAGCCTGTTCATTATTTTTTGTTATCTGTTTTCTGTATTAGTTCTGATTTTAGTTCTGTGCTTTGTTTTCATTATTATCCTTGGTCCTTGGTTTATTCCCCAGCTCCTGTCAGTTCTGCAATTGCTTCCACCTTTGGTTAATTAGTTTTCACTCCACTCACCTGTTTGTCCATTTATTTAAGCCCCACTCCCTCTTCAGCTAGTTGTCGGTTCGTCTCACATTCACACGTCCATGCCTATGCTCCCGTCCCTCTACGTTTGCACTCTCTGTTTTTGGTAAGAGCTCCCAGCACCTTGTTTCTGTTTTGGATTACCTGTTCTGTTTGTTCTGTCCAGTCTGTTCGCCTGTCCCCGTAAAGTGTGTCTGGATGTCTGCCTTACCCTTGTTTTTGGATCCTGTTTTGTTCGCCTGCCCTTCAATAAACCCAGTTAAAGAAACCACCGTGTTTTTGGCTGAATTCCAGGTTCTGTTCCACACCAATCATTACAGATGGTCATTATGGCCAAACTGTTCAGTTTAAATTTCATCAGACCACAGGACATGTCCCCAAAAATGTATTTCCTTGTCCTTGTGTGCATTTGCAAACTGTAATCTGTCTTTTATGTGTTTCTTTTGGAGCAATGGCTTCTTCCTGGCAGAGTAGCCCTTCAGCCCATTTCGGTGCGGTACTCATTTCACTATGGATGAGGACACACTCTTACCAGCTTCAGCCAGCATCTTCACAAGGTCTTTTGCTTTTGTTCTTGAGTTGGTTTGCACATTTCGGACCAAAGCACGTTCATCTCTGGGACACAAAACCCGTCTCCTTCCTGAGCGGCATGATGGCTGGTCAATCCCATGGTGTTTATACTTGCATGGCATTTTTTTAACAGATGGACGTGGCACCTTCAGGCATTTAGAAATTGCACCCAAGGATGAACCAGACTTGTACAAGTCCACAATTCTCTTCCTGATGTTTTAACACATTTTTTAGCTATTTTTTAACTTTCCCATTATGTTACACAAAGAGGCAGAACGTTTTCCACAGGTGAAGGAAAAAGAAAAGAAACCGTTGACATCACACTTCCCAAATGGCCACAAGTGGTATTGTAAACAATCATGAAGAACAGTTGATGTGTTTATGACAGTTAAACAGCAATAAATGGAGGGCTAGAGAAATAGAAGAAGATGGTATTTTCACCTGTTGCATATAGAAAGACATGAATAGAGGAAGATGGGGAATACAGCTTGTCCGTAATAAAAGCTGATTGCTTTACATTCTGTGAGTAGCTGTTTTAGACCTCATTTACACTGCTGGTGATGGAAATAGAAATTAAAATTCTTCTTTGTACCCACAAACTTGGCCAATGAATATACTCACCTCTGAAAGTATTCCAGTACATTGTGTATGCTGTTTTCAGTCACAGAAATAACCGTAGCAAATTAGCATTTAACAAAGTTGTGCTGCTTGAAACTTCTGGGCCATTTGATGTGAGTACTGGCAAACCAGTTTGTGGAGGGCTCCTTTGAATCCCCGCATACCTGCCAAGTTACAAACTTGGAGGTGCACATCCGCTTGCTGGGCCCGTGCTCGGTGCGTGGACAGCATGATTGTGTCACTTTTGCCACGCGCACCCTCGCCCCCTGTTCACTGCGGCGAGTACAAACCTAGCTTAACCATCCTTAACATGCACAAGGAAAGTTTAGAGAAAGAGGTTATTGATGTATTTGACAATGTAATCCAAAGACATGGCAATCTGCCCTGCAGACCCCTGCCCCCTCCTCAAGAGCAAATTTAAGCTGCACTGTCAGCTGGCTGTCCTTTGTGGAGTTGAGCAGTCCATATGTTGTTCTCATTGGGTTATTGTCAGTACTATACTTGTTTTCAACACGGGTTAAAAGTGTCAGGCTTATTGGAGTCAGAACAATCCCACTAATGGTGCCGTTAAGATCGCATGAGTCACTGACCTAACCATCCATCAGGTTTGGGTCACTTGTAAAATGCTTCCTAACAAAGTCAGCATAATAATGGTCTTGGTCACACGTCTCAAGTTGGGAACTGCCTGGGGAGACGGGTCAAAGTTGCAGTTTTCCAAGTGTATTACTGTGATGGCCGCATGTGCAACCACACAAAAAATTGTTTTGTAATGATTTCATTTAAATAAATCTCATATTTTACTTTACCGCATTTCACTTTTTTACATTTACATTGGTTAACTATTTGGGTGCACACATTTAGTTGACTCATTTTGTCATTTCTTGCTTTTTTGGTTTACTTTAAACTAATATACTTTTCATTTGAGTTGCCAGTTCCTGGGAGGCTGTCGTGTGGGTGTGGCCATTAAAGGAAAGTAGTCCCCAGCTGCAAAAGATCTCCTCAATGACAAAGAGGCCTAGTTGGACTCTTCCACTTAGTTTTAGAAGGGGAGTTGGAAGGGTTTAGATTTTTCTATTTGGTTTTGTTTTTTGTAATAAATTCGGGAAGTTTAATTATTTAAGTCCTCTTCCTCATAGGTTGCTGATTTTAGTACTGATTAGTTTGATCTTTTGTTGTAGTTTTGTTTAGGTAAATGTATTTCATGTTCCCCTCTTGTGTAAAAATGGTCTGATCAACCAGTATATATGTTTCCCTTGTGTGTCAGTTTGAAAAAAAAATAAAATAAAAAGTCTGTTCCTGTGTGGTAAATAAATTTATTATTTTTCCTCAAAGACTTCCCTGTGCTTCTCTGCTTTTTCGGCTCGGTCCTTCACAATTACTGTTAAATAAATCCTTTGAACTGGTGTTGGAGAACATCAAGCCTGCTGTGGTTACCGTTGTTTGACTCACTAAAGTCCTGCTGTCAGCTAAATCGACTGCGCTTGTAACATCAGGTCACTGCAGACAAACATCATTTTTTTTCCCCTCGTTGTTTTCCAGAGCAAAGAAATTGGGATCCAGATGCACGAGGAGCTGGTGAAGGTGACAAATGAACTCTACACTGTGAGTAATAGACTGCATCTCCCGCAGATTTATCTCTCACACCTCATCTCATCGCCGAGGCCGGTCAAAGTTTTTCATCCTCACTTTGTCTTTCTGACGCTTTGTCCTGTTTGCCATTTGATTTTTGTCTTTTCCCTTCTTCTTTCACATTTCTGTGCATCAATGAAGATTCCACCTATTGTGTTTCTTATCTTGTCCTTTCTGCCTTTTTGATGACAATAATTTAGGTAAAAGGCAAATAAATGCTTTGTTGTAAGAAAGCTGACTTTGTTGTCAGCCATATTCTCTTGTACTGCTGAAATTATTTGTTTTTTTTTTCTTTTGTCTTGCTTGGTTGTAGAAATTGTTGAAGGTCTTTGGTTTTTAAATTAATTGATTCGTCGTCACACTTTTATGCACTAAGGAGCACTGCTTCGATTTTGTTTTACGAAAATCTGTCTAATACCGGCTTAGCAAAACTGAGTTGATGAGAAGATGTCCATTTGTCTTCGATTTAGCATTTAGGATTGTCACGCCCTAAATGACTGAGAATCTACACCAACAAAATGAGCTGATGATGAATGATGATGAACTGCAGAAGAGGAATCAGGTAGTTGTGAATGACTAAAAGGAATAAGTGGTGGTTTCCTGAGCTATAATCACTTTAACATTTGGGCAAACTATGAGCTCATACCAGCTTCAAGATCCAGGGCTGAAGAAACATCTTTTTGCATTCGAGCATAGCTTGCTACTGCACTGTTTCCTGTCTTATTACTTATCTAAAGGAAATGTAACATGGGTCTAAATATGAAGA
Organism: Fundulus diaphanus; assembly: GCA_037039145.1. Taxonomy (NCBI): domain Eukaryota; kingdom Metazoa; phylum Chordata; class Actinopteri; order Cyprinodontiformes; family Fundulidae; genus Fundulus; species Fundulus diaphanus. The sequence continues at coordinate 26,643,925 of CM073126.1, forward strand.
ATGGAAGTGCATGTTGCGAAACATTATCACATCTCATTTACATGAGATGTGATAATGAGATGAGTTGTTTCGCTCATCGGGTTGTCACAATACTAACATTTCAAACTCAATACTGATACTAAGAAAAATATTGGATACTAGTATTTTTGACACCTCAGCAATATTTTTGGAAGGCACAGGGTTATTACTGTTTAAGAGCAAAAGAAAAAAAAATCACCCCTTATTTTGAGAAATAGATAATTGAAGTATAACTTCCTTATCTTACAAAACACTTAGAAGTGTTAATATCTTATTTTGTACCTTTGATTTAGTCATGCAAGTGTTTTATTTTAATTGCTTATCTTTTGTGTGCTACAATATGACTGTCAAATTGCCCTTGATATAGTTAAATGTTACAACTGAGGGACTAATTTTTTCTCTAAACTAATAAATTGTTTCAAAACAAACATGAATCTGGCGCTCCACTATAACCTGTAATATTAGTCTCCAATAACTTTACAGCTAAACGGAGAAGTAATGGGGGGGGGGGGGGGGGGTAGTTTGTTTTGTTACTTCCCTATTTATAAGCCGATGTGAGACGTTGTCTGAAGAACGTTTCCCTGCGTTGATTCATACCACAGCAGAATAGAGCGGAGGTGCGTCTCAAGGAAGGGCTCGGACCGACAGAACCCTGTCATAGGCCCCCTAAAGCTAAACACATAGCTTAAGTCATCTGGGAGGTTTACTACTTCACTGCTGCAGATACAGGAGCTTTGCTGACCTTTTTTATGTTGCTCTCAATCATCCGTGTTGTTTGAGGAAGTTTGTTCGAACAATGATTTTGTGTTTGTCTTGTCGATAAAAAAGGGTCACGTATGTTTTCTGGCTGTACTCGACATACTAGCAGAGTTTAAACTTGACAAGCAGCAGATCATTGTTGAGATGAGCAGCTGCAGAGAGGCTGAATGCCTACAGCCTTACAGTTGCAATATGTTTGTCTCATGATTTACAAAATGAGACTCAGAATGAGGGCAACCACGGAGTCAGGCAGTTCGGTAAGAGAGTTTGATAAACTGGTGTGGCTTGTTCGGTGGTGGTTCTGTCTGGTCGGTTTGTCTGGGTTCCACTGGAGAAAGACGGGGAGATTGGTGAGCTGAGGAAGGTGTCGACGAGAATAATGATAGAGCGAATGACTCACAGGGTTCCAGGCTGGGTTTTGTCCGGGGAGGGTGATGTCCAGGGTCCAGGCTGTGGTGCAGGTCAGCTCTCTTTTATACAACGGCGTAGGAGGGTGGACAGCAAAACAGGAGGACTAAACCAGGAAAGATGTCTTGAGTTCTTATCTTGATACGAGGAGGTCCGACTTGCAGTTTCTGTGGCTGGGGTCCAGGTTTCTAGGAAGAGGAAAAAACGGGCTTAGGCTTGGATTTCACTAGGAACAAGATAGCTAGGTTGGTCAAGTACCATGCTGGAAGCGAGTAAGAACTGACGCCCTCCTGCTGGAAACAGCTCCTTAAGAAGAGCTCCAATCAGCGGTGATGCGGAGCACCTGCCCGTTACGCCCTGCAGAGGAGGAGAGAGAGAACCAAACCTGCACCCAGACCTGAGAGTGTGACAGTTAGACAATTTAGGCAAACGTGAATGGTTCAGTCAATAACGATTTTTATCTAAATGAGTAACTCCGAATAGTAGTTTTTTGTATCGATTAAATGCCTCAATATATAAATATATAAATACAATATATAAAATTAGAAATTGTCATTTGATATTAATGGCAATGAGCATCTTAGATGCAATATTTTGTTGTCTATAACATTCATTATACTTGTCTATAAAATATTTGGCCCTTTAAAAAAACGTTCATTGTCCTTTTTACCCACAGTTGATACAACTCTTGGTGACCAGGATCATAAAGCTCGGGCAGAGCAGTGGGACCATCACAATATCAAAAATGAAACCAAGTAGTGTAGAAAATAGTTACTTATAAAATTCAACAACATTAGGAAAATGCTCTGTTTTCCTAATGTTGTGCAGCTACAGTATCAGATGAGTAGAATGGCCATGCTGGAGCTTTATTTAATTAAAGCAGTGAATCAAAAGGTAGATATGTAAAAGTGTGACAGGGCAATTATTGAGTCTTTCCTAGTTGTTTAGCCATTTAACCTATTGAGTAATTTGTTATATAACTTTTTTATTTTTAGTATAAAATACAATATTAAGGGTTTGGTGTTTGGAAGGTTTGGAAATCTCTATAATTATTCTCAGACTGAAGGGCAGGAAGAACTGCTAAGATCATTGTTGTTTTCTTTCCGTCTGACTTTATTAAGGTTCTCACACTTGCTGAACTCAATCAATCAAAAACACGTGATTAAAAGCAAGTTGTTCCCAACCTACTAGTTCCTACAGAAACAATAACTGTTTCTGGAATTTGGTTTCTTTTTTCTTTTTTTGTATCACGTGTGTTGCTGCACAGCGTAATAAGCCATCTGTTTATAGATAGTGTTTTAAAAAATAAATTCTGACGTACAATTTACGATAACAACAACGAAGGTGAGTGTAGCTCTGTCTATTTATTGCTTTATGATAATAAGTGGGAACTGTTTTTGGGAAGTAGAGGGATGACACGTCTGCTGAGTCTCATTTTTTTTCATCCCATTGGAATAATTTTTCCTGTTTTTGTAAATTACTCTTTTAGATGCCACCACTTTCCTGTGTGATTCATGGTCAGTACAAAAACTTATTTCCTCCTCGTTTTTCACACACATATTGACTTTGTGTAGACCAGTCAAGTTTTTTCCACAAATATCTTTATCTTGATGGACGTTGTTTTGTGCGTTGGTGTGCTGTCCTGCTCGAGCAGGAAGGGACCATCCCCAAACTGTTCCCACAAAGTTGGGAGCATGAAATTGTCCAAAATGTCTTGCAATGCTTAAGCATTAAGAGTTCCTTTGACTGGTAGTAAAGGGCCGAGCCCTACTACTGAAAACCAGTCCACACCAGAATGCTTTCTACACAAAACACAAAACTACTTGCTGCAATGCAGTTGCTTTTTTGTGCTGTTCTCCAATGAACAAATCCATACTTGTCCATTGGATTGTGAGATGGAGAGCCATGATTCATCACTCCAGAGAACTTATCTCCTCTGGTCTAGCGTCCAGTGGCAACCTGCTGTACACCACTGCATTTGATGCTTTCGCACTGCACTTGGTGATATAAAGCTTGGATGTAGCTGCTTGGTCACGGAAGCTCATAACATAAAGCTCTCTGCATACTTTTCTCGAGCTAATCTGAAAGTCATAAGAAAGGTTTTTGGAGAATTGTAGCAACTGACTGCAGAAAGTCTTCACGCTACATGCCTCAGCGTCCGCTCACCCTGCTCTGGGGTTTTATGACGTTTGAATTCACTGAATTCACTGAGCTCATCCTTACCCTAAAATAAAAAAAATAACATTTCCAAATTTAGCATGTTGTCCCTGCTATAACAACCAACATGCTCACAAAGCCCCTTTGTTTTCAGAAACTTCTAACTGATTTTAAGACCTTACTGGTAGTGAAAATAGCTGAGTGTCCTACTCAGTAACAATTTCCACACAAATGAATGTTGTTGATAGCATGACCTGGAAGAGCATTTTTTACGGTTTGCCAGTTAGTTGCTAGATGCATCTTCATATCTGGCCCATCTAACTTGTAACACATTTGACTTTTATCAGCAGCACACAGCTCTCTTGTACCTGCAGTTACTTCCCATACGCTTGTCATAAAGTCAGAGTGCCCGAGAGTACTGAACGACCTTATGGGTTCTTCTCATACATGGGAATTATTGATGAATAGATTCTCCTTCACGATCTCATAAAATAGGTTGGTTGCATGATTTTGAGGTCTTTGGAGTTTCATTTTCAGTTTGTTTGTTTGTTTGGACTATCTCCTCGCTGATTATTACAGTTTTTAAGTCTTACTTTGTTTAATTTTACGTTTCAGTGCTCATCATTTGTTTGGAGTTTTCCCTGATTAGGTTATTCTATAGTTTTCCAGTGTTCTTTGTATATATATTTTTTTTCTGTTAGAAATTTTTCTTTGGGTTTTCCTACTCAGTTTCATTCATGTTTATTCATCTTTTTCTCCTTCTGTTTCCCTCTCTCTGCCACCCTGCAATCCAGCTCATTCACTTCACCTGTTAGAGCTCATCATCTCTCATGCCACTCACCTGTTTTCCCCACTACATAAACCCCTGTTAGCTATTGCCTCATTGCTGGATTGTTTTTCCACTTGCCCAACTATGTCAGTTTTGCTCATGTTCCACAACTCCATTTCCTTGTGTCTGTTCTGTGAGATTTTGTCTCGATCATTTTATTTCTTTCATTTATTTTTTTTCTTTTCACCATGCTACTCCTGCCTGCCTGTGTGCATTTGGGGTTCTGCTCTGAATCTAAACCTGACAGGATGTCTTCATAAAACTTGAAATAATCTGTAAGCAGTTATTGTCGGAAACAAATCAGCACAGCATATTTATTAAACAATGTTAAGAGGAATCCTATTTTTTTTTCTGTTATATTTATTTCATGGCCTAGCTGCATTCTGTGGTGTTATGTCATCATTTTTAAACACAAACAAAAATTAAATTTTTGATAAATCATACATATACACGCTTTGTATACTTTTGTTCTCAAATACAGTATAGCTTTAAAATAGATTGTAAACAAAGGGATTTTCTGTGGGGGAATCCACCAATAGCCGACTCTTATCTCGGGGAGAAGTGCACAGGGTGCTGTTTTCTGCTCTGACACTTTTGTTTTTACTGTGAGAGGCTTAGTGTCCAAAACTGGATAAGATCCAAGCAACTTCAGCAATCTTCTGCACCCCTGAGGTGAAACAGAAGTCAGGGCAGAGCTGACTTATTTGACTTATTCATCTGAACAGTGTGATAATAGTAACTAACCAAGGGGCAGCCCTGGCAGCTTTCCCTGATTGAACCCTCTGTAGGTTTGAGTACCACAACAACAAGCAGGATTATCAGGTGCCTGCGCTGTCAACAAGGACATTTTAATTCCATTAGGTGTACACGATTGCTCTGTTCTCTACATGTTGGCCACTCCTTTTCATTTCAAATGTATTATCCATTTTCTCCCTTCAGAAAGCATCCAAAAAACTCGGAAGGTCCCTTTTCTCATACTCAGCTTGGCCTCTGCTGAGATCTGGTGGATAATTAAACATCCTAATATGGACTTGCAACCTGATTCCTTATAAATGTGACACAGATTGAGTTTTTTGAAACCTGACAGCTAAAATAGAAACATAAAAGCTGCATCAATACAACTTTGTCTGCCTACAAAATGTGTTGCTGCTCTTCAAAAGCCAGTGCATCTTTTGCTAAAATTATTTCTTAATCAAGTTTTCATTCCATAGATTTAGTGCATAGAGAATGTGGTTTGAGGTATTCACCAATTTCATTTTTGTCTAACTCTCAGTTGGAGTTAAGTATTTTCTAGTTTTGGGCCGTATTGTTCAAATTAGCTGAAGGAATTACACAGCAAACAACTTTTTAGCCAGTTAGCATCATACATTTTTATTATCCATTCATCAAAAATGACCTCTTGACCATAGGAGGTGGGGTGGGGGGGGCTCTCTTTTGGTCATTGGGCGGGATATATCCTGGACAGAAAGGTCTCCAGTCCATCAGAGTGGCACAGAGACACACAGGACAGACAGCTACACAAACACGACCTAACAGTCCAGTTTTTGGACTATGGGAGAAAGCTGGAATTAACCCTCGCATGCACAGGGATATTCAGCAAGATTAAAAATTGGGATTCAAACCCGAGACCTTCTTGACCACCAACTGTGCTGCCATATAGCTGTCATGATTTTTTTTTTTCTGCATTCTGCCACGCCTCCTGCTCAGCTGTAATCAGCCTCATGTCTCTCCCTTGTCGGCTTCATGCCATGCGCCTGTTTCCTGCACTACTTAAGTGCTCCACTTCCACTGATTTCACAGCAGATTGTTGAAAGCTTTTGCCTGTGGATGTCCAGCGTTCATTCCACCTCCTTGATTGATCACAACATTACGACCTTGATCCCATCTCCTGGATCTCCCTGTTTTGCACTTGTCAGACTTGTACAGGGGTACCAGGCTTCTGATCTCTGAACCACGACCTTGTTTCTGATCCCCGACCTACGAGCTTAGGATTTGCCGCCAGCCTTTGGTTACCTGTGTATGACCCTCGCCTGTCTCTTGATTCTGAGCTGATCTTTGCCATTCTGCATGATGCTGTGTCAGTGTTTAAAGCTAGCACTCCTTGTTCCAAGTCGCAGCCTGCTGTGACGTCACTACCAACACAGACCCAGCCTAACAGAGCCTAACAGAACCAAGTTTCCTGTCTGGACTCTGAAAAGGTTAGTGGCTTTTTCTGAGTCTTTTTGCCATTCTAGACTCTTCTTCAGCCTCTGACCTGTCTATCAGAGGTTCCTGCTGGTGCCTCCAGAAGTTTCCTGTCTCCCACCAGCTTAATAATCAAAATAAATCTGTTTAAACACTCTTCACCTCTGGCTCAATTTTCAGGTCTTCTGTCTGGCACGTTACAGTAGTCCTAATTTTTTAGATATTTGCATAAAGGTTGACCTTATAAGACAGATACGTTTGTGTTTGTATATTTAAAAAAATACTGGTTCACTGTACTCTTGTTAGTACTTTCTGTGGCTTGCAGAAGTATCTGTACCACTTACACTTGTTTCTATTTTGCCACATTATAACCACAAACCTCGATGTATTTTGTTGGGGATCTTTGTGAACGACAATGTAGTACATACTTGCTAGGTGGAAAGATAATGCATTGTTTCCTTTTATTAATTATAAAATTCTGAAAAGTGTGCCCTGCATTTGTATTCAGCTCCTTTCACCCAGATGCCCCTAGATGAAAACTAGCCTTCAAGAGGCACACTTAGTAAATCGAGTCCACCTGAGTTGATTCACATAATCTTGATATAAGTCCAGTTGTGCTGCGAAGGCCCCTGAAAGAATGTGAGTGAATAAACAGCCTCGTGGAGACCAAGTTTAAAGCAGGATTAGTTTAGAAAACCACATACTAAGCGTAATGTCAGTTATTTGAAAATGGCCCTGTCATGTTTGTAGATGAACCCGAACGTAACCACACACAGAGTACAGTTAAAAAGAGAGTTTATTGAAGATGATGAATTGTGGAGGAAGATGACCAGAGTTCAGATCAGGCTGGAGCTGTAAATGGCTGGAGCTGGCGAGCAGGACGGAGCCGGAGCATGAAGACAGCTGGACCAGCAGCACAGCAGCATGGAGACTTGAGAACCGGAACTTGATCAACAGCACAGCAGAATGGAGACTTGAGAACCGGAACTTGATCAACAGCACAGCAGAATGGAGACTTGGGAACCAGGTTTGATCAGCAGCATGACTGGATGAATACTTGCACGACTGGAGTGAGAGCAGGACCAGAGTCACAGCAGACAGGCGGAGAACTCAGGCTGGATAAGAACAAGATGAGGTGAGCAGCAAAGAGCAAAATCCACAAGAGTAATCAGAAACCAACAGAACGAACCGACAGGGGAGGACTGAATGCAGGGAGCTTAAATAGGGAGGCTGACAGGTGTGCTGAGTACTGGCTGATTAGTGACTGACAGGTGTAGATGATTACTGAGCATGGAATCAGGAGCTGTATGGAAGGTGGAGAGTGCCCTGAAATGTCCATGGTGCAGCAGGCAAGGCTGCACCATGACATCACCCCCCCCTTAAGGCCGGCTTTCAGACGGCCCAAAAAGGATCCAATAAAAAAAAAAAAAAAAAAAAAAAAAAAACGACCCACCCAGGGTGGGCGGAGGGAGGTACTGGATGGAGGGCTAGAGTCTAAACCAAAACTTCCCAACCAGGGCAAACCAAGATAAAGAAGAAAACGTAGGCAAACAAGAAAGCGTTTAAACTACACTGGCAGTAAAAAACCCAGGAAACGGCGGGGGCAACTAGAGGGCAAAGGAAAATGCCAGGGGGAAAACAGGCATACAACAACGCCAGGGGAAAAGCTGGAGGGTAAGAAAAACGCCAGCACGTAAGGAACCAGGAATCTCTATGACACCAGGGAAACAGATTTATCAAATACCAAGAAACAGAAAATCCAAAACACCAGGGAACAGAGGGTGTCCAAACACGCCAGGGAAACAAAGGTAATCTAACATAACATAACATAGGAGCACTAGCAAGCACTATGGTAACACCCAACATAAACACTAAGAACTCAAAAACTAAAGAACGCTAGGAAAACTAAGAACCGCTGAATAACTCTGAAACTAAGGAATGCCACGTAACTCAAAAACTAAGGAGTGAAAAATAACTCAAAAATAAAGGCGTGCTAAATAAAAAGAACTAAGGCAGAACTAGAACAAATGTAACTAGAGAGCACTGGGGCCTTATGGGCACAGGCAGTGACGGCTGCTAGGAGACCGGCAGCAGCTAGGCTACAGAGTGGTCGTGGAGGACGGCCAGGGCGTGGCAGGCGGCGGAGCAACATCACCCGATCGAAACCTCGAGGAGGGCGGCCTCGACGTGGCAGAGCCAGACGTGGGCGTCGCGGTGGGCGACCCCGACGACGCAGAGTCAGACGTGAGCGTCGAGGTGGGCGACCCCGACGGCGGAGCCGGCAAGCCCGAAAGGGGTGTCGCAGAGGACGACCCCGACGTGGCAGGGCTGAATGCAGGCGTGGCGGAGGGCGACCCCGACGTAGTGACATGGTCTGTTGTGGCCAGCGGCGGAAGAGGACCCTGGAAAACACTGGGTTACAGACTAAGGGTGGCGTCAAGCCACAGGACACAGGACTACCGGCTTCAGAGGTCACAGGACTACATGCTACGGAGGTTGCAGGGCTACAGGCTACGGAGGTCACAGGGCTACAGGCTACGGAGGTCACAGGGCTACAGGCTACGGAGGCCACAGGGCTACAGGCTACGGAGGCCACAGGGCTACAGGCTACGGAGGCCACAGGGCTGCACGGTTCAGGAGACCCCGGGCTGCACTGTTCAGGAGACCCTGGGCTACGGGTTTCGGGAAATGCCTGGCTGCGGCTTTCAGAAAACACCGGCCTACAGGAGACAGGCGACGCCGGGCTACAGGACACTGGAGAAGGTCTCAGACTACAGGGTTCAGGAGAATCCTGGCTACCGGCTACCGGAGGCCCTGGGCTATAGGCTACCGGAGGCCCTGGGCTACAGGCTACCGAAGGCGCCGGGCTACAGGCTACCGAAGGCGCCGGGCTACAGGCTACCGAAGGCGCCGGGCTACAGGCTACCGAAGGCGCCGGGCTACAGGCTACCGAAGGCGCCGGGCTACAGGCTACAAGAGGCGCCGGGCTACAGGATACAAGAGGCGCCGGGCTACAGGATACAAGAGGCGCCGGGCTACAGGATACAAGAGGCGCCGGGCTACAGGATACAAGAGGCGCCGGGCTACAGGATACAAGAGGCGCCTGGCTACAGGATACAAGAGGCGCCTGGCTACAGGCTTCAGGAAACGCCTGGCTACAGGCTTCAGGAAACGCCTGGCTACAGGCTTCAGGAAACGCCTGGCTACAGGCTTCAGGAAACGCCTGGCTACAGGCTTCAGGAAACGCCTGGCTACAGGCTTCAGGAAACGCCTGGCTACAGGTTTCAGGAAGCTGCGAACCCTCCTGAGTCTCCATGTCAATGGTAGGCGGCGGACCAGCCTGGGTCCCCGCGTCGATGGCGGGCGGCGGACCCTCCTGGGTCCCCGCGTCGATGGCGGGCGGCGGACCCTCCTGGGTCCCCGCGTCGACGGCGGGCGGCGGACCCTCCTGGGTCCCCGCGTCGACGGCGGGCGGCGGACCCTCCTGGGTCTCTGCGTCGACGGCGGGCGGCGGACCCTCCTGGGTCTCTGCGTCGACGGCGGGCGGCGGACCCTCCTGGGTCTCTGCGTCGACAGCGGGTGGCGGACACACCTGGGTCCCCATGTTGATGGTAAGCGGTGAACCCTCCTGGGTTACTGCGTCACATGTAGGCGGTGGACCCTCCTGGGTCTCCGCGTCGCAGACAGGCGACGGACCCTCCTGGGTCTCCGCGTCGCAGACAGGCGACGGACCCTCCTGGGTCTCCGCGTCGCAGACAGGCGACGGACCCTCCTGGGTCTCCGCGTCGCAGACAGGCGACGGACCCTCCTGGGTCCCCACGTTGGACGGCAGACTGCCGTGCTTGAGAGCCACCTCGGATGCCAGAAAGGCTTGCTCTGAGCCCGCGTCGGACGCCATACTGGCATCAAGCAGATTCTCTGTACCAGGCCTCTCTGATGCAGCCAGCGAAGCAGGACCAGGGCTTTCTGTGGCTGTCTGGGCAACAACTAAGTCTTTGGCTACGGGCTGAGCAGGTGCAGAGGCTTTGGCTGCGGGCTGAGCAGGTGCAGAGGCTTTGGCTGCGGGCTGAGCAGGTGCAGGGCTTTCTGATGAAGCCGGTGGCGGGGTTATGGAGACCTCAGCCTCTGATGTTGGTGCGGCCCGATAGGGAAGCAGGTCATCCCTATCCCCGTAAAAGAAGTCCCACAGCTGGGTCTCATGGATCTGGGGCGCTTTGGCTGGACGAGGCGTGGACCTCCGAGCAGCGGCTGAAGACTTCACCCGGGGAGCAAGCTGAGTGTCGTGGAGGTGGTGACCGAGCAGGGGAAGAGAGGTGACGTCAACTTCAGCTGGTGCGGCTGCAACAGCAGCATCTGGCTGGGCTTCGGGAGAGGTCATGTGCTGGCGGACCCGGCGTCTGCGCCGGGAGGGACGGGGTGGTGATGAGGCAGCAGGAGCTGCGGCAGAGACAGCAGCAGTAGGAGCCTCAACAGCGAGAGGGACAGAGGCTGGATCCGTGGCTGGAACAGCGGCAGACTTAGCAGCAGCTTCAGCAACAGGTGCAGCAGGGGCCGCTGAGGTGGAGGAGGCCGAATCAGCAGCGCCAAAAACAGCTGCCGAGATGGACAGGCTGGAGGGCGGAGGTCTGGGTGGAAGTGGCCTGCTGAAGAGCTGGGCAACTGCAGCCCGTTGATTCCAGTCGAGCTCTTCGTACACCCCCGAGAATTCAAAATATGGTAAGAGCTCTGTTTTACTCTTCAGCATGTTCTGCACCTGAGCCACTGCACTCATCCGCCTCGAAGGTGGACTGAGCGTGGCGATCATATCCAGACAACCTCGAACCTGTTCCATGAGGAGACCCGCGTTCTCCTGGAGAATGTGCTCCGCTGCACTGCTGTCCGGGAACAGAGCAGGATCCATTTTGCCGGTTCCTGCAGTGAAACTCTGTGTGGGTTTCAGGTTCAAAAGGTCGGTTCGTTCTGTCATGTTTGTAGATGAACCCGAACGTAACCACACACAGAGTACAGTTAAAAAGAGAGTTTATTGAAGATGATGAATTGTGGAGGAAGATGACCAGAGTTCAGATCAGGCTGGAGCTGTAAATGGCTGGAGCTGGCGAGCAGGACGGAGCCGGAGCATGAAGACAGCTGGACCAGCAGCACAGCAGCATGGAGACTTGAGAACCGGAACTTGATCAACAGCACAGCAGAATGGAGACTTGAGAACCGGAACTTGATCAACAGCACAGCAGAATGGAGACTTGGGAACCAGGTTTGATCAGCAGCATGACTGGATGAATACTTGCACGACTGGAGTGAGAGCAGGACCAGAGTCACAGCAGACAGGCGGAGAACTCAGGCTGGATAAGAACAAGATGAGGTGAGCAGCAAAGAGCAAAATCCACAAGAGTAATCAGAAACCAACAGAACGAACCGACAGGGGAGGACTGAATGCAGGGAGCTTAAATAGGGAGGCTGACAGGTGTGCTGAGTACTGGCTGATTAGTGACTGACAGGTGTAGATGATTACTGAGCATGGAATCAGGAGCTGTATGGAAGGTGGAGAGTGCCCTGAAATGTCCATGGTGCAGCAGGCAAGGCTGCACCATGACAGGCCCACATAAACTGACTGGCTGGGCAAGGAGAGCATTGATCAAGGAGAGCATTGATCAAGGAGAGCATTGATCAGAGAAGCAGGCGAGAGCTTCATGGTACCTTTGGAAGAGCTGTAGACATACACAGTTCAGGTTGGAGAATCTGTTGACAGGACAGCTATTAGTTTTGCATGCCACAAACCCACTCTTTATTGGAGGGAGACAAAAAGATAGCTGTTGTTAAAAGAGAGCCTGGAGGAGTTCAGTTTGCGTTTTGGCAGGGATCGTGCACATGTACACAGCAAACGTATGTCCCCTACTTGATTCGTGTGTCATGTAAGGGAGTCTGGTCAGCTGAAAGACCAAACTACTACAACAACAAAATACTAATACAAAAAGCTGTGCAACTATATTTATAGTGAAGGGTGGTTCAAATCCCCGCCTCTCGCCCATTGACAGCTGGAGATAGGCACCAACACCCCTCACGACCCCAACAGGGATAAGCGTATTGGAAAATGGATGGATGGTTGTTCAAATCTTTCACTTTCACATTTTTGTGTCATTTCCCAGTTATGCATTACTTTGTGTTTGCCTTTCACACAAAATTGCAAAATAGCTCCAGAATTGTTTCTGTACCAACCAACACCTTTTTAACCACTCTAATCCCTATAGCTTTCGTGTCGACTGCCGCAGCCGTTTACCTTTTTTTTTTAATGTGTCCTGTTGTAGGTATATTTAACTTGACATTAGCAGTGGCAATAACATGAGAAAATGAAGGAAAAGTTGCACTTCCTGACGTTAGTGTCATCATAATGGATCAGTTAAATATTGTTCTCTCGGTTTCTACCTGTGTTAATTTCCTGCCGCGGTGACAACATCTCCCCCTGGGATCAATAAAGACTGAGCTCCTCTTATATCTCTCTGATCCACCACCTCGTGCCTCATATCGGCGCGTCAGTCTCACTCACAGGTATTCTTTTGTCAGCAACCACATCAACGCTGACTTGGAGACTCTGTAGCAGGTGCTGGGTGTTGATGCAGCTGTAATTTTTTGCTTCATGCTCTTACTAATTCATTGTTTCTTAATAAGCCCATTAGCGCTGCAATGAACTTCATTTATTTCATGAATTTTGTAAAGCTGGTAGCTCCGTTATGCGGATTTCTTAGTATGGTCTAGTTCCATGAACAGGGTCCATTTTAAAAGTGATTTTTAACTTGGATAGTTAGTTTCTCTTAGTAAATAGCTACAACTAGCATTTGACTACTGCTTTTTTTAAATTACCTTTGTATATCTATATCTGATGCAAAAATTAGTTTCAGGCTCCTGCACACCTAAGAGTGACAAAAGGCAAAAACAAATTAATTCTGTAAGGAGGCCTGGCTATTTTTACAGCACTGTATTAGTTAATAGTGCATCATTTCTTCCCATGTTGTGAACATTAGGCCTCCATTAGGAGAGAGGCGGCATATTCCCAGGATAGGTCATCATTCCACCACAGCTTTTTACACCTCATTATGCAGGTATAGTAATGTAATTGCAGGAGACGACTTGGAGATAAGATTTTATAGTAAATATATATATGTATATATATTTTTAACCAGGCTATGAATTTCTATGCTGCATGTATTGAAGTGGCTCTAAATATATTTTTGCCTCATTTGATACAATCTGTTGCTGGATTCCACACAAGCGTGAAGTCTTATTTCTATCCCAATATTTAACATAGATCACCTCCTGTATTGTATTGTTTCCACAAGATATAGAATATTTTTCTTTTTACATGGAAGATCTTTTCATCCTTCCTGTATTGTTTTTCATATCTGTAGAGAGAGGGGTTGTAAGTTTTCTATTAGATCTCCACTTATAATGACTTTGTCCCGCTTGACCAATGCATGTTTTGGAGTATTTGCTTTATTTGGTTTTTGCATTAGTTTGAGATCAAACATTGCACATTGTGATAGGGTAGCAATAACTTAAACTCCTGATATAAGCAGATGTAATCCTATTTGCACATTAAGAAAATCTCTGGGAGCTCTTTCAATTTCGACACGTCGGTCATTGTCACACTCACACGCAGTCCTACGCTCTGGTACCATGAGGACTTATTTCTTTATCTCTCAGGCACCACAACCCTTGTTCCTTTATACCAGTGCTTCTCAATTGTTTTTTGGCACGCCTCCGTTTCTGTGGCCGGCCGGGCTGCAATGTCATCTCCTCAGTGGCCTCTAGACCAAAAAGTGGTATTCCTCTTTCGGGGCTCGGGTTCGGCACCAAATGTTATCGGCCCCTGTCAGCGGTTGGACACCTCTGTCTCGTCCAGTTCTTTTGTGAAGAAGTGGTCACACATGGAATATGTTGAATACTTCTTTAGTAGTAAATGACTCTCGAAATAGAAACTATACTTTAAGACTTTCAGTCTAAACAAGCCAGAGGAATAGTTACATATGCCAGCTGAGGCTCTCATAATACCGTCGTGGGGAAAAGGAATGGGAAAACAGTCCCAGGTAAGGGTTACATCGGCTTCTGATAGATCAGATGTAAAAAGCTGATGCTCTTGTCCCTCCCCATAACTGTTTTTATATTCCGGTTTTTGTATTTTTGTATTTTGATTTTCTTTAAAGTGACCTTGACTGTCCAGAAAGCCGCTGTTAAAGGTATACTATGCAACTGGGATTGATTTTCCAGTGAGGCGCCCCCCAGAGGGCGAAAGTAAAAGTGCACTGTCGTAAATATGCTCAGCTGTTCTCCTGGTTTCTCAGTCAAGCCAGGCACGGTTGTTTTGAGCTTAGAAGACAGGCGAACGCAACGAATACAAAAGTCGAAAAAACGGCAGTACAAACAATGACTAACACAGTAAAAGTATGAACATGCACACAGAGAGAGAGAAACCATTCCAATGCAGTGTTTCCCCTAGGAATTTGCTTACCGGACGACCGGCGGAGCGGGGGTGGGGGTGTAGAGACAAGCTTTGAGCGACCGGCGGAGCGAGCGACTGGCAGAGCGGGCGACCGGCGGAAAGAGACAAGCTTTGCGCGACCGGCGGAGCGAGCGACCGGCGGAAAGAGACAAGCTTTGCGCGACCGGCGGAGCGAGCGACCGGCGGAGCGAGCGACCGGCGGAGCGGGCGGGCGGGCGGGCGGGGGAAAGAGACAAGCTTTGCGCGACCGGCGGAGCGAGCGACCGGCGGAGCGGGCGGGCGGGGGAAAGAGACAAGCTTTGCGCGACCGGCGGAGCGAGCGACCGGCGGAGCGGGCGGGCGGGGGAAAGAGACAAGCTTTGCGCGACCGGCGGAGCGACCGGCGGAGGCGGAGCGGGGGAGAGAAGCTTTGTGCGCATATCGAGTTAGTTTTTTTTTTTTTTGGAATGTTGGGAGGCGGTAGCGTGAGGGAAACCCTACAATGTTACTTACAATCGCATCAGCAGAAACGCGAGGTCCGCGTCAGCCTTGCAGCCTTCTCTTTCTTTTAGCTCTCGCCATTCGGAAAAAGCTTGCCCGATGTTCACCCGTGTACGACTCGTCTTTCTGTCCAGAGCCCTTTTCCTCTTTCTTGCCTGCTCCGACATGGGCTTTCGCTGTTTTATCGCTGGTTCCGCCATGATAACTGCACAGATATCGCCACTGCGCTAGCAACAAACATGTTCTCGCCGTAAAGCAAGACCGACTCTCGCGATCTTGCACGAGATTCTGAGCTTGTGGGTGCGAGCCGAGGACTCCTGCAGTTGCAAGTGCGGTATTTCCCCCACAGACCACCAGGGCGGCCAAGAAAACCTTAGTTCAACCTGAAATGACTCATTTAATCATCCAAAACGGTATGGAACACATTAATTAACTGAAAAATGTTGCATAGTGTGCCTTTAAAAAAAATGTATTATTATTATCAGCAAGGAAATGACCCTGCAGGGGCATTACACCCATCACAAGTCTGTTGAAGATGTGTCACTGTCAGACTGTGAAATAGCATAGACTCTAAAGTGTATCCACATTTAAATGCTGCTCGGTACGAAATTGTGTTGCATTTGCATAAACTTCTTTGCAGGGTTGTTTGTGTGGTAAGTCTGAGTTATGCTCCTCACCCAGGAGACTTTTAAAAATCTGTGGCCACCTGGCACAGCTGGAGATCACATGATGGCTGTGTCCGAATTCAGGGGCTGCATCCATCAGAGCCGTTCCCGCCCTTACTTTAACGTAACTGCTGTTGCATAGCAACCGTGACAGCGTGAAGCACAGAGCCGTGAAGCCGTGATGATGAAGCCCAAACCTTTGCTCCATTTTTATTATTTAATAGTTGAGGATTTCCAGCAGTTGTGCCATCATCTCAGTCGTGTTAAAGATGAGTGAATTATTCATTTCTAAATATAATATCAAATATGACAAAGTTAAATAAAAGTATCCTGTTCTGAAGATAAACTTTAATCTCAGCCAAACTGATTTGCTCAGTAACAAATGAAGCACAGAAATAAACCAAACATGAACCATTAGATATCACCAGCCTGAATTACATCTGTGTTTAACCTCCCCTCTGTGTTGAAAGCCTGGTTGAATAGGGCGTGGCCTTAAGCAGAATTAGATTTGGGGCCCCATGAAACAGCATTTCAACACAGATTTTGTGGAATTGGGGAGAGGTGGGGCCCATTTAATTGGCTGAGCAATCAGTGATAGTTGGTTATTCTTTGCTGAGATGTATATGTGAACAAATCGTGCTGTCACAAAGAAAGGATTAAACTCAGCATCAGACTGTAGCTATGGTAACACAACCATTGAACAGTGAGGATTACACTTTTACAAAGTAAACTAGCCAAATCCTTTAAATATTAAATTTAAATACTAAAAAAGCAAAACTCTTAAAGTTTATCTCTGCTGTATCTCATTCTCAATAAAACAAATGTGAAAGTTTTAGATCCATGGTAATTGTTCAAATTCAAACATTTATGTGAGACCCCTACTGGTTTCAGGGTCCTAAGCAGCAGCTTATTTTGTTTGTGCTTTGGGTCAGCTTTGCCAGTAGGAGTTTAAAAACGAGGTGCTAGGAGGCGGACGTTCTCCCTGAGTATAGCGAGCCTCAACCGCCTGATCAGCTGACAGCAGGTGAGGCGAGCTGCCTATTAGCGCAGCGGGAACGGACGTCTCTGAAAACACTGCAGCACTTTGGCATTTAAGTGATATCTTGATAAACCAAGCAGGTATTTGTGGTTTTTATGCCTAAAAACATGGTAAAAATACATTTTGTGTCACAGAAAGCGTAATGAATCCAACTTTAATCACAGTTTTTGACTCTCTCTTCCACCATTGGCATTTCTGTTTGAACAATTGGACTCACAATGAATCATGGGCTATCCCATAATTAATTGACGGGCCACGAAGGGTACACTGGACCCATCCTTTAAATCTGGGGGAAAGAAGGACATATTTGGAGGAACCTTCATTGCCTCGCTTTGTCTAAACCGACCAACAAATCTAGCCTTTGAAGGACGCTGCCCCTTAATTTGAAAACACCACATATATGCTGACAAATCAGATGTGTAGAAAGGTGGGTCTGAAACGTCATCGACCTTAAACTTCATATTTTCATACACTCATGAAATTAAAGGCAGATACCAAACAGTGTGACAGATGTAGTAGTGGGAAACTGTAGTTGCGTCACCCAACAGAAATCTTTTATGTGCAGCTTCCAGATAAAAGGTATCCTGGTGTTCGGTGACTGTTTATATTGACTGTCAAACATCCTGAGGTGCTTATAGAAAATTACTTCCACTTGAGATGTTTGAAGATGTTCCTCGCATCTGGACTGTCCTTTAGAGGCTTAAATATTTAAGAGGAGCGCCTCTCGACAAGCATCTGGGACAGGTTAGGACATACTAAAGGGACTTCTTTCTTGTCTCATTATGCTTTTTTTATGTTTTGAGGAGGAAGTAATCTTTTTAGTGTGTTAGAAGAGATCAAAGTAACAAAATAATTGCAGAAAACATGGAAAATCAACACTTGGAAAAGAGCTGGGGGTGAGACGGTAAATTGAAGATTTGACAAATGAGACTAAACTGTAAACAACCCTGGATCCATTTAAATAATTCTCAAGTTGAATCATCTGTGTTTTCCGGTCTGCTACATCTCAAACAGATCCACCAGGCGGCATCGGAAAGGCAAAAATCAAAGTAGACTTTCAAAAACGTAAACTCTGGGAGAGAGATGACATTTTCTTTAAAGTTTTTTTTTCTTATTCACACTGCAGGCAGAGATAAGGAGGCATCAAACCAACAATAACACTGTTGCATTTCATTGCACCAGTGTGGCTGGGGTGTAAATGAAGACAGCACATAGCAGTGTGTTGTCAATTTTGGTTTTAGGCCTCAAGTGACATCTATTAATCCACGTTTCAGCTTGTATTTGTTTGTGTGTACTGAACCCAGCATATTTACCATAAGAAGAAAAAAATATATGGAGCCAAGAAATGGTCAGATTTATTGTATAATTGAAACAGACCTAATTAAAACTGTCTTCTGAAAAAAAGCATGCATTGAAAATAAAAAGTTTACTAAATTTCTTTAATTTTTAAGAAAATGTGATACTTTCATCCTTTCCTGCTAAGCTTTGTCAATTACCAACTACAAAGCTTAGTTCAGTGCATATTTTAATGCTAGTTTACTAAAGCAGATATGCTAATACAGTTTATATACTGTACAGTAATATCTGAAACATAACCAGCAAACTGTTCAAACTTCCTATATTTCATTAAAACAACATGATGCGGGATGACACTTCATTTGTGGGGGCTGCAGTCCATCATCTTCCCACAGCTGATCCAATGCCCAGACCCCCTCGCCAGATCCGAGCTTGAAACTTAAAAGTGTAAAAACTAATTTGAAACAGAAAAAACTGATTTTGAATCTGAAAATTCAAAAATCTGAAAATGAAACAAAAAGGAAAAAAATCAAAACATGAAAGAAAAATTTGTTTCAATTCTTATGATTTTTAATACGTCAAGATCTTATATTTGACATTCGGTTTCAACATTTGTCTTTTTTCAGTTTCAACTAGTTTTTCAACAATTTTTAATATCTTGGATCTATAAAAACACATTCAAGGTGGGGGTTTCAAACGATGCTCAATCTGTTTTTATTTTTTCTTTGCTATGAACAATTCTTGCTGATAACCTTTTAAACTGATGTTGTTTCATCTAAATACTTAATCAGCAGTTTAACAAGTTTTTTGTTCTGTTCTGTGTTTTTTTCCTTTATCAATCTGTTATTTTTTAGTTTTGTGTACAGTGATGTCTTTGCTCTCTCTACTCTAAGTTTTGACTGAACAACCCATTGACATATTGCCAATTTATTGTGACATAAAAAGAATTTAAGCAGTAAACCTAAAGTACAAAGGTAATTCTTTATTTTGCATAAAGCAAGATCAGGGTTCGTTAACATACTTAGATTTGTGCTGGCCTTATTCTGTTTCTGGTACCAGTGCCCCCTATTAGATTTTAAATTCTTATTTTGTTATATTGGGGATTTGTGGATTTTAAACAATCAGTATCTTACTTGAGGCGTGGAGTTATTTCAGTTTGAAGAATCAGATACAGACTTGATTGTCAAGCTAACGGCTTGCCAGAGCGTTGGTCTTTTAAAAGGAGTGCTAGAGTGAGGCGCAATCTATGGCAAAACCTTAGATGTAGTCGTTTTTGTTGTTGCTGTTTCAATGTTGTTTGGGTGGTTTTACTTTGCTGTAAAACAACCAACTTATGAAACAAAACAATTTTGGTGAGAAATTCAGCTTTTTCAAAACATACTTCAAACTAATTAAATTATAATTGTAGTTAAATGGTAATGATTAAATGGTTGTAATAAGTCACGTCATTTTTTTAAACAAATATGAAAAAACTCAACGTTAAGAGAAACATTTATTTATTTATTTTTTAAATCACATATCGCATCTGTGTAAATGGTCACAGATGTCTATGTAAGTAACTTTTTCTTTTAAAAGTGATGTGGTTTGCTATTTTAGAAAGTCATATGAACTGCTATACATTTTTAAGGCTTAATCTTATGGTGGCAGAAACTGTCTTGTTTTGTGCTACTCCAGCTAATCTCCTGAGAGAGCTAATCTCTATTGATAGGTTTAGCTCACGATGGACAGTTTGACGTGTTGAGAAAAAAAAAAATCAGGTGTGTTGATGAGTTGCGCTTCTCGCCTCCCAACTAAATACCAACTTGCACAGATGCAGAAGTAAAATTGAAAAACACACATGAGTTAAGATTGCTGCTGTGAGAAAGAAAGAAAACAATCTACTCGTGTAACTGAAACAATGATAAATGTGTCTTTTTCTCGTCTCGCAGGTGATGAAGACATACCACATGTACCACACAGAGAGCATCAGTGCAGAGAGCAAGCTGAAAGACGCTGAAAAGCAGGAGGAAAAGCAGTTTAGCAAGTCAGGAGATCTTAACGTCAACCTTCTACGTCACGAAGACCGCCAGCCGAGGCGCAGCTCTGTCAGAAAAATTGAGAAGATGAAAGAAAAGGTAAGCATGTGTAAGACGAGAAGTGTCGTGTAATTACGTCGAACATGGGATTCATACATGCTACATAAATTCTCAACTATCCACTCAAGAGTTAGGCTTGAAAACCCTTTGAAGAGCTTCTCATCAATTTTAAATGTTTATGGTTTGAGCTGGAAACTCTGACGAGGAAGAGACTTGCAGAGAGACAGCAATATAATGTCAGACACTCCTAGGAGCAGTCTGAGGTCTGCAGCCAGATGCACACTGAGCAATAACCCAACTCCCTCTCCAGCTTATGCAGATTTCAGCTTTCTCTGCCAGCCGAGCCAGGCTCTTAGTCTCTGCAGCCTTCTGTCCTTCAGATGCTGCCATGCATTTTATATTTCGAGCTCTCTCCTGAATTTCTTTATGCAAAAATGGAAACTCCTATTATCTCTGAGGTGCAGGAAATCAAAACACAGACAATGTTAGAGTCTTTCCTTTATCGTCAGGCTGCTAACTTCAGTGGCTCCACCTGCCCTGGTAGCACCGCTCTATTTATAAGGCAGAGTCACAATGAGAGTTCGTCTCTCATTTTCCTGTCACTCAACTCTAAGCTTTTCTCTCATTACTCTGCATGGAAGTGGGTTGAAGGCAAAGGGGGGAGTCAGTTCCTCACTTTTCCCTCCATCTATTGGCACAATAGCTTTTTGAAACAGAAAATAGAAAACTCATCGATGTTGTGCAATGTAAAAAATCAATAATGCAAACTAAAGCGGGTAACTTTAATCTGTCAAAGAATTTAAGCGCTGAAAAGGTAAGCAGTTGTTGCACATATGCCTACCTAATAAATATTCAGCTGCTGTGCCATAAAAAAAACCCACTTGTTGTTACATTACACGTGATTTGTTATATTTATGTGATTGAGCTGCAGAAACTACAGTATATAGTCTAGTATTGACAAGTGGAAGCAAAATGATACATGGGTTGATCTACTCATTTGTATTCACCTCACTTTGATACCCCTAAATAAAATACAGTACAACTTATTTCCTATTGCAATAACCTAATCAAAAAAAAACATTTTAATGGGGCAATATATGGAAAACTATAAAAACGTATGCTACAAACTTAGTGTAGCATAAATATTGTAACTTTGAAAAATGGAATTAAAAGACAACTCCCAGCTTTTAACTTAAACCTCAGTTTAAATCATATTTAAACCATAACATAATTTTAAAGAAACCTGTTAACTTTAGACATGGAGTTTCTAGTTTTCGGCTCGAATGCAGTTAATTTAAATGTTAGACAGCAATCAAGAATATCTTGACATATTTCTTTCATGCAATTATTTATAAACCTGTTCAGTAATATTGAAAACTAATAACTGTATTGTGCTACTCAGCATAAAGAGGACGTACCACTAAAGTTTTGTCAGTGCTGGTTCAGGGCTAATGTTACATTTTACCCTGTTTCTACGAGAGAAAATTGGCTGCTACATGTATTAGTACTAACTCTTTTCCTCCTCAGAGTTGTCTCTTTTTTTCAAAGACTGTTGGAAACATCAACAAACTGAAATGTTCTTAGCTGCAATACTGAAGTTGGTTTGAGAATAAGAAGTGGTTTTAAAACAAACAGGACTGTAGTAAATAATACTGAATGCACTGCAGACAACTTTATTCAAAAACAACTTAAAGTAGGCAGTTAATGTGTCATTTGTGTCTGAAACGTTCCTCAGAGATTTAGGTCCAAAATTGACAGGATGTGATCAGATTCTTTCACATCCAAGACGCACATCTACTGTTTCCCCTCATAGCAAAGATGTATCTTAGATGAGGATCTGGTAACTGTGGAGGCCATATAGGTACAGTGATCTCATAAACCATTTTTATGTGACCAAAGTGAGAGACTATATTCCTCATATAATTACACAATCACCAGCCTGAGCCGGTCTGGCTAGGCAGAGTTTATGCCAAATTCTTGTCCTGCCATCTGAATGTTTCAGAGATAGAAACAAGCTTTTCCCAATCTTTCTATTACCAACTTTGGTGAACGTGTTGCCTGTTCTTAGCTGACAGGAGTAGCACCTAGTGTGGTTTTCTGCTGCTGTAGCTCACCTACTTCAAGGTTTGACCTGTTGTGCATTTAGGGATAGCTTTCTTAATACCTCGATTACAGCGAGCAGTTGTTTGAGCTACTCTTGAGCTACTTCTGTCATCTCAAACCAGTCTGCCCATTTACCTCTGACCTCTGAAATCAGCGTTTCTATCCACACAACTGCTGCTCACCTGATTTTTATTTATTTATTTATTTTTTCAATCTTTCTCTGGAAACCCAAGAGACAGTTGTGTGTGAAAACCCCATTAGGTCAGCAGTTTCTGGAGTAGCCTATATTATAATTTGTTTGAAAAAGTAGGTGACTGGTGAGTGTGCAATTTATTTCAATTGTTTTCCTATTTTCTGAAGATTTTAAATTACACCATATTTACATGGGATGTGGTTATTATCTCCATAATGACCAATTAACTCATAAGAAATTAGAATGATTAGGGCCCCTGAATAAACCCAGCTAACTGAGGGACCACTGGCTGGTAGATGATACGTGTTGGAGTTAGATTACCACATTTTACCTTACAGCTGGCTATGAGAGTGAAATATGGAAAAGAAAATTCAATTGTTTTTTGAAAAATCAGGTTGACACTAAACCCGTGAGGCAAACGACTCTTTATTTTTCTTCCCCCATACTCGAAACAGCAGAGCACAAAAAAACAAAACGGCAGCAGTACGACATGAAAAGGAGCGAAATTACCAATGTCTAACATTTGCAACTCTGATTATTAGGATTTCTGGGTCTTTTCACCAGCTGGGGTTTGTGGATCCTGCTCAACACAGCATTTCTATCCCATGCTTGTTGCTCCTTTCAGTGTTCCAAAATACAAGTTGGCATTGCAATGTGTTCACACTGATGCACCATCAGTGACTTGATGCTCTGCAGTCATCTATGGAAAAGTTAAATATTCCGTAAGGAGAATGGGACATAATAGAGGTGACATTTAAAAGGCATTTGATGTGACTTTTTGGTAAACTACCAGGAACCCCATCAGCGGAAAATCTTCAGAGTGGAATAATATTAACAAAATGCAAACCCGGCTGTGTTTTCCGCACGCACTGCTGTCTAGAGGCAGATTCTCTGGAGCCGTTCTTCAAACGTTCTTGGCCATCCCTTCCTGTCTCACCATCCAGAGGCTACGGTTTCCGTTGTGTACAGGGAAAGTCATCCGTTGCTCAGTTTAGCTGCACGTTCCCTTTATCTACTTCTCCTGTTCTCTTCTCTCCTCCTCAGAGGCAAGCCAAGTATTCAGAGAATAAGCTGAAATGCACAAAAGCCCGGAATGACTATTTGTTGAACCTGGCAGCAACCAATGCAGTGGTGGCAAAATATTATATTCACGACGTCTCCGACATGATTGATGTAAGTATGCGCTCGGAGCATGTGTTTGTTTGTATCTCTCGGCTGGGACCTCTTGTGTTGATTTAACTCTGCAGCACTGTCACTTTTCTCGCCATCTGTTCTCATGTCTCATTCCCTCTCAGCCTGTTCGCTGTTTGTTTTCAAGCTGCTCCATTGGCCTCGGTAAACATAGATGCTGCCATTTATTCATTATTAATTGCTGCGCAATAAAGCTTGACACAGACTTTTGGTGACTGTCGGCTTTTTGGCAGGACAGATTTGTTCTTGCTTCAGCACGCTACCATGTAAGCATATTTCTCCACGATGATTTAAAGAGGCTTCATCAGTGTTGACAAGATGAAATCTGCTCTGTCTGTCTCTGTCTTGTTCTCGCACATTAGTTGCTTTTGGGTTTTCTGCTGAGGCGAATGCAGAGAGGTATGGAAAAATTCACAGGAGGCAGTGGTATTTAAAGTTTAGAGTAGCAGCAATGCCATAAACTGGTTTGCGGTGTTGTGCGTGTAAGGGCTTTTTAAATTCAGGCTTAACTGTTCGGCTCTGGTTGCTCAGCACAAAGGGACGTGCTGCCTGTCGACCTACCGAAAACAGAAGATTAATAAAGTATTTAAAAAAAGAAAACATTCCCTTTTAAAAACACATTCTTGCGATATTGTCTATCTACAGAGCACACCTTTTGAGGGAGGTACGACATTGTTTCATTATTTAAATTCTCATAAAAGTTTCCCCTTAATTTAGAGAGTGTTGGTTTAACTTGTCATAATAAATGGAAATCATTACTGACACTGAATTCTAACTTATTTTCCTGCACCTTTTTCTATTGTATGATACACCATACAATGGACATTCTGTTTAACCAATTTTCATTTTAGTTTTTGCAAGAAAATGTCCATTTCAGTGCTTGCTCTCAGATATATGTGGCATCAGAGTGAAAAAGAAAATGTAAGCTGAAAACAGGAAAAGCTTGTTGATAAACTGTATAATTACTGGTATAGCAGAAGTGACAGATCACAGAATGACGAACAAGCAGCAGCAGAGCTGACTGGAAACTTTAAAGATTCTGGGGGGGAAAAATCATTAATTTGATCTCATATAATAGTTGTTACCAGTTATTTATTAGATGCAATGTTAAGGCCAATACCCCATTCTGCATTCAGTGCTCCTACAGGTTTACTTTGGGAAGTTTAGCAGAAAATTCATACTAATGTTGTTCTTTTCCCCCCACATTAAACGTGTATATTGCCCATAAAAAGCCATGTTGATAATCTGTGAAAAAGTATGTACCTCCTGAGATAGTAGTTCGTTTTTGCCTTTGTAACATACTTAAATATTTCAGATCATCAAAAAAAAAAATTCTAATCAGACAGTAACTGGAGCAAACACAAAAAGCAGTCTTTAAAAGCTGATTTAATTTATTAAGGTAAGAAAGCTATTCAAATCCATCTGGGCCTGCTCCTCTTGTAAAATCAGAAAGTAACTCTGATTAACCACTTAACTTTGACCCTGCTTTTTATGCTTTTACTCTGGTGTCTTTGTCTGATGTTAAAATTTGATCTGATGATCTGAAACATTTAAATGTATCAGAAGTAAGAAAAAAGAAAAAATTAAAATTTGGCAAATACTTTTCACAGTACTGGAGCTCCTTTTGCTTCAAGTCAGTCTAGAGCTCAGTCAGTAATGAAACACTGTCATAATTCAGTGAACACGGCTTATTAAAAGACTTGCCACAAGCTATTTGCTGTCACTTAATAATATGAGGATGATAGATGAAAGTTTTGAGAACACGCGCCTCTTTGCCACGTTGTTGGGCCGCTGTTGTGGATCCGGTTTCTGGACACTTAATGGTCCGTGTCATCGCAAATCCTGCTGCGCTGCAGCAACTTGAACTGTAATCCTTGCTGATCTTTTCACCACTGGAAGGTAACGATAGGGAAAAAACACATTGTTTGTCATGTCTGATTAACACCAGATGTCCACTTTGCACTAGGACTCAAACTATAAAATTTTTTGACCCCACCTGCAAAGGTTTATGGTTCTTCCCTTCATGGAGACAAAGAACTAAACTCAACGAAAAGACATGAGAATAACACCCTTTGCAATGCTTTTACTACTGCTGCAAGAAGGAAAATAAATTGAGACCTCAGTGGGTGTTTACTTAGTAGTGTCAAGCTGTAATGTTGATATCAAAATATCTTGAAAACTAATCTGATGTAGATGAAATTAGCTTAAACTGATTTGCATGTAAAGAATCAAAGAGAAGGAGAGACACCGACAGGGCTTGGATTAAAGCTGCTCTACTCATCTTCTACACCCAGCTGCTTCTGGATTTGTATGCACACATCCTCACTGTGTGTGCTTGTTTTAAAAAAAGGCCAATTTACTCCCTTTAGACTTGGGTGTGCTGAGCCGACTTGACAGAGAGTCGAAATGATGCTTGTGCAGAAGGGGGTGAGACAACTTCCTCAGCGCTAAGGAGTTTTAAAGAGTGTTTACTTGGTGATTTACAGTGCTGTCAGCTGCCCCCAGCTCCCTTTAAACTTCATCAGTAGCATCCTCTGCCTAATTAGGTTACTTCATACAGCTCTGTGTGATAAGACTCTGTAATTATCGCTGGTCCCGCGCTGTGCCAGCTCCCAGTAATTCTATGAACACCAACTTCTATCTTCAAACATTAACATGTAGCAGGACATGATTAGGTATTTAGTCGATTAAAATTGTGCTAAAATGCCCTCTAAGGTGCTTTAAATAATGTACAGTACTGATCAAGGACCTTCTCTATTATGACGGAGAGGAATGCTTACATTTTTATTTGCAGAATAGACAGGGATCAGTAGGAGGTTTGTCATGGTATGACCAAATATCACAATTTCAGAAAATAATTATTGTATGATTTAGTTAAACAGAAAATCAGTAGCTGTGCCTTCTGTTGCCAGTAATTATGTAAGATAATGTATGCTACAGTTTTAGTAATTTTATCAGTGACGTGCTTTGGGTATTTTAATATATACCAAAATATAAAATATATGCTCACTATATTTAATAGTTGTTTTGAAGTCCTTATTAAACACAATATAATCACTTTTTGCTATTATGCACTTTATGTAATAACATAGTTTTAACATGCTGATGTTCTGGTACTTAGTCTATCTGCTCAAGCCAGCCTACAGTCAGCTGCAAAATACACATGCTGCATGTACTGTAGCTGACCAATTGTAGTTTTAAAATGGTATTACATTAATAGCAGTGATGCTACTTTAGCTGCCACACCATTACCATCTGTTTTTGCAATATTTCCAAACAGCTGAATTTGTGTTTTCTTAAGGAAATGAGTTTAATGGCTTACTTTCAGTCAGCTGACTGGCAGTGTGCAGCAACGGGAGCCGGAGAAAACTTCAGACACTGAGGACATTTTTCTGTTATTTCATCAAATTGATTTTCTCTATTGAAACATTGCAACCTTAAAAATAAACCTTGGTGCACCTTAGTAATGGCACTGGCCTATTCCAAGTGAATTAGCGCTTTACATTTTCTTTTTACGATCTCATTACGGTACAAAAACCTATAGGAAACATTATCACAGAAAATGTTTGCGATTTTGATAATGTATCTCTTGAAACCTTTTTATTTTTTTAACTTCTCGCCTTTTTGAAACTATTTAAAAAAGCTGTTAATCACCAAACAATTTCAGTGACCTTTTCCCCCCTTTTGATGTCCCTCTTATTGATACCCAATTATAATTTCTTCAAATTGTCATTTGTCCTTTATTTTTTTCATCCAAGTGCTGTGATCTGGGCTACCATGCCAGCTTGGCGCGCACCTTCAGGACGTACTTGTCTGCAGAGTACAACCTGGAGACGTCGCGCCACGAGGGACTGGATATCATTGAGAATGCGGTGGACAACCTGGACTCTCGCAGTGACAAGCACAAGATCATGGATATGCATAACCAGGTGTTCTGTCCTCCGATGCGCTTTGAATACCTGCCACACATGGGAGATGAGGTGAGAGGACCTAAATGCTTTCTTTCTCTTTCGGCTATAGCGGTGGATAAACTTTGTTAGTATATTGTATGCAAATCATAAATATAATCCGTCCAGGGATCGATTGTGGTTGTGTCTGAAGAATCAATTCTTTCCTCCCCAGACAGAAACTGTTATAACACATACAGAAGTAGGTTAATTCTGTGGATTTCTCAGATTTATTTAACATCAATCAAGTTAATAATCTGAGATCAAAGATTGCATTTGCTGTTAATCACACTAAGGCTTTTTTTCTAATGATAAAAACAGGTTAAAAAAGCAACAAAAAACTAAATTAACCAAAGACACTAAGACTAAGTCTAGACAGTTGCTACAGAAAAGAGGGGGAGTTTATGAATTAGAAATTGAGCGCTCATAATGTTGCCTAAACTGATTAAATGTTTAATTTTAATGAAATGTTTATCAGTGTAAGAAGTTTAAAGAAAGGATTCCAAAACCTAGAATCACAAGTTTCTAAATCCTAGTGTTAAGGGGGAGAGTTGTGGAAGGAAAAAAGAAGAGTGATGATTTATAGTTTGCGAGATGTCAATTTTGCCGATGCCAGAAAAGCAAACTATAGCACAACAGCTCTTTAAACTGGCCTTAGGGTTGCTCTGTTGAAGGGAGGTAGCAGCTGGGTTGTCTTTGTTTCACTTTAGATCAAAAGTGGGCAGAAAATAAAACTAAAAAAAGGCTCTTAAAGGAAGTGATTGAGGGACATTGAGAGCGGTGGAGAGAAAACAAAAATAATCTTTGCAGGAAAAATTACACTAAACAAACTGAGCAAATGAACCAAATTTTAAAAAGGGTTGGTTTCTGATTTGGCCGAGTAACATATCTTGCTAGCGTTGTAGTTCTTTCCTTCTCTGCCTTGAAAGCCTGTAGCCTCTGTAGAAAGGAGCCATCATGAGGGCTTGATCAGCCAATTCAACCTTGACGTTGAACTAAGTGGGGCTATTTTGTGATAGTCTGCCAATAGCAAATTCTACTGGACTCTGATACATTTTCCTACCTCCTTCTTTAAAAAGGAGAGAAACCCATAATGTTAATAAACTAACTCTGTAGATGAACTATCTTGGTTTAGAATTCCTTCACATTCAAGGTTTCAAATATGTAATCTTTTTCAGGAATAAAGAGACAGTCTACTTAAAATGTTAAATTTTGTCAATTGTTTTATTATAATTTTTTTTCTCTGTTAGGTGACTTTGGGTATTTGAAATGTGCCTTTAATTAAAATCGTTATTATTATGAATGATATTACTAAAAGCTTTTCTGCATCAGCAAAATAAGACGTCATTTACAAATCACTATGATATTCAGAGAAGACTTCCTTTGAGGATAACATATCAGGGGTGAAAGTATCATATCAAAGTCTGTCAAATATATTTTAGAGGGACTGTGGAGAAATGCAGTTTTTATAGGTCAGATCTGATATGATCTGTTCCCTCACTACTCTCCTGGATCTTTATTTGTTACAAAGTAACTATAAACACTTCTTCATGTTGTTTTGTGTAACCTGGCCTGTTTATCCTCCCTAGGTGTGCCAGGTCAGCGCGCAGCAGCCGGTGCAAACTGAGCTCTTGATGCGTTACCACCAACTGCAGTCTCGGTTAGCAACACTAAAGATCGAGAATGAAGAAGTAAGGATTTATGAGCTTTTTCTGCCGGCTCCTCGTTTTCCCTAGAGCTATCATGCCGCCGAAGGGCAAAACACAAAGCAAAATATCCACATGACCATCTGTTCTCATTGCAATTACTCCCCAATCCCCCCAGCTCCGCAGGAGCCGAACCCTGTATGTCCCTGAGATTGGCTGTTTTGTCATGAAGCCAAGGCTTTCTCTTATAAAGAGCAGACAGATG
Organism: Fundulus diaphanus; assembly: GCA_037039145.1. Lineage (NCBI taxonomy): Eukaryota > Metazoa > Chordata > Actinopteri > Cyprinodontiformes > Fundulidae > Fundulus > Fundulus diaphanus. The sequence continues at coordinate 26,673,671 of CM073126.1, forward strand.
TAAACAGAGGTGGTAATGACTCTGTAGCCCTCCATTCCTGTGTTGTGTTAACAGGGAAAATTGAACTGCCGTGCTATTACAGGGAATGGCATTTATAAATCAAAGAGCCTCATAGTCATGTCAAAAACATTGTGGTTTATATTAGACCTGCAGGCTGCTCTCAATTTATTCCTTGATTGTATTCTGATACACCTATTATTACCATCACCCAATCAGAACTGAAAACGGTTACTTGAACTACTGATAGAACAACAATTTTGTTTTCTTCACTCCGTTCCACACCCTGCCCGTATCCAGGTGAGGAAGACCTTGGATGCTACCATGCAAACCCTCCAGGACATGTTGACAGTGGAGGACTTTGACGTGTCGGATGCCTTTCAGCACAGCCGCTCCACTGAATCCATCAAGTCGGTGACCTCTGAGTCATACATGAGCAAGCTCAATGTAGCCAAAAGGAGAGCAAACCAGCAAGAGACTGAAACCTTCTACTTTTCGGTAAGTCTGTGTCGACCGGTCTGCGATCCGAGACTCTTGATGAGCGTCGGCCTGCTGTGAGCTTGAGCCGTACTCGAAATTTAAGTTCTGCCTATTCTTTGACTTTGCACTGTTTGACTGAGCTAATGTAGTGATGGATTAGCTCCTTTTGAATCACTCTTACATCCTTCTCCCCCTCCTAGAAATTTAAAGAGTACCTGAATGGGAGTAACCTCATCATCAAACTGCAGGCGAAGCATGACTTACTGAAGCAGACGCTGGGAGAAGGTGAAAAAAGACTTCCTTTTTACTCATTCCAGATGTTTTTTTTAAACAGGTCAAACAGGCTTCAGTTACATTTCTTTTAACAGCATTGTTAGGGGCACCAACAATAATACCACTGGTGATTTAGTTAAAATAGTATTTCTTAGCCCAAGTTGTTTTTTCTTACTGCATGAATATGCTTACGTTAAGAGATAGATTTTAGAAAAAACATTGATGTGATAATAAACTGATTAATTTATTTTAAAGGTGGCATATCATGCTTTTTAATGCCTTCCCTTTCCCATTGAAATCCTTAAATGTCAGTCTATTTGTTTATTTACGATTTTAACGCAAGTACGTACTGCGCAGCGGGGGTTAAAACAAAGAAGCGGCTAATGGCTATTTACATCTCCCAGCAAAATAATGAAGAATGGTCCAAGATATAGTGGAAAAAAATAGTGGATTGCAAGAGGTAAAAGACTGGAATGTCACTGGGAATACAGTATGAACGTTGGTGTTCACTGAAGCGGATGCTAGGCCTGTTGTTCGCTCAGATGTGACCACAGAGTTGATTGACGTGAGTAAATGTTCTGATATGAGGCTCTTAAAGTGGCTGTTAGATCGGTGTGTTTAATTAACAACGATTGATCTTCGATCACGCTGAGCTGCAGCTTTACTGTGAGGCATTATCTCATTTAGATTTATTAATTAAGCAAACCGGCATTATGATAGTTCTGCGATACTGTCGCTTGATGGTGCCACATCTGTTTATATCTGCTAATCGCGCCTGGTGCTGGGGCTATTTTTATCCACAAAAAGTACTATCAAAACATTATCAGGGTGGAGGCTTGGTGGTTATAACCTTATTTTATCATTATCAAACATTTTTGGTCTTTTTTAAGCATATAACCTGGCTATATACCTTTAAATCCAAAGGACGCACTACTTTATACCCCACACCCTTCAGGTAGCAGAACGTTCCACTTCACCCCATTCGGACATTTTGTAGTATGCTGAGGGACGGTGTAATAAAAAAAATATTTTCACTTACCCACTCGTAGCCTTGTAGCCTTGTAGCCTCGGCATCCTTCTGCTTGGACCACAAAAAAATCAATAAAAATGGCAGATTCGTGAAATTGGTAAGCCAGAAGTCCATGACCTTATTTAGCAGCTCTGCGGAAAAATACCATGACGTAATTGTTCAAAAAATGTAATAGAAAACAGAGGAAATATAGATATCTATGCAGCTCTTGGACAGACTACAATCAACTTATTTGCACTCCTACAGACGCCAGGTGCACAATAAAATGTATATAAGGGCTTAAAAATGGGATTTTGCATGACGTGGCCCCTTTAAGGCTTTTTATTGTTCTTAATGGGGGTGCCAACACATTAGTTTGCATCTGTATTTACACAAAATACATTTTTGAAAGGCAGCAGGACAAGGAAACAGAAGTGAATTTCAAAGGGAGCACTATCACACTGGAAACAGACCTGATTTACGTCGAGGTGTTCATTCCTCTTTGTGCTTATCAAGGCTGGTTAGAGGTGTTATCTGTTTAGTGCCTATGCTCGGTAGTCTCCAGGAGGGTTTCCATTTACAGGCTGGAAGGAAAGGGATTACCTTGGCTCCACCTTTTTCCCAAGGGGCCTCCTTGTCACCTCAGTTGTGATGAACAGCTTTTCGCCCAATCAATCAGCTGGATCAAACCAGGGCCCATTCCTGCAGCTGCTCCTCCATCAGGGTTTCACCCAATATGAAAACGTCCAGCTGAGACCTTGAACTGCTCCCATGAACTCAGCATGTTTTGTTATATTTCAAACACAAGACACATTCATTATTACGTCAATTTGCCCTTTTGATTGCTTCCAAGCCAGCAAAAAAAAAAAATCTAAGTTTTGTTACACCCAGAAACACTTTATTCTGTGGTCAAGTGTCCACAGCGGAGCAGCTGAGAGAGCGCCGGAGGAGACCATATGGTACCCAAAAGGTACCACCCATGTTTAATTATTTAGTCGATAAATCACGGTTCAGTCATGCTCATTAGCTGGCCTCCTCACACTCAAAACAGGGTGTTTGTGCATGTGCGTGGGTGGCATAAGGATGACAGAGGGAACGGGATGAAACTGGCTAGTGCCACATGGCGTTTGCATCTTGCTGTGTGTTAATAATAAAAACATAATATCACGGTTTGGCACCAGGTGGGAAGGTGCTAACGAACATACCAAGCTTTATATATATATACCGTTCAGGGTGAACATTTCGTCTTTTTGTGTCACTTTAGGACTTTATAGGAACAGGGATGTTTTGTTGTAAAATTAGCTGATTATTTCTAAAGCTTGAAAGCATCTTTGATTTTTAAGGCAGGTGGGTCAAACGTAGAAAGGGCTTTCTCTTAGTGGATCTTCTAATGTGGAAATGTGGAGTTTTGTAGGCTACAGAGACTTTTGACCCTTATAAACAAGTTCACCCTGAAAGCAGACTGCGAGAAAAGAAGCAAAGAAGAGAAGTTTCCAAAAACCCTAAAGTGTCAATACAGGACTGTAGATTTGAAAATGAGATTAAAGTTTAATACCAGGTAAGTAAGAAGGAAACATTTGCTTTATAAGCAAAACATGGAGGCCAGACAACAATTTACCAGTGGGAACACAGACAAAGACCGGGTCTTGCTGGATAATGTTGTTTGGACAGATGAGATGAACATTTTATATCTGGACACCAGGACAGAGAGCATGTTTGGCTAAACACAAATGCAGCATTCCAGAAAGAGAACCTCACACCTACTGTGAAGCTTGGAGGTGGAAGTGTCATGGTTGGGGGTTTCTTTGCTTCAGGAGGACCTGTCTAGCTCATCATCATAGAATCCAGCATGGATTTTGCCGTATATCAGAGGAAATTTGAGGAGAACATGAAACCATCTGTAAAAACGTTAAAGCATAGCTTAACTCTCAGCCATTTTCTTCTGGATTTAATACTTTTATTGGATCATTGTCCTGTTGTAGAGTCCAGTTCTGCTTATTTTTTTTGACATACGAATGCAAGGAACCTCTTAAGCTTGGCATATGCTTGATGCATGTACGTTCTCTGCAGAAATGAGACGCACTGAATCAAGCGAATGACTTTTGCAGCATTTACTGTATATGCCAGGGTTTCCCGCAGCGCTATCTTGGCGAGGCGGCCGCCTCGCCAAGATAGCGCTACCGCCTCGCCAACATTCCAAAAAAAAAAAAAAAAAAAAAAAAAAAAAAAAAAAAAGTGACGTTAACACTCGGTTTGTTGTTGTTGCTTTCGCGCGTGCGTGAGTGGCGGGGAAAAAACACATGGATACGCTCCGCGAGTCGGTCCGCGGACAACGTGTCGTCCACCCCTGCCCCCCCCCCCCCCCCCCCCCCCCCCCCCGCTCCGCGAATCGGTCCGTGGACAACGTGTCGTCCACCCCCCCCCCCGCTCCGCGAGTCGGTCCGCCTCGCATAACCAAATTCCTGCGGGAAACACTGTATGCCGTGTCAAGTATAAACCAATCTTAACACATTACAGCTGAAAATGAGGGGCA